>VWZK01012356.1:298873-424713 GCA_013396935.1 Baryphthengus martii
ATTTTCCACATTACTATCTTTCCTGGATTTTTTCCCCTTTTTTTTTTTTTTTCTTGATCAAGGATATGCAAATACTGCTCTGAGTCACGGCTGCTGCAATAGGAATTCCATCTCTTCAGTCACAGCAGTGCTGCGTGAGTGTGTGCATTTCTGCTTTACGTGATTGTCTGCACGTCCCTTGGCAGACAGCAAGTATGTCTTCCAAACCACGGCTCATATGTCTAATCACTTCCACTCCAAACTCTTGAGGCTGAGTTTGGGACAATATAATAACCAGTTTCTTGCAGGCAACCGGCAATGGTTCAGCCCAAAAGTTCAGTGAATCTGCTGGCTGACATCTAACACATCTGAAGTTCAGGTCCACAAATAATTTTCTACAGTTTCTTAGCAGAGGTAAGATTCAGATAGACCCGATCTCAGGCTCTCCTGCACTTGGCTTTGCAGGAGATTCTGCCCCAAAATTTGGAGGGACTAGTACTGGCAGCATAGACTAGGTGGTAGGAAAGGGGCTCTGCCCACTTTTGGAGATGGAGGGTTTGTATTTGTAAACCAGACCACCATCATTTGAAATTCACAATTTGTTGGCAGCAGATAACGTTACATTCAGGTTGGCAGACATTTCAAATTCTTCCAGTCCTGAACTGCTGTTTGTAGATGTTTGCACAGAGCCCAATACAATGCAGTCTTGTCCCGATTAAGGCCAGTTGTACTGCACATGGCAAATAGTTTGGGGAAATGACAGCAAATACCTTTTCAGGAGAGCCAGTAAATTGAAACAGCAGCATGTAGACAACGTGGACATTGGGACAAAAACTGACCCTGAAGCCCTGTCCTTACTGAGCTGGAGGATCACCAGACAGGGAAAAGAATCAAAATGAACGGAAAGAGAATATTTATTTCTTCCCTCCCTCCCTTCCTCCCTTCCTCCCTTCCTTCCTTCCTTCCTAGGCAGGACAGACTCTTCAGGCAGTTCAGCAATTTTTCAGTGCACATAATGAAGCTTCCTTGTATTATCCATTATATCAAACATTACCCTGTTGCACGTTATAGTGCACTCTAGACTGCACCTCTCAACTAGCCTTGAAAAAGAAACTCATCAACCTCATGTGATGAGAGTCCTTAGAGCAACGTCTTTTCATATAAATAAAATTTTTAGTGATTTTATGATCTTTCTATTCAATAGCGGCTTAGTATTACAAGTGTTTCTCTGGTTTTCTGCTTGCTTATCTATTTTCTTGGGTTTCTCATTTTAAAGTTTTTGTTTACTTAGGAGCAGGTCTTGTGACTTTCACCTGAATAAAGAGAAACAGTCATGCCATAATTTGGCTCTGGTAGTAATGAGGGGATGGAAAAGGAAAGACTGAAGAGGACAGTATTTTTCATTTTACTTAAGCCACATACTGCAATGGTTTGCAATACCCGTTTACAGGCAGAACTGCCCAGTTTACTGGCACACAAGAATCATTAGAAGCAGACTATACACAGCTGTTAACCAGTGCTTTACCCCGATAGAGACAAGAAGAGATGGGAATTGCAAAATCCTATTGGGAAAAACCTGAGGAACAAGCAAAAGTATGATAAAAGTCAGTGGAAGTTGTCCATAATTCATCAAGTGGTTCCAACACACAACATAAGGGCTGGGGCTTGAGCGACAGTAGGTTGGAAGGGCTACTTACTCCAACTTCTTCTCTTAAATGGGGACAAACAGACCCATGTGTAACAAGTGGGCTTGCTGTTGATACCTGGACAGGGACACCTTTGGGAGGTCTTATTGCTCTCTACAACTACCTGAAAGGAGATTGTAGCAAGGTGAGTGTTGGTCTCCTCTCCCAAGCAACAAGTGATAGGACAAGAGGAAATGGCCTCAAGTTGCACCAGGGGAGGTTTAAATTGGCTATTGGTAATAATTTCTTCACAGAAAGGGTTACCAAGCATTAGAACAGGCTGCCCAGGGAAGCAGTTGAGTTACCATCCCTGGAGGTAGAGGCATGTAGATGTGGCACTTAGTGACATGGTTTAGTGGTAAACTTGACACTGATGAGTTGATGGTTGGACTCAATGATCTGAAAAGTATTTTTCAGATTAAGGAATTCTGTGATCCTATGACTGCAGGTACAGACCAGTAGAGTAGGATGGAGATAGGTTAACAGAGGAACCATCTCATTCACTAGTCATCTACTAGCAAAAGAGGATGAAATAAGCCCAAAGGTTCAGGAAAAATACTTGAAAAGTAGTTGTAAAAGCCTGGTTTTGCTACTCTGCACTGAGTTAGGGATGACTATATGTGGAAGTAATTTTGTTTAAGGAATTGTTGGACGTTACAGTTAAGGAGGTTTATTTTATAAGATCTTTTTTTAAAGCATTCCTTAATGACTAAAACTGAGATGTCTTTTGACAAGGGGCATAGAGTACAAGTACACTCGGTCTGGGTCACAGTTTTTGCTAGGAAGAACTAATATTGGTCGATGTCAGCGCATACAGATGTGGGTCTGTGCATGCATCTCACTTGAGCTCCCTGCCTTAGGCAGCTCTGGTTTGCTGTGCTGGCACAGATGTCTGTTGTTGAACAGATGTTGTCTTGTAAGCTCCCTTAAGCAGCTCCATTTTCCAATCAGAATTGTAACTGGAATTATATATAGAAAATAATTGCAGCATTTATAGAAGGAGAGTCTAAAAAACTGGCCTTGCAGCTCAGCAAATTGAGGTCACCCAACAAGCTGTTGCCCTCCCCTCCTGCTCTTTTCCAAAAAAGCTTGATTACTTTTATTAGAGTCAGCCGCTGAATAGACACCGTTGGCATTACAGTCCAGGCAAGACAGCTAGGAGACTCTTTTGTCACTAACTTATTCTTTGACCAGAGAACAAACCAATGCTTGCTGTGTCATCAAACAGGTAATTGTCTTTTGTGCAATTGTAGCAAATTATTATAATAGTTATTATAATAATTTATATCTATTTGTCCCCTAAGCCAGCTCCTTCATCATGTTTCTCACTGTCTGCTCTGTGACTGTCATGTTGAGTTCATAAGCATTTTGGGCAGGGACTGTCTGTGTCATATGCAGTGCTGGTCATCTTATGTCTAATGAGCAAGGTTCTGCTTTTAGTAATTATATCATCTTGCTGAAATCAGCTAATAGTAACAGGAGAAAAAAAATGTAGCATCTGGTTCAGTGTATCATAACGGCCAGGAATCACAATACTATTTTCCCTGCCCTTGCTTTCAAGACCTATGCAAAAATGTAAATACATCAGGACTAGATTGTCTATGCAGTTGTCTAATGAGACATTGGCAATTAACTTAGGCCTCAACTTGTTAGATACAATAGCCCTGCTAGTCAGCAGGTGTAAATCAATATAAAATAGCTGTATCTGAAGCCTAGAAATAATCTTTGGATATAACACTGTCTGATAAAAAATTGGATTAAGTCTTCATTCTGCAATGCTAGCATAATTATAACTTCAGAAAAAGAAAGCATCGACCTTGTTAGATAAACATCTCTGTGGCAGAGAGAACAGAACTTTTAAATAAAACAAAGTGAATCTGTAAGCAAAATGAAATTCTCTTAGAAGGCAATCCAGAGTACTTTTCCTCAAGCAACGTAAAGATTTATCTGTATTTCCCCTTTTCTTCCATGTTCTAATAATGATAAGGAGATTGTTGTCTAGTGCCAATATCAGGGCATGGCAGAGAGATGAGATATTACACTATAGACATGTTTGTGGTTTGGCTAAGGTCCACTGTTTCTGTAAGAGCTTCAGCACTGTGACTTTTGATATACAAACTTGATTGCAAAATGTCTGTAGATGCAGAAGTACATAAAACAAAATGTTAAGATCTAAACGGGGCAACACACACCCTTGGATACACACCCTTGGTCATCGAACTAAAATGTGCAAGCAGAGACTTTGCTTCAGTCTCAGCTGTTCAAAGGTCCTGCAGAGGCAGAAATCATGTCCACCTAAAGTTCACTGCAGTAATCGGATCTGTGCCAACGTAAAATGAGAGTAATACCTCAAGGAACAGATTTTATTGTTGCGCTCTATGCAGACAAAATCATTCATGGATGTATTTATATAGATGAATATATAATACACGCACATGCACATACAGAATATATACATATAATTGTAAAAAGTATACAAATATGTATACTTTGAAAAATGATGGCTTCATCATCTTGGTAAATTTTCAATCTCTCTCAACTTGAATTTCAACGCAAATCCTTGTGACACTTTTGACCTTGACCTCATAAGCAGTCAGATCAATGAGGTTAAACCAGTTGATCTTTGCTGCCCACTTTATACCAGCTGGTAAGTGATGATACTGGTGAAAGAGTAAGTGGTATTCCAAAATACTAGAAAGTCAGTGGGATGCTAGATGAGATGTGAAAGCCCAATACTCCCAGCAGAAGCAGACAGGCTGGCAGGTGCACAGGAATCTGTCGAGACAGATCTCTGCAGCTTTTTGTGTGTCCATGGGGCATTTGGGCTGATGCTATAATGCTCTGTGTATCCCACCGCAAGACAGATGTAAGGGATGAACATCCTTAAAATCCGTGTGAAATCCTCTAAGATCTACAGGTGACATGAGGGATCTTTTTCTCCTAAGATCAGAGGAAGCTGGGGGTGGGATTTCAGCCATGCCTGTTGCTGTTGCTACAGGCAGCAAGTAGTTAAAGATGTCAAAGTCAAAAACATGAAGTAACTGAGATCACAAAAACTAGTGATAAAAGAAGTCTATGTTTGTGACATACAGCAATTTTGGAAGTACCAAGTGTTTCAGTTTTATGGCAATTCCAACAGTTTCAGAGCTGGCAAGGTTTCCCCTTGGTCAGTATAGTGGTTGTCTCCTAATTTGACAGAGGAGCCAATGCAAGAATCAGCCCTGCCGTGCTGCTGTCCCAAGGTTGGCAGTGGGGCAGGCTGACTGTCCTTGGCAAGGCTGATTTCCTTCCCCTGTGGTGTCCTGGGAAGTGAAATGACTTTAAAGAAGGGAGAAGGAAGGTCAGTCCTCCTGCTTGAAACAGAAGGGAAACTTTCTCTCCCTATGCAGATGATCAGATATACTGTCTACTAGAGATATTGGCCAACTTCTGTTTCCTGAATCAGTGAGGCTGTCGAGATGGCTGTCAACGAAACTCCACTCTGTGCTTCATTGTATTTCCATCCCAGGAGGATGATTTAGCACAGTGTGGTGTTGTGTGAAAACCCCTTGAGGTGCATATGGCTCTGCAAGCTTGCTCTTTAAGATGAGAGGACACAACAGTAGGCAACAAGCAAAAAACCAGAAGAATCAGTCCCTGGCTGGACATCCCTAGTCAGAGAGAAAGCCCTGGCCTCGGCTGACAGCCTCGAAATATGTCAAAGGTTCCTTTTGATGGCCCAAAGAGGCCTGGGAATTATAGTCCCATGGCTGGGGAATTCGTTGCCCTCCACATGAAGTCACCCTGAACACAATAAAAGCAACCTCCTTGCCAGAGCAGTCAAGGCAATTTAGAAGGGTGAAGGAAGCTCTTAAACATTTGCTTTCTGGATTTTGACTGCCAGATCTCTTGGGAGAGGCTGGACTCCACACAAAAATGCTTGGCGGGAAGAAACTCCCTAGGAAGTGATTGTTCTGTTTTGTTTTGAATTTGAAGACCTCCAATTGACTTGGGACACTGCCACCAGCCACCTAAGGAAAGCTTGAAGCCTTCCTACACAAGGTGGGATAAAATCCTACTGCTGATGTACAAAAGACCTTCAGAGTCATGACTTTCCCTGGGACATAATCCTCTTGCCCCGTTATATTTTATAGTTGTGCATAAACCAGGTGGTTTGGTGCTTTTAATGAAAAAATTCTACGGAGATTTCTCTTTCCTCTCCCACCCCCCTGTAGCTTTTACTCCAGATTAACATGAGTTTTTCCCTGGAAATCACTCTCTATGGGTCTTACGTGCCTGCTGTGGCCTTTTATTAATTTATTTATTTTTATCTAATGACTCTTCTTAAGAAAAATGTACAAATAATCCCAAAGGGAAACAGAAGACTGGTTTCCCTGCTCAGGGATAGTAAACCTCCTTACTGGCTTAAGCATCTCTCTCTCACACTGCAGCATCTGTAGGAGTCTGCAGATGTGTTTTATATAAAGAACAGTTAAAACAGGAACAGGTACAGTGCTGAGACTGCTAGAACTCTGGTCTAAGTATCGGTTTCTTTAAAGACATGTTCATTAAAGATCAAATCTGTGACAATGTGAGCAATTGCAATATGCTCTGACGAAAATTTCCCCTCTCTATGGAAAGAACACAGTTGATCTGGTTTATTAACCCAGAAATACAAAGTAAACACAGACTCAAGGCCAGAGAGTGAATTGACCTGAAATTTGACTAGCACTACAAAATGCAGACACCGAAACAGGCAGAAAAATATAGGCAGAGCTTTTTTTTTTCTGCTTAGTGATGTGGCAATGGGAAACTGCCTGCAAGATGCACCACAACAATTCAGCTTCAGCATAGAGCTGGGAGCTTGACCTCTCCCGGTCATGGTGTACAAACTGTGCCCATGTCCTATTTAATTGATGTTCTGTTTACTACTCCGTTAAGCACCAGATTTGGAAAGTCTCCAGCTGCTGTGGAGGAAGGGACAATGTCTGTTTGCCCCTACTCCTTCCTCCATTGCTGTGCAGAAGGCAGGATTTTACTCTCTGTTGGGATTTTAATCATTACTCTTCAAAATGAGTACAGAGCATTTATGATTTTCTTTCTGCCTGTCACATGCTAAGTGACATTAGGACTGAACTGTGAACAGAGGGAGGTAATGGTGAACTGCTTTGTTTGCAGCCCTGGAGTCAGAAACTATCTTGTTTCTCATTCAGCAATGCTAACCCATTGCAAATATGTTGCTGGCAAATTTATAAATAATATGTCAATGAAATGATTTGGTGCACTCCATGTTAATCCTATCCTTCTTTTCAATTACAAATGTCTTTTTCTTTTTTTTCCCAGTGTGCCCAAGAGATTAGTTTTGCATTCTTTTTTAACTACAGAAAAAAAAAATGAACTAGTGAACCAAAATAGTTCTGATCATCAGCATTTCAGTTTTGCACAAATACTGTGCTAGCAACCAGCACACGTAAAGAAACGTATTGACCAGTAATGACTCACATACAGAATCAAGCTGCTCATGGACAGCTTGTGAATGGAAGGAAAAGCTAAGTTTGTTTAATATATTAATGTGCAGGTGTTATCTCTGTTTAGAGATAGATAAGCTGAAACTCATAAATACTGAATTGCTTGCCAAGAAAAGACAGAAAAAGGCAGTGGCAAGTCTAGGAAAAGACTTTGAATCTGTTGTTTCCAAATCATCAACTCTACCAAACAACAGCACCTCCCTTAAATTAATAATACATTGTTAAGTGTTTGAAAACAGCTGAGCAACAAGCACATTACACAAAAAGAAGTCTCGTTGGCATCTTTTTGGGTGTGGAGGATGTGACTTAATATTGCCCCATTTTGACACTGAGAGAGCCTGTGTACGGTAAAGAGCAGCTGTGCCTGATCTTCATGAGTGATTAAAGGTGGACAACTGATTTATTATTTTTGCTACAGATTTTGTTGGCACCATGAAAGATGTGAATTAGCTAGTTGTTTTTGTCTCAGTAAATCTAGTGTTTTCAACGTGATAAATATTTTTATTCACATACTTAGCTAGACCTCTTCCTCTGCCCTAGCTCTGTTATGCTAACCCATCACCACTCTTTTCAACTTTCTCTTTCACAGGGAAAAGTATCAGACTCTCTTTTCCTTCATAAAAAGGGGGGGTGGGGAAAGCCTTTGATTGTTTTCAATCTATATGTATTGTCCCATCACTGAAAAAACCCACAATTGCTGGAGTGTGTCACTAAGCATTTCCTTTCTGCTGGTAAAGACTCTACCTCCTACATCTTGGAATTTGACTTTAGAGTTGTATGTTTGGACCTTTTCAGGCCAGCTCCTGCAAGTTATGGTCTCAACTGTGTGGGTCGATCTGAGTCTGGCTGTTTCTCTGGGTATGCCAGGTTCCTTCAAAAGGGATGCTCTGCATCCATCCAGTGTGTAAATGTAGAAGCACTTCCCCAGAAGGAGCTAGAGCCTATCTTTGCTGAGGTCTTTAAACTCACCCAAGTAAGGAAAGGAAGGCTTAACAAGGCTTTAAGCAGCCTGGATGCTGCTAACTTTGCTGTGGCAGAGGCTCTGCTGACAGCACTGTGGACAGTGTCATGACAAGATGCTGGTGAGGCCTCCATGTGGTTTGAGGTGTTTTGTGGTCACAGTCGCCTCTGAAGCAGCTCTTTAAGAATGGTACAAATAGTCCACGTCTTCAAAGCTCTTGCCTTCATGTCTAGTTTATTTGTATCTATTCCACCTACAAACACTGAACAAGCTGCATCTGCCCATGGGACCTTATTATTTGTCCCTTTGCTTACATAGATAGCAGTCTTGCTGCTTCAAAAAACCAGTATTTTGGGCATTTATTTGGCCTAAGTAGTATTTGTGTACCACATCTCCATTCGTTCTGAAATCTCTGTCCAATAGTACACTTCCTCTCAGCCCTTCCAAAGTCCAGATATCAATCTCTCCCCTGTCAGCAGAGAAAACATGTTCCTGTGTTGCCCACTGGTGAGGTGGCAGCTGCTCAGATTCCTGCACACGAAAAATATCTCCAGGGGTACACTGTCAGGTGCACAGAAAAATGATATCCACCTCAAATAGTGCCAATGAACAAGGGCCAAAGGTTTCCCTCGTTTTCACCATCCTCCTGACCCTGTGCTCAAAGCTCTTGCTCCAGCAAAGTTCATTGACCCTGCCAAAGCATTTCCTGCATTTCCACTCTTGCTCGGCTCATACTTACCTTCTGTTGCTTGCTGTCCTACACTTTACCTCCCAATCCAAGAGTCCTACTGCTCTAGGGCCCCTCTGGGAAGGTCCATATTGTAGGATACTGACCAGTACTATGTCATGTTAGCATTATTTTCAGGTTGCCACCAACCCATCTTCCTTCTTTACCTGGGCTTCTTTATTTAACTGAGCTTCTTCACCTAGCTTTCATCCTTGGCAACTGCAGACAATATTTCATACTAAAAAACAGTTGGAGGCAAACGGAATGAATGTCCTCTCACTGGAGTAAACCAGGAGTAACTAAATCTGGTGTGTTGCTGTCCAAGCGGAAAAAACCAGGCCTGGGCACAAAATACTGCAGAGCATGAAAGTTTAGTGTGCTGTGCCACTGTGAAAACCATGAACTGTGTACCTCATGTGATAGCATTGCTAAATGAGCTTTGAAAAGAGAACATTTTTCTAGAGGACTCTTAAAGAATGTGGGTGGCAAAACAGCGACAGAAGTCAGCAATGTTAATTGAAGTCACACATCGGTTTTCATTGGCGTTTACCAACTTTCCATATAAAAGATATTGTTACATTTGAAAGCTGAGGTCAAGTTAGCTAATGATTCATAGAGTGTTTACTTTCTCCCAGGATTGTGTAGCAGGAATTGTACCTTGTGTTTTAAAGCTATTTCAAGCAAAGAGTCCAGAGTGAAATTGTTTAATTGATCTTTATAGCTGACCTCCTAATCAAAGTGATTCAGATAACTAGTTGGTGTGCTGTCTGGTGAATTAGACTCAACTCTGCATTACACTGATTGATGTGTGGAGTATCTCTGAAAAATTGATCTGCTTTTTTCCAAAACATTGATTTCAGTGTAATGGTGTTACTACGTATTTAAAAACCATCTACTCTGTTGCTAAAAATCATGGGACTGTGAGTCAGTCATCCTGGATGACTTACGGTTCTGTCACCGATTCACTGAAAATGAATGTCTACAGTGCACCCAGCACGAACTGAATGAAAGCTCAGATGCAAAAAGCAATCTAAGTAAATGGCCAGAGGGTTTGGCACTGAGTAATTAGAGTAAATGATAAGGCTATAGTTTTATAAGGCTGTTTTGTAAGAATATCGTACTTCCAGTCACCATGAGTACTTGTTCAGAATGAACTTGTTCCTTCATAATTCTGTGTCCAAGGTTATCTAACTGTACAATGGGTGAATAACATATTTTCCCAAATGAGAAATGTGCAGGCGTGGTAATGTGTTTTGAAAGGAGTACTTTAGTCATTGCGTTAGAGTGAGGGGCTTTTCCTCTCAGTTATGGAATACGACTTTAATAGATAAATGGGGAAAACTAGGCTTTTAGTCACAGTATGTCTATTTATAGGAAAAATACAGAATGAAATAAAAAACAGACAACTATAATTTGTGTTGAACTATATGACCTGGTACAAGACTCTGTAGTGAAGACAACTGGTGATTCATCATTGTCACTAAATTATACTTTTTCCAGCCTCATTAACAAACCAAACTAGCTAATAACACCTTCTACAGACAAAGGTAACTTTATCCCAAATTTATCAGCCAGTCATAGCAGTCATTGAAGGCTAGAGAGCTCCTGGCCATGCACGCTGCCAGGAGCTCAGAACCAAACTCAGCCACTGTCCCTGTGGAGGGAAGAGCTCTAGGTCAGGCCATCTTTGCAGACAGGCAATGCTGCTTCAGGGTCTTCTCTGGCTCTTGCCTGCCACCCAAATGCCTGGTGATGCCTCTCAGAACACCACAGTGCAGTGCAAGAGGGGCTCTGTCCTGGTGAAGCTGCCCAGGGCAGGCAGAGACGCCACAGGTGACAGAAATAGCAGCGGCACAAAGGCAACTCTGCTGAGTGGTGGGCAGTGAATCGGTGCCAGGGAGCTCCTGCATCTGCTGCCGCAGCTCCTTCATGTCTTGGGCACTTGCTGCTGGCTCTCTGCAGCAAAGTCATGATTATTTGAATTTTTTAGATGAACTGGCACATGGCCCTGCCTCATATGTCCAGTAAAATTAAATCCTTAGGCTCTGCCTTACTTCAGTTACTAACACCATTATGGAATTGGTTGGTTAGTCCCCTCCATACCTGGTCTAGTGGGAGGTGTCCCTGCCCATGGAAGGGGGTTGGAACTAGATGATCTTTACCAACCCAAACCATTCTGTGGTACTTCATCATGCAATGCCACCACTCCAAGCATTCACACATGGAGAACAGAGACAGAATTTACATGACATCTTGCAAACTGACTCTTGACAGGACTCAAGTAAGGACAATAGTTCTCACCCCTTGAGGAGTTCATGTCACTTACTGTATCTTTGCTTGCTTCCATTGTGCTAACTACCTATGCTTGTGCTGTCGTTTTTTATGTACCCACCGTGAACAACCATGATCTGTGGAGCGCATCCTCCCATGCCAGAGAGGAGCAGGGGGCTCTCTGCTAGAGGTTTTCTATACTGAATATCCTCATTGCAAAGGGAGGATGAAACCCAGGTTGAGACCCAGGGAGGACTGGCTTCAAGATAACATGCCAGGCAACTAAATGGGCACAGTTGAAACTTCACGTGCTTTCTTACTCAATATTGTGATAAGAGCTTTCCTTATACGTTTGTGTTTGACCTTCACTGATTGCCACTGCCGCTCTCAGGTTTTCCCAAGACGGGACGAGTGTTGCAGTTGATTCCACTGTAGTGCTGATAGGGGACTGGCTATTTACAGCCTCTGTACTCACCTGTTATTTCGCAAGAATCAGTCACTGAACAAGTTCTCTGGTCAGGCTGAATAAGGAAGCAAACCACTGCTACTACATAAATCTATTTGTGTCTGTGTTTGGTACAATCTTGAGTCAACTCTGCCTCTCTGATCTTCTTTTCCGTACACCTTATTTTTAATGCATTTTTTTCCTCCTGTTCTGCCCTCTCCCTCCCAAACCTCTGTTGCTACATTTCCAGAGAAAAGTATTCACTCACATCTTGAATTAAAAAGATAAGTTTCCAATTCTGGTATATTCACCTTGCTCATTGCCAAAAGTCACCATGAAAATCATGAAGATGCTGGAGGTTCACAGGGTAAATCAAAACACCATGCTGATGTTACAGGAACCTTCTATGAGAAGAAGGGGAAGGAAACCTACAGTGTTACCAGTTCTGGAGACTGGCAAAGAAAATTGAAAGAACATTCATCTCTGCTCTCATATATTCCCTTCAGCAATGCTCTGAAAAGGAAATTATGCAGAACAGTGCCATGGAATCGTCCCTTGTGTGCACAATCCAAAATGCAATGGGAGAGGAGCTGAGGGCTCTTTATGCTTTGCAGTTCCCCTTCTTAAATCATTTTGGCCACAATGATACAAAAGGCTTTGTTTTGCTCAAAAGAGGAGGGGGAAATCTTTGAAAAAGGCAAGTTTAAAACAACTGTCCTAGTTTTAGTGCTTTCTGTAGTGCACAGTGCAGGGCTTTGTGCAGGCTTCAAGGAGAAGAACATATGTGTGTTGGAACTAAAAAGAAACACTCCATCAGCTGATCAGGAGCTGGGATGTTTATAGATCAGTTTCCCAAGTGAGTGTAATGACATGAGAGCAGTTAAGAGATGATTAAGATCACGAACAGAGAAAAGCTCTCTGAAAGAGAGGCTGACCCTGGACATATGATTTGTAGAGTAGATCTCAAGTGAAATAGATCTCTTTGTGAAGTGCGGCTGGGTAATGAAAGCATAGGCAGGAAAGGATGTCTTTTAGGTTTTGCTTCTCCTGGAAACACTCCTTTGTAGGCAGAGGAAAGGTCGATAGGGACCGAAAAAGAGATGTCCACCAAGTTACATAAACTTCTGGGATATGCTCGTATCTGTAGTTACCCCTTCTAGCAGCTTGTCACTGCCAATCTACTGGATGAGCCACTTGTGGGACTGTTCTTCATTTTCCTTATGGAAAAACAGCTGGATTAGTTTAATTGTTCAGCTTGTTGATCTGAGCTAATTTTCATGAGCATCTGACTGAAGAGTGCTCCAATAAATGTCCCTGCTTATACAGTGGTTGGCAGTCATTGACAGCCAGGATAGCAAAGGAAGGTGAGGGTGGCGGAGTCCAGCAAGAAGATCTCAGAAAGATATAAAACCCCCAGACAAAGCCTAGAAACCCTATATTCCCTCACTTCACTCAGCTGCCTTAGCTCCCTAGAGCCTAGTGAGCCAAGCTGTGAACCATGAACTTTGATAATTGCCACAGTGAGGGGAGAGAGATTCCTGGGATCTAGGTGGTAGCTAGGTAGAGGGACGCTCCAGTTTTAGCTTGGGACAAAGTGGAAAGAAAGACAGCATGGTCTGTCATCTGGCTCTCAGGAGGAAGCTCTTCACCCCCAGCAGATAGTGATAATTCCATTTATCTTCTGCTTCAGGCATGTAAATCCAGAGCAGGACAGCAGTGCAGCAAACGCATGCACCTGATGTTTCCTGCTGGTTAAGAAGTCCTTGTTCTGCATGTTTAGATCATGTTTATGCACTGCTTAGTGAACAGGGAATCTTATCTCTGGATTTCATTGCGAGGACTGTATATGAAAAGCCTAGGGCTTGGCATTCCTGAGGTCTGACCACTGTCTGGCTACAGATCCTCTGAGAGTGGCTTGTTTTATTACAGGGTCACCCCTCACTCCATGACAAAATGTGCTTTTCCTGCCTTGTGTTCAACATTGGAGTTTTCAGACACTGGTCTTGCCATGGAGCATCATGGTTTTGATGGGGAAAGTGCTGGAATTCAACTAAAAGTAGAGTGTATCTCAGTGCTGTGCACAGAGCAATCCCTGTCCCTGTGCAGCCGAAATATTAAATAGGCTAGTAAGCCACTCCAGACATTTCCTTACACATAGGCACCTTTGCCCACCACCTCTCCCAGCAGTTAACCATTATCAGTGAGAACTGGCTCCTTCACAGAAAGCCCAGCATAAGGGAGGCCAACCTCTTCCCAGTGTGCCTGAATTAAGGAACCTGCTCCTTATCCTCTTTGTAGCAACAGGGTGTGTATGCGTATCAGTAAGAGATAAAAAACTAAGCTGGCAGAAACAGTCTTTCACAATTTCATAACTTGCCTGAGCAATTTGGCTTGCTTGCAACTGTCAACATATCAGTCATGGAGCTGGATTGCTACAGGAGCTGAAAGAGAACATCTCCTTCTATTTACTGTCCACCTCAGGAATGGGCTTGGCTTCCTTGCATTGCACGGAACAATGGCAGTCCTGGTGGAAGGAAAGCTCTGAGACCACTGACCCACCTGATTGCCAGTGGTGTCCCCCACCTTCTCTTTACACTGAGAGATGCCGAGGCCCCTGGGCCACAGTGTCGTTGCAGTACTTATTGGCTCGGTGACTACCAGCTAAGATATCCATGGGAAAGGGTATTTTTAAAACCTCTGTCAGTTGCTCCTCCTTCCCAGGTTGACATGTTGCCAATTAAACTGTCATGAAGCAAAGCTAAGAAAAGCATGTGCTCTGCATGTGTATCTAGAAAATAAGCAGAAAAAAAAAAAAATTAAACCTAGCATGTTTTGTCTTCTCCCCCATGTCTTTGGAAATCTGATCCTGATTTCCATTAATTTTCTCACAAAGTTTTGGAAATCAGAAGGTCAGTCCTCCGGGGTTTTGTGGTCACTTAGTTTGAGTAACCTGAGGAGCAAATATCAGATCTGTAGACCTTCTTAACCTAGTATATAAAAAAAGCCTTTATGAGGCTAACTCCCAAATTTGTGCTTAGATGCTTTCCATAATTTTGAATTTATATGTGAACTGAAATTTTAGGTTGTTCTTTGAAGGCTGTGCACCTCAAAGGTGTGTGCACACAAAGTTCATGCTACCTGTCTACCCTTTCTTGACTTTTAGATAGCTTTCTTCCTTGCATCCCTCTGTGACAGCCTTCTGTGGCTGATAGCAGATGGACAAGCTCATTGACAGGGTTTGTCTTTCTGTCCTTAAAATGCTGCAGTTTCACTAAAAGCAGCCTAGGCATGAGGTAACCAGCCATGTCACCCTGTGGGGCTGTATTTACGTCGTTGAACACTTATCCACTCTAGGAAGTGATCCTTGGCTCCTATCACAAGGTCCATCAGGGTGGTGATTTTATCATATGAAGCTGAGGGTGCATCCCTAAGGGAAAGCACAAGAGCCTGGATGTTCAAAGACAGCAGGGATGATGATAAAGGCAACGAAAGGCATCTGGTTCAGTCTTACCCTCACTGCTAGTGGGGAAAATGACCTGAGGGAGGTGTCATCCAGACCGTGCTAGGGCAGAGCTGGTTGGATTGGTCCATAACAGATCCTGGGAGAGAAGAAGTAGTTGTGCAGTGTTGGCAGTCAGAGGTTCAGTGCTTCAGTTCCTTCCCTGGATGCTTTTCATTTAACAGGAAAGACATAACCCCAGAACACAGGCGAGAGATCAAACTGCAGAGCCAATTTTACAGTCCTCTCAGGGACAGAAAAGACGCAGTTGCTTGTTTTTGAAAGAGGCTTTCCTACTTAAAGTAACCACTCCTCATGATTTTTAGATGCAGAAACCAAGCACCAAGCATGGGACTTTTAGGCTTCAAAAAAGCCCACCCTCTATGCTGATGATGCCCTTCACCAAAAGCTTTTCTTTTCCTTCCTCTTCTGTAGCTGGCTGACAGAAGGCCTGAGGGATTAGCTGCGTTACTGTGAGCTATTTATACTGAAATATTTTGTGTTGAAAGATGTAAGCCCTTTGTTTCCTCTGTATGTACACAGCGATCCCTGAGGGCAAGCAAATCCTGCTTTGTTTTGGATCAGATACATTGTGAATTACTGTTGTAAAATGGCCCTGAGAGCACTTTTATGAGTCAGTCTCACCTTTACGCTTCCACATGTCACCAGGCACTCTTAGATGTGTGTACAGCTTTCCAATTCCAGATTCATTAAAACAAGTTTAATCCCCACTTGGGATAATGCTTCCAAAACATTTTCTCCAAAACAATGTTTCTTGATAATTTTTCCAGGCAGAGAGAGCATTTAGCTCCCTGGTTGAGTGAAAAAAGAAAACCCCCCAGAAACACAGTTGGCCAGTTTGGCTGCCTGATGTGCTGGATTAGGCAATCCACATATCTCATGTAACCGTCATATCCTAAAATGCATAGAGACATATGTTATTCTCTGCTCCTGTGAATGGAAAAGGACTGTGCTTCCACACATCCCAGGTTAGAGGATCTGAAATGGAAATACAGAGATGAGAATGGTACAAAAACCCAAGCAGGCAAATATATGGATAGATTTCACCTTAGACGTTCCTTCCCTTCCTCCCTGCCCATAGCAGAACAGGTTGTCTGCTGGAGTGTACGGGAAGGCTTGTGTGGGAAGGGCAGGTTCAGAGATGCAACTTCACAGAGAGATCCTGGTGCAAGTGGCCAGGTGAGGATTTTCTGTATGCCTCTTCATTGTGGAAAGCACCTGAAAAGACGGGGATCTGAACAACTAGCCACCTCCACACCAAGCCAGCCTGGCGGGACTGGAGATCCTCTGACCAAAAGTTCCACAGGCTCTGCAGCCCCACAAGTAGGGACTCTGTTATAGGGAAGAATCCAGAAATATGAAGTCTGAATACTGGTCTTGGAAGAGAAGTCAGCTGGCAATGCCACATGGCCTTTCTTGTCTCCAAGCCAGTGCACTTCTTCTCCTTGCTTCAATCTGAGGTGAATCTGACAGGATGAGAGGCAATAGGCACAAACTGAAAGACAGGAGAATTCAGCTGAACATTAGGAAAAAAGTTCTTTACTGTAAGGGTGGCTGAGCACTGGCACAGGTTGCCCAGTGAGGTGGTGGAGTCTCCCTCCTTAGAGTTAACAAAAAAAACACCTGGGTAAATGGCTTGAGGTGACCCTGTTTGATCAGGGTAGTTGGACCAGATGACCTCCAGAGATCCCTCTCAGCCTCCATCATTATCTGTGACTCTGTGATTCTGTTAATTCACCGGAAAGGTTCCTTCCTCTGAAGCCTCCTGCACACAGTGTGGTAGCAGGGAAGCTCAATGTTAGCAGCAGCCCTCTGTTACAGTCTCTAACAGGGAGACAGTTTTACATGATCCAGTATGAGTCACTGGAGTTGCAGGTCAATGGCCAAATTCTTCTTTTTGTTACACCCATATAGTCCTGTGGGCTACAGCAAGTGGGAGGGTAATGGAACTGGTCCAGATACGTTTTAATAAGCAGAAATGCATTTTGGCCCAAGCTGTTTCAAAAGTTCTCAATAAACAAAGCACACTTCAATATGATCCCCTGAAAAGGTCATCCAAATCTTATTCCTTCAGGAAGAGAACTGATTTAAACAAGACTTCATTAAGCAATAATGCCATGCTAAAGGGGATTTTGCTTTTTCATGGACAGTATAAGTGACCATCAATTGCTGAATTCTTCCTTGGTTGCACAATTTAGTGATACAAACACAAAATGCTGTTATGTACTGGGCACTATTTACACTGCTAATTCCCCTGAAATGAGGTTTTATCCTGTTTCCACCCTTCACTGTCACTCTGTTTTTAAGAATTCAAATGTGAATACCTTTCTTTTGACCTTAGCTTTGATCTGAGGATTTGATTTTCTGTTATTTGCAATTTATTGGTACCACACTTCTTAGGCATGCTGCAACCTTGAAAGCTTCTTCAGATCAACTCAAAATACTCTGAACATTTTTCCACTTTTTAATTATATCCTTTGGAGGATCTATGATGATTGTTTTCCATATTGAGACAGCAATACGTACCAAATATCCCTACCCCTCCCAAATAAAAATCCCAACCAAACAAAAAGCCTGTCCATAACTGAAGTTTCATTATATGGTCTTTAGCAAACTTTTCTAAGGCCAACATGTGTGAAGAAGGATAGCAGAGGAATCTGGGCTGCAGTGTAGTTTTGTTCTGCTCTGTAAAGCAATAGGAAGAAATGTCACTATCGTTACATATGTTGCTACAAATTAACAAAAGTTAATTGTCAACAGTAAGTTTGTTGTAATTGATTCTTTTTTACTTAGAACGATGAACTGATCTTTTTTGAACCAAACATATTTATGGAGAGTTAAACAAAAGATATTTGTGATTCTAATTTGTATTTTACTAAGTGGAAAATTCATACTTATTACATTGATTTCTATTACCAAAGGGAAATCCTCCACTTTTTAAAGATAATAAGATATCCAGCTGCATTTGTACAAAATGTAGACAACAACAACAACAACACATTTTTTGCTCAAATTTTTTTTTCGCCTGGCTTCTTCCAGTCTCATATGCTGCATAGTCTTCAGTTTACCAGCCCTGATTGCTGGGATTCTGCCCGGCATTAAACATTTAACAGAGACCTTTTGTTGCTAGCTACATGGTTATGACAAATGGCAGATTGTTAAAGCAGGAGCTGTGTTATCAAAAGTCAGTCAACAGTGTGCCAAAAACTCTGTCTCCCTCTACAGAATTAAAATGTGGAATAAGCATCATCTACGTTGGAGAAAGAGACAACTCACATACATTGGCCAAATAAAAACTTTAGGAAGAAAAGAGGAACACAGAGATGTCAACTAGAATCAGCAAGCATGTGACCAAGTGTGCTCTTGTTCACTTGCTTTTGCTAGAAAAATCCTTAAAAGAGGGAATCTTTAAAAATTTACTGCAGTGAGGTGTGCCCTGAGGACTTATGGAGGGTGAGTGTCCTATGTTCCTTTAAGGAGGTGGAAGTGAAGAAGAGGAAAAAATCCAAGGAATTCAGCTGAACATGGAAAGCTACTGGAACAAATTATGAAATGTCCTGTGAACATTTGGAAGATAATAAGGTGTTTAGAAGTGTTCAGCATGGTTTTGTCAAGAGTAAAGCATGTTAAGGGAATTTAGTTCCTTCTCTGACATGGTGACTCATTGTACAGGGTTCATGTGGCAAAGTTTTGATAGCGAGGGCGCTACAGGGGTGGTTTCTGCGTGAAGATGCCAGAAGCTGTCCCACGTCATACAGAGCCAGTGCCAGCTGGCTCCAAGATGGACCTGTCACTGGCCAAAACCAAGTCCACGAGTGATGGTGGTAATATTTGTGACAACATGTTTAAGAAGAGGGAAAATCAGCCGTGTAGCAGCAGCCAGAAGACAGGAGTGAGAATATGTGAGAGAAACAACTCTGCAGACACCAGAGTAAGCGAAGAAGGAGGAGAAGCTCCAGGTACTGGAGCAGAGATACCCCTGTAGCCTGTGGTGAAGACCATGGTGATACAGGTTGTCCTCCGGCAGCCCATGAAGGTCCATGTTGGAGCAGGTATCCACCTGCAGCTTATGAATGAGCCGGTGCAGGAGCAGGTGGATGTACCCTGAAGGAAATTGCAGCCTATGAAGACCCCACATTGGAGCAGGTTCCTGGTGGGAGCTGTGGCTCACGGAGAGGAGCCTGTTTAAGAGTAGGTTTTCTAATAGGACCTGTGGTCTATAGGGGACCTATGCTGGAGAAATCCATTCCTGAAGGACTGTAGCTTATGGGAAAGACCCAAGCTGGAGCAGTTCATGAAGGACTATGTCTTGTAACTGGGACCCCACATTGGAACAGGTGAAGAGCATAAGGAGGAAGGAGCGGCAGAGACAATGTGTGATGAACTGACCGCAATCCTTATCCACCTGCGCTGCTCAAATGGGAGATGGAGGATTCAGGAGGGAAGTTGAACTCGAGAAGCAGGGAGAATGAGGAGAAGGTGGTTTTAGTTTTGCTTTTATTTCTCATTGTCCCACTCTGTTACTAATTGGTAATACATTCAAATTAATCTTCCCAGATTGAATCTGTTTTGCCCTTGATGGTAATAGGTGAATGATCTCCCTGTTCTTATCTTAACCAACAAGCTTTTCATCTTATTTTCTTCCCCTGTCCTGCTAACAAGGGGAAGTGAAAGAGTAGTTTGGTGGGTACCTGACAGCCAGCCAAGGCCCATCTACCACACTCATTCAGCTGATTTCAGGAAAGCAACTGACACGATTCACTGCATTTGTAATAAAACTTTGGGTAAGACTTTGCTATAGCATTTGCATAAGGAAAGCGGGGATATATAGCCTACACAAAACTATTATGCACTAACCACAAAATTCAGTGGTATGACTCAGAGCAGGGCAGAATAATTGCTACCCAACAAGGATGGCACATCAAACAGCCCCTTTCAGTTTGCGATTTATATCACTGTAAAATAAAATCCCAACTTCATGAGCAACTGGCACCAACCTGTGCAAGCAGGTTCAATACAAAATGATTTCATTAAATTGAAGAAATGCCCTAAATTAATTAATTTCTAAAAATACAGAAATTAAAAATTGCAGTCTAAACAGGAAAGGAATTGAAGCTCACAAGTCAGCAAGAGCCCAGGATAGGATCTATAAACTGAGTACGAAAAAGTGTGATACTTGGGCAACTAAATAAATGTCACCCTGTGATGTATTAGCAGGAAAATTTATTTTCTATAACTTGATACAAAAATACAGGTTCTGTTCTTTTTTTCCTAGGAGTTGCTTGGCAGCCTTCTCACTTTAAGGGGAAAAAAAAGTAGTATTTGGAAAAATGCTGTCAATTTCTTTCCAACTCTGGTTTCCTGTCAACAAAGTAAAGCCTTGATTCTTACTCAAAGCCTTGAGGCTAGTAGCCTGTTTTTTTAAAATGTATACAGTAAGTCAGTACTTCCAGTAGCATTTTCATCTAGCATCTTCTTTTAATCCCTTTTTATACAGCAGCCAATTGCTTTGTGTATGTATTTTTCAAAGTTTTGTGCTGTTTAAATGGTGACAAATATAAGAAACTGCCTGAGATTTTCTAATCCTCCTTCTATAGGGAGCTGGCTCAAAACTTTTCTTCCAGTCTCTTGTAGGGTCACACCCCCTGTTTTCTAGGATGTATGCGCCTCCCTCCCCCACATGCTCCTGTGATGTTTATGCCGGTTTTTTTCTCCAAATATTTACACCATCAGTAGATTGAGAACAAAGCAACAAACAGAAAAAGACTTCCAGAGTGACTCGGTTTGTGTCTACAGTGATATATGCCCATCTTGACCTCAAAGCCCATGTCATCTGGGCTACCTACTTCCTCAGTAGAGTTTCCTAGACTTGAAAACATCTTAAATGCTGCTAAATGTTCTCAAAACTAGCAACTATACCTTGTGTTTTTTACTTCCTACTACTACAATCCTGTCTTTTATGATCAGGAAAACAGGGGTCTGTCCCCATCCAGATTAAAAAACATTCAGGTTTTCCTCTTAGCTGTAAGGACTCCAAATCTTTGGTCAATCATTCAGGCTAGGATATATATATATCATTCCATTTCCACTTTTATAAGCAAGCCTCCTATATTAAGGAACCTATGTAAGTTTAAGTATTTAAACAGAAACACACATCTATGACAACAATGAATCATTATTGTTGTTTAACTCCAGGAAGGACACTAGGTGTCACAGTATGAGTGAATGTTTATCAAAATGAGGTGTTTTAAAATAGTGCATAATCCTAGCCTTAAATATTTACCAGATCTGCAGACTCAGTATCACACCTCCGTGCCCTGGCTCAGCGTTTCTGCAGTACCAGGGAACATACTGAGGCCCCTTAAGATTATTCCAGGGAGTTTTGATACTTTGCCAGGAAAACTCTTGAGTACATAGCTGCTGAACGTTGGCAATGGGCACGCACACGATGTGGCTCTAAAAATGTCTAGTTCAGTACACTGCAGCTGCTGGAAAAAAGAACACTTCCCCTTTTGGTGAAGAAAGTTCTGTTCTGACAAACTTCTAAGAAGAGGCAACGGCAACTGCTGAACCCAGGACATTTTTGGTACCAGCAGTTATCACGAGACACATTGTTTGGGTTTTTTCCCCCCTTGGGCTTTTAGTGTGCTGCTGGCTCTCTGTGATCATAGAATCACAGGACAGTTGCGGTTGGAAGAGACCTCTAAGATCATCAAGTCCAATTGTTAACTCAGTACTGCCAGGTCAACACTAAACCATGTCACTAAGTGTCACATCTACATGTCTCTTAAATACCTCCAGGGATGGTGACTCAACTGCTTTCCTGAGCAGCCTGTTGCAGTGCTTGACAACCCCTTCTGTGAAGAAATTTTTCCTAACATCGAATCTAAACCTCCCCTGGTGCAACTTGAGGTCATTTCCTTTTGTCCTAACACTTGTTATTTGGGAGAACAGACCAAATCCACATCACTACAGCCTCCTTTCAGGTAACTCCAGAGAGCAATAAGGTCTCCCATCATTTCCTCCAGGCTAAACAGTTTCTTCTGCCTCTCCTCGTCAGACTCTAGACCCTTCATCAGGTTCACTGTTCTTCTTTGGACACTCTCCAGCACCTCAATGTCCTTCTTCTAATGAGGAGCCCAAAGCCAAACACAGTATTTGAGGTGCAGCCTCACCAGTGCCGAGTACAGGGAGATAAACACTTCCTGCTGGCCACACTATTTTTGATACAAACCAGGATGATGTTGGCCTTCTTGGCCATGTAGCATTGCATAGGGTTGTTGTGATCCAAGTGTAGGATCCAGCACTTGGCCTTGTTGATCCTAATCCCACTGGTCTTGGCCCATTGATCCATCTTGTCCAGATCCCTTTGCAGAGTCCCCCTACCTTCAAGCAAATCAACACACCTGTCCAACCTTGTGTTGTCTGCAAACTTACTGAGGGTGCTCTCAATCCTCTCATCCAGATCATTGAAAAATATAATAAATAAAATTGGCTCCAATTGTGAGCCCTGGGGAACACCACTTTTGACCAGCCACCAGCTGGGATTAACTCCATTCACCGCCACTTACCGGGCCCAGTCATAGAGAAAGTTTTTTATCCAGTAAAGTGTATGCCCATGCAAGCCATGAGTGGCCAGTTTCTCCAGAAGAATGCTGTGAGAAACAGTGTCAAAAGCTTTACTAAAGTCCAGGTAAACACCCACAGCCTTTCCTCCATCCACTAAGCGGGTCACCTTGTCAGTGAAGGAGATCAGGTCAGTCAAGCAGGACTTGCCTTTTATAAACCCATGCTGGCTGGGCCTGATCATCCCGATAGGGAGTACAAGTTACTCTGCAACACTAACAGATGCTGATACTTAAGAGCCAGATACTCCTTTGAAGTCACTTGGATATCAGCGAGGATCTGTATTCT
This sequence comes from Baryphthengus martii, assembly GCA_013396935.1. Lineage (NCBI taxonomy): Eukaryota > Metazoa > Chordata > Aves > Coraciiformes > Momotidae > Baryphthengus > Baryphthengus martii. The sequence goes on from VWZK01012356.1 coordinate 321,883, forward strand.
GCAGTACCTTCCCTAGACCAGCAATTCTGATATGCTGCTCTTGCAAGTTTGCATGAAGGGACTCTAAGGCAAGACTATGGATTATCTCATTTAGAACACGCCCTGGAGGATTTAAATTCACGGTGAAACTGCTTTCCAGTAGCCAAGGTTACAAATATTGTCTTTTGGGGACAGAATCCACCAGATTTCTCCACTACCCAATTGGTTAACACACAAGCTTGTCACTACACAAGGTCTTGCCTAAGCTTACGAAGAGATCATAAGCGGGTGAGCCCCCTGCGTGTAGCCCAGGAGTCCTTGGTCCCCATCCTCTAAAACCATCACATCCACAGAAAGAAGGACTGAAGTCAGGCTTTCATGTCTGCACATGGAGCTTTTGGCTTGACCAAGACTGGGGTTAATCTAAAAACACTGACTGTATGAAAGGTCAATAAATAACAGGTCTCAGGCAGCTCAACACTGCCTTCAGAGCTTGTCTTGAGTTTCTAATAGTGACAGAGAGAAAGGACCTAGAAAAAAACCTTTCACCATTGAAAATAAATTGCTGTAAAGCATCTTTGCAGCTGCCAGAGGGGTCAAGATCTGTCCCTTATCACAGCCTACATCAAATATCGCAGATAGAACATCAGATTAAATTGGCCTCTGTGGGTTTTTGTGTCTTAGAATTAATGGCAGCGATAAGCCAGTAAAAAGAATCAGATATGCCAATGGTTTTGTAGACAAAGAATTTACTTAAAGGTTTTTTATTTTGTCTGTACACATGGTCTGTGATACCAGGCAGCCTTGCAAAAACAGAAAATCTAACCACCAGAAAATAGCACCCTGTCATGACGCTTTTACCGGATTGCCTCACCTTTGGTGATAAACACATCTGAGCCACCAGATCAGAGATTTGATGAGAGTGTTATGCTTTTGACAATGTGATAACAAATTATAGTTAAGGCTCCTTTATTAAGGATTTTTTTCAGGAATAAAATTTAAGTTTCTACCAAGATGACCTTGAAGTTCTGTCCAAATATGGCTTGACAGATTTTTGTTCTCTTTTAAATTCTAATAATTTTTTTTAAGCTGTTTCTGAGATGAAAATAACCTATGACGTGTGGGACGAACAAAGCAATAAATGCATTCTGGCAGGGAAAGCACGCTAAACCGGAAATCTTACATTCAGTAACAAATGTTCTTCTTGTCATTCCTTATCAGTTTTCTCAGGGTCTTTCTGAGCTCAAGGGACACATAGTGTTGTACAGGCAGTCTTTTCAGATATGGGGCCTCAGAACTCAAAATGTTTTGTTTCAGTACGTTCATACTATTCTCCCAGGGTGAAGTCGAGATTAATCATCCTGCTCAAAGCTCTGATCTCATGAGTCAGCTGTCTACGTCACCAAAGGTGAGGCAACCTATTGAAAGTTTCATGACACAGGGCGCTGTTTTGTGGTGGTTAGATTCTCCCTGTTTGCAAGACTGCCCAGTACCAGTAGGTGGAAGATTACATTCAGGACTTTCTACAAAGTGTACCTACATGCACTCAAAATTTACTCATCCCACAATACTAATATTTGTGCTAGCTCCAATACCTGTAATTACTAATAACCTTGAAGTATTCAAGACTTAAAACGCTGGCATTGGTTCTCTATCTGGAAGATGACAGGGAACGTCCTCATCATTTCAATAATGAACAGTTTTGCCACAGATCGTCTCTCGAGGTTTATTTTCAGTAAACCATAGCAAAGCAGGGATCCTAATCGTAGCTCTACTCAGCAATGTAATACCAATGCTAATCCACAATAATTAGCAATGTTTGTAAAGCTTTCCTAGACACTATTAAATATCTGAGGCTTTACATCCATATATGCTGTACCTCAGTGCTGCGTGATGAAAAAAAAAGCTAAATTAAATCCTCAGTTATGCTGCCAGACCCTTACAGAGTCCAATGAGGTAACAGGGCTAAACACAACCTTGCTGCCCAGACTTTCTGAAAAGCTGCTCTTTCAGTTTGATACTGGTCTGAGGATGTGAGAAGCATCAGCAGCATGCGTGCACATGTATTTCACTACAAACTGTGGGAGCTCGTGCCCACAGAGCTGTGATCACTGCTGGGCATTACCAGCTATGTAAAACGCTATGTAGTAAAGAGAAATTACATGTCTGAGAACTGTATCTCCTACTAAGGCTATCTTAGGATAGAAACTAGAAGGACTTATGCGTCCTAGCTAATAAAAACAATTAGGTATTTAAAATGCATTTTTTTCCAGCTACCGTTAACACTGGTTTCAATGTTCCTTCTTACTCTAATTGCCTGTACTTTCTGTAAGAGTTGCAAGCTTTAGGACTTTTTCCTGTTTCTGTCCACTGGATACCCTCCAAGACAGCCCTGAGAGTCTTCAATGGTTATGACATCCCTGTCCTCAGAATATTCACCTAAATTCCTTCCTGCTCCAACTGATGCTCCCTAGTCTGGTGCTTCTGAATAAAGTTTTGTTCCCTCCCCAGTGACAACTAGAGCTGGAAATAGGTTGCATAGCCGCCCCCTACCAATAACCTTAATCGGTGTTTTCCAATCTAAAGTCCACCCTTAGCTGTAGCTCTGCCAATCCCAATCACGTATTTATTCAAAACAAAATAGGATGTTTGTAGGTTTTAACTGAGGTTGACCTGCTCACATTAATCCTCAGGTGTTTGCTCTGTCGGATACTTGGTCTGAGCATTAAGACATGGGTTGGCAATGACCATTGTTCTTCCAGAATTGCCTTTGATTTTTCATTCTGAAAATTATTCTCTGATTTTTTTTTTGGTACTATCTAGTTTGTCCAGTCTAGCAATGACATTAAATGTCATAGGTACTAGTATCCTGTAGACAAAATCCTGGAATTTTCCACACTCAGAGCTACATCTAGGTCATTCTTCTTTCTGACTACCAAAACTCTATTTGTTCATTCAAGATACATCTTTGATCTTCTTTTTAAGAAGCACTAAGCTTATCTGCTGTTTGGGCATGGGATAACTATGTACTGCCAATTGAAATATTACAGTAACTCTTTAATTTCTGCCTTGGGATTTTAGAACTCTAAGACTGCATCCCATATCCAGGAAATATGCTGCACTGTAGCATCTCAGACCAGCATCTGGTTCTTTTGGCTACTTAGATGAAGCCACCATAGTTCACCTTTTTAAACAATATTGATACCCTTCATTTTTTGCTCTGTTTCATGGTGGCAATCCCAACACTACTGTGATCTACCCTGTGCCTTCCTATGTTAGCTTTCCTTTGGGACTGCCACTTCCACTGAGCAGAACTTATGTTTCCTCAGCGTTGTGTTACTGTCTTAAACTTGGGCCTAATCTCAACCCCCTGAACCGTAACTTGTAGATGTTACTCATTATATTATAGTGAAAAGAGTTTGGCTTCATCATTCTTGAAGTTTCCTTTCAAGTAGATGTAGGCTGCTATTAGACCCCCCCCTGAGTCTCCTCTTGCTGAGACTAAACAAGCCAAGCTCCCTTACCTTCTCCTTGAAGGTCATGTGCCCTACTCCCCTAATTATTTTTGCAGTTCTTTGCTGAGCTTTTTAAGGTTCTTGACATCCTAGTAGGTCCAAAACTGGCCTCATCAGGGATTAGTAAATGAGGTAATAATTTCCTTGGATCTATTTGGTACATTTCTTCTGACATAACTCAATGTAGTATTTGCACTACCTGTAATGAGAGGAGGCTATTGCCTCTTACTCACCCTGGCATCGATCACAAGCCTCAGATTCCCTTTTATCAAGTGTCAGCCATTGAGTTCTCAACCTGTGCTTATGTGTGGCATTATTACACCCCAGGCACCAAACTCTGTACTTCACCCTGCTGAATTTCAGCCAATTCTTGTTGGCATTGCTCTCATGTTTTTCAAAGTCCTTCTGGGTTAAAGATTTGTTACTTGGTATAGCAATCACTTTCCCTCACTGAACATCATCTTGAATTAGATGCAGGGTGCACACCCCTCGTCTCATCATTCATATCATTGATGAAGACATTGAACAATATCAGACCACTGTGGCACTCTACTTGTTACTGGCCTTCAGCTGGATATTAAGCCACTGATTAAAACACACTTTAACCCTGGCAGTATAGCTATTTTTCAAGCCACACTCCCACATCCCATACTTTCTCAATCCGAAAATAACAATACTGTGGGTGACGGTGTAACAAATGTTACGAGAGACAATGTACGTTATACTCACCACTCTCCCTTCATTCGCATAGCCAATCTTTTAATCAGCAGTCCTTTTCTAACTGACAGGAACCTCCACTAAATGACATGCGATTTTGCAGATGATAGATATCAACCTGGCCATCGCTCATCTCTAGGTATTGCTAGCTGGATGATTCTTACAGCAAAGAGACTATCTCCTTTATGCCTTAGGCCAAGCAAAGCTTTCTCAGAGGTATGATTGGGATTGTAGTTGCTATCTATTCTGTGGTATCTTGAGAACTCCACTTTCCTTTTGCTTTTTCTTTCTGATAAAAATGCAATTGTTATGTTTTCTTCATAGGATTGTCTGTATATTTGTTAAAAAAAATTTCAGAGTTCCTCTTGAGTTAATTAAAAGCTGTTTAACACATCAAAAATTTCAGCTGTTGTGACAAGTAAGGCTACTGTCTTACTTTTGGCACCCAGTTTCAGGCAGATAGAAGCTGAAATGCTGCTGAAATTTCCCAGTGTTTTCCACCTACCCAGAGGCTGCCAGCAAAGATAGTACTTCATGTGCTACAATTTTTCGTTAGTGAGAAATTTTTGAGGAGCACTCAGGGCTTGAGATGTTTGCAGGGGCTGTCCTCTGTTCAGTGTTTAGCTCCATTTGGATGCATGTGATGACAAAACCTACAGAAGAGCCTACTCCATTCCTCTGGATATGTGCAGGTTAAAAGTGGACAGGGTGTGAGCTTGACACTCAGATCCTTGACTGCACACACACAGTTAATTGCTATTTTGCTGCCTGGTTGTGGTCTGGCCTCTTCCCAGAAGCTGTTACCATGTGGTATGGAGAAGACCCTGCTCCAGCCTACACAGTCCCCCAGGGCTGTCCCATCAGGCTCTGCATCCTCCTCCACACTCATATGGCCCCATGCATACCTTGGGGTATGCAGCTTTGTGCCATAAAAACATCACTCTTGTGGTTTCCAACACTGCCTTTAGATTATGTCAGAGCCTTTGAACTCAAAAAAAAAACACATTAAAAAAAAATCATGTCTTGGAAGCACAGGGACACCACTTGTAGCATAGGAGAGAGACAGGGCCAAGTGCTATGCAATGTGTGTAGGGTCAGTCTGCCATAGAGGGCTAGGCCTAAGACATAAGGTCTGAGCCAGACCCCGCCACTGAAGTGTTGGGGCCAGGGACTGGGCTTTGGCCCTTTTATATTTAGCCGTATGGACGCAGCATCTGTTTTAGATGCAGCTCATGCAGGCCAAAACTTAACACCGAAGTGGGATTTTTTTTGTGACTCATTTGATTTGCTAATCTGAAACAGATTTACCATGTCTTGTTTAATAAGGAACAGCCTTTAAAGCTATTAAATGAATGACTTGCTGATTTAGTCCTGGCTGTTTGATTCTGAGCAACTGTTTTGAGATGGCTGGCAAAAAGAGCATGTCCAGTTTTGCTGCAAGAGCTGCAATCAGCTTACCTATTGCTCTCTTCCCCTGTCTCTAGTCCCTCCATTACTTTCTCTTAAGGCCACACACCCAGTCTTTCTCAAATGATGCCTAAAGCAATCCCTTACCCAGACTGCAATCAAAAACTGCTGTTTGCGCCCTCTTTCCTTTGTGGCATCCTCTTTTTTAAAACTTCTGTAAGAAGTGAGCCAATTTCCATCTTTCCTGCCTGAACACAAGACAGGAGAAATTTGAGGTATTTGTTTCATAGGTGTTTGTATTTTATACCCAGGAGCCCAAGACCATGGACATGGTCCCAGGTGGTCCCAGGCCTGTTGGTGTGGTCAGCTCTGAGTACACAGTGCCAACTAGCAAAATCACTTTGTGTTTCTTTGACTGTGGGTTCAAAGCTGTAAGAGCAGCATTTACAAGCAAAAACTTTAGAAAACAGTTGTAGCCATCTAACTGATCACAAGCGATACATGTCATTTAGGGTCTTGTAGAACCAGACTTTCTTTTAGTTAATTGCTTGGCTATGTTATTGCTATGCAAATGTGTGCTCAGAGTGAAAGGACATATACTTTAAAGTGCATTTTCAAGCAGAAGGCACATGACATTACTATGTTAGGAAGATTAGACAACGATCAGGCCTTTTACCAGCTCTTCCTTATCAGACATAAGTGAGGACAGAGTTCTGACTTGTACTTGCTTAATTGCTCCTCAAATCTATTGGCACTCACCAGCCTGTTTTGCTTGAATTCAAGCAATCTCGACCTTGGTGGGTTCAAAAGTTCAGTGGAGATGTGAGTTGGATGTTCCTTCAGAGAGGCTGTGAAAAAGGGAATGGGAAGCATTCTGGTACACACACATGCGCTTGTGCCCATGTATTTGTGTATAGCAACACCACACCCAGACTGAGTGGGAAGTACTTTCCAGATTTCTAGCTAGCAGAGAAACTTCTCTAAAAATATAATAACTAAATATGAGGACTAAAAGGAGAGAGTGGAGCACTTTTAATTCAGTTTTGGAGCCAAACCACAGAGAGTCCAAAAGACATCAAATTGCATTTGGTGCCTTCTTCCCTGGTTAGTACAGGGGTTGCAGGCATGTTGGTTGATGTGACCCACACCAAAGTGCTTGGAAAGAGATTTTCTGGTGGCTTTCAAGTTCCATTATATCTTGCTTTGAATGGCCTAATTTATCAGAGCAGATACTCATATCTACCACCTCCCTGGTCAAACCTTTCTGCTAAAGAACAAGTTGCTGAAAAGTCTATTCTACATGAATAACTTAAAGCCTCCTGCAGGTTGCTTGAGCAGTGCCCAAATGAGTTCTGCTTGAATGTCGCTAGTGCTGTGCCTCTAGGATGGATGTGAGCAGAGCTTTCCTCATAATGCTCAAGTACATAGAATCCCTTTCTTTTGTATGTAAAAGCAGCTTTTATGAAAAGACATTTACAATTTAAAAGTATTTCTTTAAACTCACCATCGAATTTACAGCAGAAGAGAGTAGTTGCAAATGATAGTCAGATTGTCCCCAGATAGTGAATGGGGATGGAGGGTCCTGACAGCTCATGGCGTTGGCCAGGCAGATTGAGGGGGGTTTACAGATGCAAAAAGTTGTAATGATCAACTGTGGGCACTTGTTTGGTTCTGTTAAATCTTCTACTCATCCAATGCTTCAGAAGTTGAATTAGCAACCTGTGTAGTTTGTCTTCTTGTAAGTCATCTTGGAAAGAAAAGTTCAAGAAGAAGAAATGTTAAAGGGTAGTTGTTAATGACAAAGGCAGTACCTTCTAACCAGTTTCCTTTAGGAAAAGCAAATCTTTTCTGATAAACACAAAGTTTTTTGTTGGGAATAGGATGGAGAAGGCCACCTACCTCTGAGAGAGTTGAGGAAAATCCTCCTTCCTTTATACCCTTTCAGCAATTCATTTCTCCTGCCTCTGACTGCTGTCTATGGTATGGCAGGTTAAAACAGGTCTCTCTACTTCTTCGCCTGCTCACAGTTGACCATAAAAAGAATCAACATGAATGAAAAAAAGAATAGTATCTCATGACAGCTTGGTAAAGCTACTTGTGTAAAGGAACTAACTCATTGTGTTTATGTGTATGTTTAGCGTAGATCCCTAAAGAAACAAGCTCTATATAGTTGTACATACAGGTGTGTGCGTGTGTGTTTAACAGGTGGACAGGTTTGAAGAGTGCAATATTCCTCTAGCAAAATTAAATAAACTTGTGCAAGGGACTATCACGTACCCATAAAATCAATTCTTTGCTCTCCCAGAAGCCACAAATAGCTTTTTATTTATACTATTGGGCAAACAAGAGGGCAGGTGAGAGTCTGATCACCATGCACATCCTTCTGAGGCCATCAGCAAGTACAGGGATCTTGATGGGCCATGGTGCATGGTGCTGTACTGCTCCTTCTGCCTAGTGGCAGGCAGGTGACAAAGAAGTGAAACACAAAGAATCACCTGAGCATAAAAACTGAGACTACATCAGGACAGATAATTAGCAGCAGTGCATTACACTTTGATTGTGGGGACTGTGCAAGCTGAATTCACCTGAATCATCTTTGTCCTAAATGTAGATACCACTGAGACCTTTAAAAGCCCTGTTGCACTGCCACCAAGTCAGCAAGCACTTTTTATCAACTGATGTGTGCAAAACCTTGGGAACTGGAGTTGCTCTAGATCCTAACTGAAACCCCAGTTGGGATTTCTTCCCTTTTGTTTTGTCTTGTTTCTGAGAGTCCCTGCTGGCTTAATCTTTGCACAAAGGGTAACTTCGAAAATGGAGGCTCTCTTTGTGAGTTCTTAGTGCAAGAGGCAGGTTTTAATCCAGGTAATGCATTCTGAACTTTTTCTCTTTGGAGGAAGAGTGGAAGTATGCAGCAAGTCCCAATTCCCCTTCCAACTATAGTGGGAATATGAAACTGCCTCCCCACATTCGTAATGACATTTGTGAGCTGCGGAACCAAATCCATCCTTTTTCCTGTCTGGCTTGATGAATTTTCATTATTTTTACAAAATGCATTAGCTCCAACAGGAAAAATTGCAAGCAAGATATTTCATAAAAGGTATATTAACCACAGTAGACTGTGGTTAAAAGTTTTTCCTGGTAAGCAGAAGAGCTATGCACAAACAAAACTGAATAATTATGGTATCTGAAATCAAGTGCCTCAGATGCCTGCGTTATCTGTGGGTTGTGGACTGTGAGGCGGTACTAGCGAAAGCACTCACTGACCATAGGTATTCATCTCTCAGAGAGAACTCACAATGGAAAACCTTATGTGGAAATAAACATAAAATCTATTTTAGAACTTGTCTCTCTTGGCTTTTTCTCTTGGCTAGCTTTTATATTTACCACTCATCATGTTGACTTCTCAGAAATCCAGTTCATAGGCACTTGGTTGTCCACGTGCATTAGACCGAAATCCTGAGTGGTGATCGCAGGGCCAGGCAGGCCTATCACTCAGTGGCTGAGTCCGGCTGCGAATTTAGCTCATAGATTCCACCCCAGTTCACAGAACTTCCTGTAAAAATGTTCCCTTTGGTAAAATGCTACACCGAAAACCTCCTGAAGGGAGGTTTGCCTTTCAAAGTAAAACAACAAAAAACCATCCCATCCTCTCCATCCATCAAACGAACTTACAGATAAACTCTGGTCTTCTAAAATGTATTAAAACAGTCTACTTCCTTTGGAAATGGCAGGAAATTCACATTGCAAGACCAACTAAATGACTCACTCCACATCTATGCTTTTGCTGAACCAGATAAACCTGCCAAAAAGCAGTTTCCAAGCTGGAAATAAGTACTTATGTGGGGATATGAATAACATCAGGCAAATCTCTGACAAGGGCATGTGAATCTACAGTCCATGGTGTTATTTATTTGTATTTTTAATTGAGGTCAGCACCTTTGGTTCAAAGCTGCATTGGATAATTTTTGGACAGACAACCGATCCGTATGGCTACATGTCAGTATCATCAAGGGATCCAAAGGCAACAACAAAAGGCTGTAGTAGAATAAAATTCCCAGTGGATGGGGTGTGATGTTTGATGGGTCACACAGGGAATTCTTTTGACATGAACTAGCAAACATCAAGTATATTTTTCATAAAACATGTAGCTTAATCCAAAATTATCCCTGCTGTATTGTTAGCGAGAACAAGGGAACACCCAGTTACTTTTGCAGTGACTAATAATATTACCACTGCTTAAATGTAAACAGTATGCAGAGACCTTTCTAAATAAATGCACAGTATTTTTTGTGAAAAATAATGCTGTGCCGCTACTTTATCCGACCCTTTTTTCTTCTTTGCTGCTGCAGCACAACCACTGAAATTTCCTGTCTTAATGCTGGCATGTCAAGATATATGTCAAAGGAAAGAAGAATAGTCTTATGATTAAAATCTGTTTCCATTGCACTGAAATAGATGGAATTGCTACCCAATGGTGGAATTTGGATCAAGTCTCTGGTCTGATGGTTCTTCATTTGCACCACCCTCTTTCCCCTGGAGCCTTGTAATCATTGATTAGTTAATGGCTTTAAAGTGCTATTGAAATGCTGAAATATTGTTACTGGCAGGTATTGGAACACATAGGCTCAGCACATATGATTAGTCTTTCTTTAGCGTGCAAGTTGCCATTTGCCATGTCTGTGCAAATACATCTTTGTGTGTGTGTATACCTACAACAACCCAGTTTAGTAAAACAAAATAAAACAGTAAAACAAGGACTTGCTTAATTTACTCCTAAAAACCTTGGAGACTTGTGCTGCGATCTCAAATGAAAGCCACAGACAGCACTGGAGAGGCGTCCTGCTTACAAGTTAGTTTCTATTGCCTATACCCTGGTGCAGGAATGGGTATCTACGGCTGAGCAGCCACCCTCTATAGACTCTTCTGAAAAGGACAAGCACATGCCAGCTGCATAAAGCTGATTTATTAGATAAAATAATATTTACAGTAGAAGTACTCATTAGGTATTCAGTGTACCCATGTAGGTTGTAGGTAGCAGCTTGTCTCCCTAGCACAGTGGTTCCTAAAGTACACACGTCTGTGCACGTACAGATACTGGTATATGAGCCACGCAGCTGCTATGGGAATGCAGCGTGAGCAGTTGTGCAGCCCAGCGCAGGGTGAAAACTCACCAAGGCAGCGGCTGGTACATTGTCAGCGGTGCCAATCTGGCAAATCAAGCCTTGACACTCTTGTTTTCCCTACCTGTCTTCTCAGGAGACTTTTTCAAGCAGAGGGGAGTGAAGTTCCCCAAGCTTTCAGCTGTGCTGCTTTCTGGCACACAGCAGGATTTGGCTCTCTGAGAACAAACTTTAGCAATTACATCTTCACATAGTAAAAATACTTCCTAACTTGGATTTTTGGAATTACTTCATTTTCTTTTGCAATCCACCGCTCACCCTCAAAAGACACTGTGAATCACCACGTTATTCTCACTCATAACCAGCAAAACAGCTGGGATGAGTGCTCGAGCTAGTGAAGGCTGTTTGGATGCACATATCCTCAGTCTTTCCCACTCATGTGGGCTAGCAGCTACGGACTCCTGGGGGCTTCTACCTGCCCATCTCCAATGTTTTTGAGGGTCCAACACGTGATTTAAATAACAAAAATACTGCAAAGGTCAAAGCAAAAGAAAACACTTCATTCCAGTTCTCCAATTTGTTCCAGACTCAGTACTTGTTTTTACTGCAAAAGTCTGCATTTAGTGAACAGGGAACACTTCATTCCATTTGATTCTCTGGAGCTTTCAGCCCCTTCCTCAAAAAGCAACCAAGCACAGCAGATTGAAAAAATGCTTGAGAATGGGCCAAACCACACAGTTCAGACACTGACCCAGATCTGTTTTCTGATGGACTGAATGTTTCTGAGCTAGGATACTGTTTCATGATCAAATGAAGGAAGGATTAATCCCTTGGAAAATTAGCCAAGCCCATCGTCTTGTTCTAGCATTTGCACTTGTTCCATAATTTTAGAAGACACTGAGCCAGGCAGATTTTCCATAACAAACAGAGCAAGCCACCAATTTGATGACATAATTTTGAAGATGTGACTTCAAAATAGGCTCAGTTGCAAATTAATTATTTTTTATGGTTTCATTGGTTTCCTGGCCTCACAGTTTAAAATGATAGGAAAAAGGTTAGACCTTTTATGATGAAAAACACCAAAGAAAGCATACACACAGCAGCACTGTCTTAGAATGACAAATGCTTCTCTTTTGTTCTTTTAGAAATACTTTTCATTCTTGCAGACATTAACTAACCAAAGGTAAGAAACATGATAAATTTCCTTTATTCTACACTTAGTAATATTTCAGTTACTGCTCCACAACATGGTCTCCTGTCACTTTGTGGTGAAAAAGGAAACAGGCTTCCAGGGTTCTTTTTCTGAAGGCAGCACTTCTGACTCAGGTGCAGAAGCTGGGTGAGGAGGAAAAAAAGCTAATATGCATCTGAATAGCAGCAAGCTTTTATAGACCGGACTTATTGTACAGCTGAGTAAAAAGAGACAGAGTTTAACAGAATTTCAGAGTTACAGGAGTTCCTGATTTCCTCCTCAGGCCACAACGAGGGAGAATGGTAACATGCTGGGGATTTAATCAGTTTGGGTCACAGTAACCTGTCATAAAAGTGAAGTTGTTAAGTCAAATCGCACACATGGGGTAACAGTGTTTTATAGAAAAGCCACAGAAAAGCAGCTCAGGCTGTCACAGTTTGACCCGCCCCTTAGCGGGTGGCTACACGCAGAACTGTGTATATAGAGATATTCTTTACTCAGCACACTAGGGCCTCTTTTGGGAATAAACGATTAGCTGCGCTTCTTGCCAAAGAGCTGTTTGCTGGGAATCTTACACAGTACTTGCAGCACCCAGTGCACCCTCTGAACTTCACAAAAAATTTGTGAAGGCATTATTTTCTTTCTACTTCAATTTGAGTTCTTTCCTAATGGTCACGTTAATGTATGAACATAAGATTTTTGCAATTCACTAGCTGGTAAATAGATATATTTGTATAGTACATACATCTCTGTGATTTTGACCACCTGTGCCAAGACCTCGCTGTTGCAGTCGTTTTGCTCAGTCTTTCCAAAGANGCGGCCGCGGGCGGGCGGTGGTCGGAGCGCGGCGACGGCAGCGACGCAGAGAGAGCGGTACCGCAGCAGGTAAGAGAGCGTTCTTCCGTCTACCTACCCTCCCTTTAACCACCTAGCCGTCCAGGCACCTACCTATCCGTCGACTCACTCACCCCCGCGGGTCTCGCAGCCCCTTCGAGGGCGCATCCTTGCTTCACCCCGCTCCTTCATCAATAAATCCCCTTCCCCCCCTCCTTTCGAGCAGGGCTTTGCCGGCCGCCAGCGGAGTAGTGGGTGGCTCTTAGCGGGGTGGTGGCTGTGGGCTGGCGGGAAGGAGCGGTGGACAGGGTGTTTAAGCTGTACCCCGGCCCTTCTCGGTGGAGGGGNCAGCGGTGCCAATCTGGCAAATCAAGCCTTGACACTCTTGTTTTCCCTACCTGTCTTCTCAGGAGACTTTTTCAAGCAGAGGGGAGTGAAGTTCCCCAAGCTTTCAGCTGTGCTGCTTTCTGGCACACAGCAGGATTTGGCTCTCTGAGAACAAACTTTAGCAATTACATCTTCACATAGTAAAAATACTTCCTAACTTGGATTTTTGGAATTACTTCATTTTCTTTTGCAATCCACCGCTCACCCTCAAAAGACACTGTGAATCACCACGTTATTCTCACTCATAACCAGCAAAACAGCTGGGATGAGTGCTCGAGCTAGTGAAGGCTGTTTGGATGCACATATCCTCAGTCTTTTCCACTCATGTGGGCTAGCAGCTACGGACTCCTGGGGGCTTCTACCTGCCCATCTCCAATGTTTTTGAGGGTCCAACACGTGATTTAAATAACAAAAATACTGCAAAGGTCAAAGCAAAAGAAAACACTTCATTCCAGTTCTCCAATTTGTTCCAGACTCAGTACTTGTTTTTACTGCAAAAGTCTGCATTTAGTGAACAGGGAACACTTCATTCCATTTGATTCTCTGGAGCTTTCAGCCCCTTCCTCAAAAAGCAACCAAGCACAGCAGATTGAAAAAAATGCTTGAGAATGGGCCAAACCACACAGTTCAGACACTGACCCAGATCTGTTTTCTGATGGACTGAATGTTTCTGAGCTAGGATTCTGTTTCATGATCAAATGAAGGAAGGATTAATCCCTTGGAAAATTAGCCAAGCCCATCGTCTTGTTCTAGCATTTGCACTTGTTCCATAATTTTAGAAGACACTGAGCCAGGCAGATTTTCCATAACAAACAGAGCAAGCCACCAATTTGATGACATAATTTTGAAGATGTGACTTCAAAATAGGCTCAGTTGCAAATTAATTATTTTTTATGGTTTCATTGGTTTCCTGGCCTCACAGTTTAAAATGATAGGAAAAAGGTTAGACCTTTTATGATGAAAAACACCAAAGAAAGCATACACACAGCAGCACTGTCTTAGAATGACAAATGCTTCTCTTTTGTTCTTTTAGAAATACTTTCCATTCTTGCAGACATTAACTAACCAAAGGTAAGAAACATGATAAATTTCCTTTATTCTACACTTAGTAATATTTCAGTTACTGCTCCACAACATGGTCTCCTGTCACTTTGTGGTGAAAAAGGAAACAGGCTTCCAGGGTTCTTTTTCTGAAGGCAGCACTTCTGACTCAGGTGCAGAAGCTGGGTGAGGAGGAAAAAAAGCTAATATGCATCTGAATAGCAGCAAGCTTTTATAGACCGGACTTATTGTACAGCTGAGTAAAAAGAGACAGAGTTTAACAGAATTTCAGAGTTACAGGAGTTCCTGATTTCCTCCTCAGGCCACAACGAGGGAGAATGGTAACATGCTGGGGATTTAATCAGTTTGGGTCACAGTAACCTGTCATAAAAGTGAAGTTGTTAAGTCAAATCGCACACATGGGGTAACAGTGTTTTATAGAAAAGCCACAGAAAAGCAGCTCAGGCTGTCACAGTTTGACCCGCCCCTTAGCGGGTGGCTACACGCAGAACTGTGTATATAGAGATATTCTTTACTCAGCACACTAGGGCCTCTTTTGGGAATAAACGATTAGCTGCGCTTCTTGCCAAAGAGCTGTTTGCTGGGAATCTTACACAGCACTTGCAGCACCCAGTGCACCCTCTGAACTTCACAAGAAATTTGTGAAGGCATTATTTTCTTTCTACTTCAATTTGAGTTCTTTCCTAATGGTCACGTTAATGTATGAACATAAGATTTTTGCAATTCACTAGCTGGTAAATAGATATATTTGTATAGTACATACATCTCTGTGATTTTGACCACCTGTGCCAAGACCTCGCTGTTGCAGTCGTTTTGCTCAGTCTTTCCAAAGACTGCTACTCTTTTGGTCCTTGGGCAAACTTGCACACACACCTCTCCTCACTAAATTCTACGACAGCCCTTCTTCCCGGCATGGCAACACTTCGGGAAGCAGGACGGCATATCTCAGCCGTTCATTGCTCACAGAGCTTCCCCAGGATGGGGATGTCAAGCCTCCCCAGCTGGACTGCGCCACCTGGAGAAAGGGGGCAACTGGGCTTGCGGTTGTGCGCCAGGGTTCTCGCTGATCTTTAGGGACCCTGTGCAGACCGGACATCCACGGTTCCGCGGCGGCAGACGTCTGAAAGCGACTGGGGGGAGCTCTGTCGCGCAGTCACAGGCGGGCGGAACCCCGGAACGGGTANTCCAGGCTGCCTGGCAGAAGCAGCGGACTGGGCTGGGCTGGAAAACAACTGCGAAACGAAGGCGCATACTTTTCTTACGGAAGTTCACTACTGCTGCTTGTTGCTTGTTGTCTCTGCTGTCACAGTTCTGCCTTGGATTTGGAGCAGCAGACAGACTTGACTGGTGTCCAGCCTTTACTAGTCAGTTGTTTCAGTGGGGTTATTGTCTTTGTATGTGATGATAGGTGCAGTTTGTTGTCTGTGCTTCTGGGCACTGCTCAGGTTCACAGCACTTCGCATTAGTGTTTGCAGTGAAGGCACAACTGTGTACTGGGTCTGATCAAGTAAGTGATTTCACTTCTAGGGAGGATGTTTTGGTTAACTTTCTATTGTGTTACAGTTTTCCTATGAAACACTTGCAAACTGACATTGCGCACTGTTTTACCCACTATTTATAAAGACCATGGTACCTTATTTTGCACCCAATCCACAGAACAGGACTCCCGTTAAGGCTTTGGATGGAAACATATACCAACTCTGTTATTTGGGTATTTTTTTCATCTCAGTTGTTTGTTTAAACAGGAACTGTATTTTGAACCTAGAAAATGCAGCTTCAGTGGGATGGAAGGGGTCGAAGACAACATGAAGCTTTCTGGCCAAATTCTCTGCAAGGTGTTGCACTGTTTTAACTTCCTCTGGCTTTTTATCAACTTTTGTGTGTGTGTGTGTGTGTCCAAGTGTGTCAGGGCTACACAGCTGCTGAAAAACTCACTATTTAGGGCAAGTGATGGAAATGGCCTTTAAACAGAAGCTATCAAATGATTCAGGTAAACATGTGAGAAGCCTGCCTTGCTGTTTTTGGTCTTGGCTATTACAGGCATAATTTGCATCAAAACTTCAGCCAGTGACATTAAGCTGGTACACTTTGAACTTGGCTATGGGAACATGTTTTTTAAAAATCTGTGCTCTTTTAACCATAGTCTAATGTAGTTTGACGTAGAACGACTGTGTTTTTTTCATAAGTACTTGAGTAAACAGCAGGCAGCTAATGCTATATGAGGTCCTATGAACAGCAAGAATTTAATGACTGTGGATGAAATGATAAAACTTAGGAGTAGGTGCAGCAAAAATAAAGTGTTCCTTAAAGATTTGTACAGTCCCCAGAGTACTAATAAGCTTTGTGCCCTTGAAGAAGAATAATTCATTAGTATATTCAGGAGGAACTGGTGTGTATTTTGACCTGGAAAACACAAATTCAGTGAAAACAGGTTTTAGTGTAGTAATGAGAGACTAATTAATGTGTATATGACTTCTGTGCCTACTATTTTTCAATATAAACTGAACAGATGCCATGGCATAACAGTTTAGGAAACTGGAGACCATAATTTCTGAATCTGAATTCCTTGCAAAGCATTTCAGCAAATACCTGAACAGACTGGATTTCAACTTTGAAAACTTCAAAACAAAATTTCTACAAGCAGTTAACTGAGAGTTGAACTCATTCTCCTGAGAATAGGCGAAGTGTCTAGCCTTGAAACAAACAGGAGGAGAAGGGTCTAGAACGTCTTGACAAACTGGAGTTTTCATTTGTTTCCCTTAGGAAGAAGGGTTTGTTTACTCTTTCTGTACATTTACTGGCCATTTTACCCAAGGTGACAGCAGGATAGAGATCAGTGTCACATGTCTGCAGAATTTGGCAGTAGCCGAAGAAGTGTCACTCATTGCTGAGAGAGGACTTCCATATGCACCTGTCTGTGTTTGGGAACCAACATCTGCACTACTCAAACCAGATTGTTAAGTTTTTCTGTTCCTGCCCTGTACAATAGTGGTTTTGTTCTTGCTAAAATAAAGAGTGCTAAAACGGTGACAGATCATCTGGATAGAGTATATGAATGCTTGGTAAAACCAGCAGGATTCCCCTTTGTCTTTACTCCAGTAGGAGATATACTGCTCTTTGAATATTTCTTTTTGCACTATGACTGTTCATGGGGAGATTACAGTGTATCTTGGGAAACACTTTGGTGTGGGAACCTAGTCCTTAAAAATAGTTAAGGGAGTTGACTAATTTGCTCTTGTAGTTCAGGTGAGATTAGCAGAGAACTGTTGTGAGAAATTATTTGATTCATATTTCTAAACCGAAGTGATTAATTTGTTTTACTGAAGTGCAACATACATCTTCTCACGACCAGTTTAAGGGATTTGGCAAACTTCTAACTTCCCATAGAAAATATTGGTTTTTTTACATAATCCCATCAGAGACTGAGAGTCCGTTGCACAAAACATGGAGCATATATGTCAAGAGATGTTTCTTGCTTTTTTTCTTGTCTGGGAATAGACAAAAGTGTGAAACTGGCTTGAGGCTCTTCAGAATGGCGACAACTGAAAACTGTGGAACTCTCAAAACTAATAAAAATTCTAACTGTTGTGGATCAGCAATGTTTACATCATGTGTATAACTGGAAGCTTAAGGCAGGAAAAGTCTGTTTGCTGCCAGGGGAGAGAACAGCCCGGGAAACCAAAGGCTTGAATCAGTTCAATCCCAGCAGTATGCAGCAAGAGTGACTTTCTCTAGTTGCTCTGGTTTGACCACTTGAAAGCAACATTTCAAAAACAACTGCTTGATAATAACAGGGATGAAATGCTGGTTCTTGAGACAAAGTATTATTTCCTCCCAACAGGGTGTTTTCATCTATTTTCTGCATGTGTCACAGCACCTAGAAATCTCAGGCAGAGGTATAAGAGAGCCCACTTTATCATAGAGTCATTTTGGTTGGAAAAGACCTTTAAAATCAAGATCAGCTGCTAACCTGTCACTGCCAAGTCCACCACTACACCATGTCTTTAAGCACCACATCTACACATCTTTTAAATACTTGCTGACTCAACCACTTCCTTGGGCAGTCTGTTCCAGTGCTTGATCAACCCCTGTGGTGAAGAGGATCACCTGTCACTGGTTTGCTAAATGACACTGTATGTAGATTGAACTTTATCTTCAGCTTTTGGGTGTAAATTTTTAAGCTTACCTAATACATGATGATGCTGTTCCTTCAGCCTTCTTGATGAACTTTCCTGGACTGTTGTGTGGGGAGTGGATCTCCACCTGTCAGCAGGTCAAGGAAGCAGTAGTTACCCCTCTGCCATCTGTCAAAAGCTGTCTCAAAAGTTGCAAGTAAATTACTTGTACTTTCCCTTGAAAGTCAAGGGAAATATTCTGAAACTGTTTAAAAGGCTGAGAGTAAGGCAATCTCATTCTCAGGTTTAGTGGTGTGTGGTGTTGTGGATGACTAAAATCTGGGTTAGGCCTCTTGGAAATCAATGGCTGTGACTGTAATGACTATTGAACTTGGTGTTTCTCTGAAATGGTGGTGTTTTGTTTTTTTCCTATCCGTGTCACTTCCAGTGACTTCATCAGGGCCAGTCAGCAGGAGGTAATCCCTATGGCTAATTCCCTTTGGTTGTGGAGTTGGAGCAGCAGTGAGGAACCATTCAGAGCTTCTCCTGAATATGTGATCATGTGTTTAGTTAAAGTGTTATTATGACATAATTAAACTCGGTACTATTATTCCTCATTTAATCCAACACAGCAAGCATGGAAAAAAAAAAATTGCAGTTATCCAAGTTTCAGACTCGAATGTGCTAACTCTTAAATTACGAGGGAGATGAGTTTACTTTTAGGTAAAGGCTACTGCAGGATCAGGCCTGTTCCATTTCCCAACTGGCATGAGAATGTTGTCTTTGGATAGTGCCCAGAAGCTTGTTGTCACATGGGGTGTTCTCCATGCAGAGGTGCACCACAATGTGCTTGCTGATGCACAGCTGGACTGCCTGTGCTAATAATTTTCCACAGCTGTATCTGTTTGTACAAAGCAGGATGTATGTCAATTTTACTGCTTTTATTTTGTGTGGCTGATCACGTTTCCTATGTTCCTTTTGGGTTTTGTGCTACTTCCTTTCAGTTAATTGTCACAATTTTAATATATCTTTTTCATCTGTCAGTCAGGTTTTTTCTCTTGGTAGCTGGAAGTTGGTCAATGCAGTTCTTCCTTTTCAAGCCCTGTTTTTAAAACTGGATGTTCACTACTTTTCCAGGCCTTTAACTGTCTGCTTCCTGTCTGAACTAAGTATAGCTTCAAAAGTGTAGCTCTCTTAGCTTATTTTCTACTGTGGATGTGTAAGGCCAGTCTGGTAGTACTGTATGGATGATGTAAAAATGATTGGAAAGAGCAAACCTTAGGACCTAGTGCAGCATGAAAACCTAAGTGACTGTAAAACAAATCTTTCCATGTGCTTTCAACTATCCCTTGGTTTTTTTTTGTGTGTATGGTTATTTTTCTGTTGTCTTTTCACCACTCTTACTAATTTGGTTTCTTTAAGAAATTATGATTTTTAAAGTTTTTTTTTAAAAAGCAAAAACTAAGTGATAGGGATCTTAATGTGTAATGCCCTTGATAAAGACTTTGTAGGTTGAGGCACTAGTGCTCCAGTCAAGAGTGGTAATATATTTTATATATATATATACACACGTGTGTGTTTACTGGTAGGTATAAGGTAATAGAAAAATAATCAGCAAAGTTGAGTGCAACTATTAGAGGAACCTTTATTTATGAACATAGTAAGTAGATATCCAGACAGGAGATGCATTGTTAGAGGAAGGAAGGACTACTCTATCTTTGGGTTTTGGGGTTGCTTCCTTCTGGAAGCTCATGTGCACCTTATCAAACCAGTGACATCACTTTCCTACTACTATAGTTCTAGAGTACTCTAAATATATCTTGTGTGTATTGTATGTAATATATCCCTACTAAATTTTAAGATGCGTTTGTGTCCTTGGACAAAGTTGTGACGTGCCAAGTTATTCAACTAGTCTGTGAAGTAGATGCACTGCAGAGTTTTATGGTGACCCTTTCTATTATGGCAAATTCAAAATACTGTTTGTCTTCTTAGGCAAATCAATTTAAGAGCATCACATTTTTTTTTCCATGTGAAACAATGAATTTTATGAAGCCATGAATAAAATCCCGATCTTATATAGAAACTTGGACATGCATAACTCCAGCTCCTTTTGTGAACAAAGCCTGGAAATTGGTAACTGTAAGTTCTCTGCCTGATGGAATAGATGCTAACCTGGAGCATGGATGGGTAAGGTTTTGAAAAAAGTCAGCTGAGGATGTAAAATTGCTTTTTTTTTTGCCCACTTTGAAGGATTTTGAAAGGCCTTATTTTGAGAAGTATTCTGGCACTGGATGATGCTGACTTAGACACTCCGTCACCAGTCCCACCTGGTGTGATACAGGCAGGCATGTCCTCAGCCCTTAGGAAGATCATATTGTATCTCTAAGTGATGCAGTTTGCAGGCAATGGAAAACCGTTACCCAAATCTAGTCCCGAGTAGTTCAGCATGTGCAAATGCTTAAATCTGGGTAATTTTATAATGAAACGTTCTCGGGGAGAATGAAAGATGTGTCCTTACACAGTGGCCATTTGTGTGAAGTTTGAGTCCAGGTTAAGATCTATAGTGCTAAAAGTTCATCCTAGAAAAGGGGACTGGGAGCTCACAGGAACAAAATAATACTCGTAAGTCATACTTTCACCTAAATAACCCCAACAAACAAAAACCTTCAGACAGTTACTGTGGAAGACTTCAGCCCAGACATTTAAGCAGGGGTTGTAAAGAGAACTCGTAACAGTGATGAGCAAGCAATTTTAATATCTGGTAGAACAAGTTGTCTATGTACTCAGAAGCTGTAACCCATGTAGTAATGACCTAATGAATAAGCCTAACTTAGATACATCATCGACCATAGTGATATTTTGTAACTTAAGTATTCATCTTTACAATATCAACATGAAAAGGAAAACACATTGAAAGAAACCACTATATGCTTGCAAGGGGGCAACCTAGATAGGCAGGTTCCTCATCTCTGAGTGTACTATGAGCCTGTCCTTTCTGGAATAATCTCAGTGTGGTTTTGCCTCTAACTTGCACAAAACCACCCACTTTTTGAAGTGGTTGCAGCTGGGCAGAAGCTATGAACTGTTAAAGCGTGGCAGATTGAGAATAGGAGGGAGTGGGGAGCATGTCATGACACTGGTGAGCTGCAGGAACAATAGCTTGTTTCTTGTCTATTTAGACTGCAATCTTTGTGGCAGGAACCATCTCTTCCACATAATGAAATGCCTAATGCATCCTTGCAGTATTCATTATTTAATCTTCCCCGAAAGCGCAGTCTAGCACCCAGGTGCAAGGTATCAGGCTTTGTACCAATGCATTGCCTTTAATCTTTGCTTAAAGTCTTTGTGTGCAGCCAGTTGAAGGGAGGAGTGGGGTGGATGCAGAGAAGGAGGTTAGGAGGATGCTGGGGCAGTGGAAGCTGGCTTGGTGGTGAAAGAAAATAAAGCCTGGGAAGGGATCTGATTGGTCTTTGCTCTTTCCACCCTGTGGTGCTGCCACCCATGGCTTAGAGTCGTTTAAAGCTAAAGAACAATATTGGCACCAGTATAGACAGGCAAAATGTGTTTCCAAATAAATTCGAGCTGCCACTCAGAGATGTGGGATTTCTTAGTGAAAGCCCTGGGTTCCCTTACCTCCAACCCTGCACCACCATGCTCTGCAAGGACTGTTTGCAGCCCTGTCAGCAGTGTGCAGTAGCTGCCTGAGGATGGAGGTTGGGGTGACTGCACTCCTCATAGATGGAGAGTCCTGGGAGTCATATTTTTAATCTCTTTGAATAAATTTAACATTATTAGAGATAACCACTTTTCACAGAGATATGACCAGAAGCAGTTTCAGGTGCCAGATGTTGACGAAACCTGAATTTCAGAGAACTTACTAAGGTTTGTTATCTGTCACTCATGGAGTTGTGATATTATAGTGTAGGTAGTATTAGGGATTGTTACAACAGGAAAAAAGCCCTCAGGCATTGCCAGCTCTCCATTTCCCTGCCAGCTAGGAACAGAAGGACTGCTCGGTATATTGGGGTGGGGGAGGTGTGGGATGACAGGGATGTCCAGCACAAGGAAGATGAAGGCAGCAGGCACATCCTTTGGCTAGCACACCAACCCTTTCCGCAGCCAGTTTCTACTCCTGGGAAGCATGAGAGAACCCCAAACTTTCCAAGGAACATTCCTCATTGCGTCCCACAGCAAGAGGATTGTGCAAACTGCCTTGCAACAGTTTTCTTGCTCAACATCCGCAGAGTAGACAGAAGAATGGCTTCCAGCTTACTTTGTTTCGATGCTATTATCTATGTGCAGCTGCCAGAGTGTATCGTGCATATGAAGAGTAACCAGTCTGTGGTCTGAGGAACTGTCAGTTCATAAGGCAGTGTCCGATCCCAAAGCAATTGCAGCTGAAGAGCTCTGTGTGTGTAGAAGCACCGGCGCCAGTCGCACAACTGAAAAACAGCCAGAACAAAGGGACAGGAGACGAGCCTGGAGATCTTGTCCTCATAACTGCATGAGTATGCTGAAGCTGCAGGCAAGCATAGCTGCAGAAGATGCTGTGGACCTGTACCAGTGTGATGTTCATGGGAGCCTGGTGGAATCAGCTACTGGCTCTGTCCTGACAGGCATCTGCATGTGGCTTCACCTGGCTGTTGCTTGGCACAGGGCTAAAACATTTCAGTTTCCTAATCAGATTAATTAGCACATAGTATAAGTCTAAACTTTAAAATGGCCAAAATTTTAAGCTGTGTTTGGCTTAAAACTTTAATCTTGTGTTTGGCTTTGAAAATGACTGTTAGGCTATATTATGCTCCTAAAAAAATACAAACACAACACTTCTGGTTTTCGGTTTTTTTTATATTCTTGACGCCAGCTCTTATTCTCAACTAGAGCCTTCAATAAAGCACGCTAATGGAGTATCTTACAAACGGGATTGATGGGAAATGAAAGCAAATTGGTTAGAAAAAAAACAAACGAAAAAGTACTTAAACCGAGTATTGGCAGTGCACTGTGCTTGAAGAGGAGTGAGTGATGACAATTCACAGCACATCTGTGAACCAGAGGCCACCAGGCAGTGTAGTTTCAGTTCCTTGGTATTATTTAATGTAATGCTTTTATTCCTGACCTTTTTTGATTTGAAACTTTAGGTTATTTAAAGGCTACACTTCCAAGATTCCTTTGTGTCAGGTTATTAGCTTTTAGTTGAGAATTGAGATAATCCTGTATAACCAGAGGCTAAGGAAATCCAGATAGTCCCAAGTAGCTGAATGTCTTCAACTTCTGACACTTGCTGCTCAAACTGTTTAGCTGGCTGCTATTTAACTGTCAAAAGTCATCCCCTTTTATTTTAGAGGGGAGGAACTGCTGTAAAACCTCTTTTGTGATTTGTTGTGTGGAACAGTGTCAGAGAAAATCAGTAACTCGGTACACAAAGGACCTCGTGACAGCACTGTCTGTAACAGAGTAGCTTAAACAAGGCGTAGTGTGGGCAGATACTTTTGCAGGCATCCAAAACAGTTCATGCATAATGCATAATTTTCAAATGAATCACAAATGGGAAGGTTAGATTTGTCAACTTTATAAAATATCTGAAATGTAATCTGCACTTAATGAGAGTGTACACTGAGGACCATAATCATACATGGGTGCTATTAGTTGATATCCACTTGCCTCTGTTTAGTGGAGACAAGTTTTTTCAAGCTACTGTCCAGTTTACAGTAACCATTTTTTGTTTTAGGGCCAGTCAGACTAGTTTACACTGTTTGCTGTTAATGACTGGAAGAGGTCTAATTGACCATGTGTAAGGCTCAAATGCTATTTGAGCATCACGGTAACTTTCCTTACTTCACTGTCAGAGGCCTGAGCTGTTTGGTTATTTTTCTGACCTGGAACTGATGGAGATCTTTGCTAATCAACTTTCGTGGATCTCTGGAGACATCTTGGCTCTCTCCATTCTTGCCTCATCCCTGCTGCTTTAATAGTGCTTTGAGCTGCTGCAGATGCATGAAGCTTCAAATTGCCACCCCTGTCCTTCCTACCTGCTTTGGTGCCTGAGCTCTGAAGGCACTTGTGGCTTTCAAGGGCTAAAGTGCAGAGTGATGTGACTGGCTTGAATACACCTCTCCTGTGTGTCCCAGGAGCTCAAATCTCGTGTGGTCCCACTCTCTCCTAAGAGACCAATACCTGTGCTTGGGTGCTGTGACCCTCAGTGTCCATGGCCTTCTCCCTCTTTGCTATTAGATGCTCATAGTTTTTAATCTTATGTGTGATTTCTGTCCCTCCTGCTTGCTCAGCCTGCAAAGATGGAAGCGCTATTGGGCTACTCTGGTGAGGTTATCCTTCTGTACCCTACTCTACTGCCAATGTTTAAACAAAATGTGTTGAGGAAATTGCCTTCTTTGTGAAATGCTCAGGCAGAAGTCTGTTTTCTATGGTAGCATGTACATAAAAAACCAGTTGGATATGAGGGCAGAGGTGAGTCCAGTAGTGTTCATAGTTGTTCTCCCAGCCCTTCGTGAATATGAGACCATCATGCTTGGCAATGTACCCTGTAGCATGAACTTGGACAGCTGTCTTCAAACTTTATCCTTCTGAAATGAGGGATCTTTGAACTTGTTTCACTTCTGAGTTTGGAATGAGTTTGGTGACACATTAGGATCGCCTAATGGTTGGTACTTACGATTCCAACATTGCTTGTATCTGAGGGTAGATGGCCTGATGAGTGGCTTCTTAGCTCCTTTGCTGGGATTCCTGTTGTGCAAAGCCAGGCTGCACATCCATCCTGTACACCCTGCTGCCAAAAGAAAAATCCAGTGATAACTGTTCCTCCAATGACGATGCAGAGAGAGGGACAGGGAATGTATTCTGAACCTTTAAGAGCAAAATAATCAAGTGCAGTAAAATGATTCTTGAGCTACTAGCCTTGTCTATGACACTTGCTCCAGTGGTTTTGGAGTAATCGTTTTGGGCTGGAATGGGTACAGAAAAGCCTCTTTGCACTAAATTAGTGAACACATTACTGCGGACGACTTCACCCTTCCCCACACCCCCTTTGCTTCCTAGAGGCTGCTTTGGTGCCTTTCCAGCTAGTTGGCAGAGGTAGGTAAGTGATCAGTTTTAAAGCAGGCAAAGCTGCCTTAGCCCTTTTTTTTTTTTCTTAGTTAGAAGTAGGATTGGTTTAAAACTTTATCCTCTGAGCAGCAATTGTAACGGGTATCTGAATGCGGTGTGGTGGATGTCCGCTGGGTGGAGGTGGCTCGTCCCAGAGACGAGAGCCTGGGACCTCTTAGTGGGCTGAATTGGCCAAGTAGAGTGAAAAAAAACTTGTTTTTCTCCAAGTTGGCAACTTTATGCTACTGCTTGCAGATATAAATGATCTTTGTCTTTTGAAGACTTCTGTGAGGCAAGAGCTTTGAAATGTGTATAAAGGAATGTTTGTATGGTTATCTATTTAGGAGAGTTATGCAGTTACATTAGCTTCCAACTATCCTGTCACATAAGGCAGGGAGCACAAAGCACCTATTTAGAGATGATAAAATTTGTGTTGAATATGGGTGGTACAAAACTACTTCCCCAGCATCTTTCTCTTTGGAAAATAAGATGTTTTTTACAGTGCTGTCAGATAGCAGGGCTTTGTTTGCCTGCTCTCATGAACAAATAGCATGTTGTGCTGCCTTATCACAAGGTTGTTTCTTGATGGGAATGCTTCAGGTATTCCTAATGCAAAGAAGGAAAACCCAAAGCTTGGAAATGCCTCAACAGAAAATATTATGTGGCCCCAAGATCTGGTATCTTTCCAAAAGGACTTGGTATGTGTTGGGCTTTTGTTCAGCAGACTTAATGGCAGTCGTGTAATCTGCTGGTCAGCACTTCCTAGTGCTGGTTCTTTCGGAAACATAGAGCAACAACTTTGAACTATTATGAAAACAGGATTGTTTTTTAAAGCCAGAAAAGGCATCCATCTTGTTCTTTTTGATACAGTTGTTTTGGTCATTTGTAGTCAATGCTCTGAGTCTCAGAAAATCTGAAACTATTCCGTATAAACAACTTTCTTCCACAAACACTGGCTGTGGCTTTGTTCCCCAATCTGCTTCTTACTGGAAAACTGCGGGAGACCTGCCTTCTTACTTCCCTATAGGCAAAACATGGAAAAATCTCTTGCACATCTTGTCCCTATTGCAGAATTAGGTGCAACAGTGAGGTGCTATTTCTGTCTTAACAGAATTTGCTGAAATGCAAAAAAAAGACATATGAGTTAGGTGCAATTGTATGTAAATACTTTTGATTTCCAAATATTGCAGCAGCATTTGTTTTCCCTCTCTGCCATGCACAATTACTCATTGTGTAGGATGGCAGATTCTAGGTGTCCATAATTCTGAAACTATGCAATGCTGTTTCTAAAATGACACTTGCAATTGTTTGAAATTTTGGCAAACTTTTTTGCTTGTTCTTTGATTCAAATCTGTAGCAGGCACACATTACTGAGAAACCTGGAGGAAAAAAAGGGTGAATCAGAACAATTGCCAGGGAATTAGTTCTGTCTTTACTCTTCTGATTATTTAAGCTTCTCTAGTACTTTCTTGTAAATTTGAATTGCAAATTACTGACAATGGGATCAATTTTGTTCCTGTCCCCATGCCTCAAGTGGTAAAGTATTCACGAAGCATTTCTCTAATCTTAAAATTCTCAGTCTAATTCTTTACCAAAACTGCATAGCTACCAAGATGGGTTCCTAAAATCTGAAGTTGTTTGCATGCACGTGAACACCAGTTTTTTCCGGCATTAACTTTCTAAATCTGCGTGTGCCACTTCATAGCTTCCTGCAGCATGCAGCTATCATGCAAACTTTCTCCCTAGAGCATCTTTTCTCAGAGACAAGTGCATCAAGTTAACCCACGGGACAGAGAAAAAATGACATTGCTGCCACGGCCAGCTCCTGGATATTTCCAGTAGGCTTCACAGTGCTTCTTGAGCACCAGGTCATCCATGTAGACAAAGCTGATTGGCTTAAATCAGGTTTAAGTTAGGAGTTGGGAAACCATGGTTTAAAGAATCTATTTAAATTTCATTCTTTAGTTTTATGCTTATCTTCAAGAATATTGTTAATAATTAAAATCTTTGCAGGTCCATTTAGTCAATAATTCCCAAACTTGTTTCAGCCTTTTGGCTTGCTTTATGAGTACATTTATAGAGCTGCCTCAAGTGAAGCATATCTAAACTTTTCTTTAGAAGTAAATAATTGATTTGTAATAATTACATAGTTAATAAATGTCCACTTTTGTCCATAGATGCCCAAACTCCGTATGTTTTGCATTTCTTCGGGCCAGAGGATATGTAACAAACATACTTTGACTTTTGTATTTGTCATCTCACAGGTAAATCGGTTCTGGTATCTCTTTAGAGAACTGTTTCTGATCATTCATCACAGCTTGGCAGGGAACAGTCCTCTGCCACTGGCACTGTATCCTCATCAAGAGAATGAAAACTTGCTGTTCTTTTTTAACTCCCAGTGTGGACTGTCATGGTCGTTGAACTGCAATGCCTGTTGGTCCAAATGCAAAATGCACACTGCACCTGCAGCACAACTTGCTGCTCTGTCTGCCTTGGTAGTTGCTGCTTCTGGGGTTCACTCGCATCCGTGTTCCCAGTTAAGCTTCCGGCAGACAAGGGGACAAGGGCTGTGTACCATGATGCTGGCTCTTTCCTACAGTAGGATGCTCCTTACTTTGACACTTCTGAAAATAATATTATTGCATGTACCTTGTTGGTGTCCACTTAGAGGAATATCTGTTTTACTTGGTGCTGTCTGTTCAGATCAAGGAAGATGTTTCTGTCCCAAAGAATGGAGCATGTGAATCTGAGAGTAAAGGGTTGCTGAGTGTTCAATTTTCTTACCGTAAACAACCAGGGGGTGAAGAGGGAGCCTAATTTAAAAAAAAAAAATAAATAAAATGACATTTCAGAGACAAGGATTCAAGCTAATTTAAGATGGTTGTGCGGATTTGGATATTCATTCTTCCATATGTGGAGTGACAGTTTCTGTAACTTTCCCGATACTGGTCTCTGCCCTGTTTCCTTCAGCATTCCCCATTTTGAAACTGCCAAACACTGTTTGATCTTGTAGCCCTAATATTTCTTTAATCTTGTGTTGTGCAGGAGTGTGTTTATAAATAAACCAGGGAGGCGTTTTGCAGGAGATTCATAACCTTGTTACAAAGGTCTTTTAAACTATAACCTGAGGCAGTAGGTCATTGGGGAAGGTGTGGAGGGGTGGGTGGATCAGGATCTTTATTCCTGTATTTAATCTTTGATGCAAGCTGAGAACAAATCTTTTTCCATCTTTACAGATATCAACTACTGACCATGTCAACAGAGTTCCAGGATGCTCACCTTGCAGAGGTGAAACCTCTGGTTGAGAAGGAGGAGGTAATTACTTTAAAACTTTTCAGAACTTTTTTTTTATATTTCAGGGCTGCTGTTGGAACTGCACATGTGTTTGTAGATTAGTTCTAACACAGTGTATGGAAAAAACAAGTAAGAGAAACTGGAAATGGAATAAGAGTGTTCTGGATTTAAAAAAAAAAATTAAAATTAAATTAAATTTTAAAAGTCTTAATTATTTACTCTTTCTTGGTCTTTGGTTTTACTTTTCTCTAATGCTCATCTGGTGGTGACATTATTTTCTTTTCTGAATAATGACAACTCTGGGTGTCTTTGCCCAATTGGCATCCTTCAAAATAGCTAATCTCCTGTACATCCACCTATACCTATAGAAGTCTCAGCTTTCAAGAAGGCACAGAGAGAGCCTTTACTTCTCCTTTGGGTACATCTGAGTCTGGAGGTGTGACAGTGCCCCATCTAACCTGTTGTAGTGTAGAAACATTTAAGTCTTTTTTTTTTTATGCTTAACCTTGTACTTTCTATTTGGTTTTGCATCATTTTCTTCAAAAATGTACCCACAACACATGGGTTCAGTGGCTGTCTGACTCTTTGGTGGTAGCAGTACTCTGTGCTTTGATATGTTCATGGCAAATAATTCACTGTAACACACAAAGGAACCTTTCGGCTTTTTTCTTGAAACAAAACTAAGATTTTTCTTTTATTCCTAGTGATTATAATTCATGACAGTTATGTATATAGATGTGTTGAGTTTTTTCTGGTTTTCTACACTATAATTATTTATTGCTCTATTTGCTACTTTCTTTTTTGTTCCCTACTTCTCTTATGTAAACACTTCAGAAAATAATTTCCACTTGTAACTGCAGTGAAATAGCTAGAGAAACTTTAAACACGGCTCCTTTGCCAAGGACATTGCATGAAGGCAGAGCTTGTTTGGATACCAGTGAATACAGCACTCGAACTTTTCAGAAACTAAGATCCCTTTTTAATGCCAATATTGTTCAGTAGAAGCAAAGCAGAGGAGATGTTAAGCACAAGTCTCATGGGTGCCAAAATGTTTTTGCTTCAAATTTCAGAAATATCTTAAAACACTGATTAACTTCCTGGGTTTCTGTATCCTATAGATCAGAAGTTGAAATTCTGATGAAGACCCGTATATGCTTTTATTAACAACGTTACCATAACTTTTATCTATGTGGGGAGGCTAGTGCAGAGTTTGACTTCCTCTGTGGCCATTCTTAACACAGATGAGGGAAGTTTCTTAATGTATTTTGAGAAAGTGGAAGAAATGTCCTGAAGGATACTCAGCACATACTAAGGGATAACGGTGGAGCTGGTGTGGAGTGGGTGATGGACTTCAAAGTCTCATCCTGGCTTGTTGTACTTAGAGTTGTTGTGCCTAGTCTTCATTCCTGAGCAGTGGTGAGCCTTATGTTAGATGTGCTCTATACGGACGCCACACACACTTACTCCTTTCAACTCTAGACCCACTGGAACAACAGTGCATAGAACTAGCTGTGTTTAAAAGGTCTTGTGGCCAACAGCCTAGGGAGGTTAAAACCCAGCATATTGTCTAAAGCTGAGACTCTGTAAAATGGCTTCCGCAGGCTTAGTCAGTCCTTTAGCTACTTGCTTGTATGTACAAGACACTGCCTAATTGTCTAAAGATTACAGCTCTAGAGTCCTGTCATAATTACTGCAATGCTTTGAGGTCCATCCTCTGAGACAATACTGCTCAAGACAGCACCTGTATTACTTCTGTCATCTTTCATCCTTAATTTACCTGGGTTTCTGGGGACTGAGTGACCCCCTTGCCAGGATCCTAAGCTTTGCTTTTTGTCTCAAGACTTTTTTCAAGCTTTGGCTTGTCTATTGTACTCTGCAGTGGCAAAAGTGTTGGCTTGGATGGTCTTCCCTTTGCTTTCTGCCCTCCAGTGGAAATAAAAGACAAGGAAGAAGTCCAACTTTAATGAAGGAGGGTGACTGTAAGACACATTTACCTTTGAAGCTATGAGTCTCTTGGACTATTGGTGGTGGAGAGGATGTCAGCTAACTCCTTTTCTGGTGGAGATCCTTGACAGGAATAGAAGCTTGTCAGCAATAGCAGTGGCTGGTCACAGTTTGGAAATGACTTCTCTGTGCCTAACCAGCCTCCTAAACATAACAAGGCCTAATTTTGACTAGAATAAAACCCTTCCCACCTTCCATATCATGTAACCAAATCCCAGTAATGACAGTTTGGCTGAGTTGCAAGTGCTCGGTGCAAACTCGGGCAACAGCTTTCCATCCTAGGTGGGCAGCTGTTGACTGTCTCATGGCTACGATAAGCAATGGAGAAAAGTTCAGTGTTTCACTACTGACTTGTCCAGTGATTTAACAATAACTGAGGGTACATCAGCTTTTGTGCTTTATTTTGCTGGTGCATAATCTAGTATTTTACTGCTTTTGTGTTCTTCGTGCAGATTAGTGGGCAAAAGCTCTTGGGTGAATTTTAACGTTCAGCAAGATAGTTTTCATTGAATGAAGGGAAAGGACAGAGCTCTTGGCTGCAGAATGAGGGCATTATGACACACGCTTTCCAGTACAGATTTCTGTAGCTGCCAAAGGTTGTCTCTGTTAATGCTTTAAATTCTCTTCACAGGCTATCACTCGCCTTCTTCCAGACTTCGATGTTCAGGCAAGTAAAGCTACTTTTTTTGTCATTGGTTTGTTTTGAGTTGTTTTTTTTAATTGGAAAAGGGGCAGTTAAATTGAAAACAACAAAATGTGGTCAGAAATGACGACTTGCCAGAAATACTGTTACTGTGGGAGAGAGGTCTCAATGGGGGCTCTGATGTACCAATGTGAAGGGGACTGCGGGAGGTCTTTTTAGGCTGAGACTGAGAAAGTTTCATCAGAAAGAGGTGGTTGGGTTACAAGCAGTTCTATTCTGGCTAAGAGAATGAGATTCTTCAGCAGTGGTAGTGAACGCAAATATTACCCTCCCATGTGAACACACATTTTTCTCAGTTAATTTGCTTTCATTAGTAATGTGCATGCATTTCCTTGGAGGAAATGTCCCTCTCGATGTATCCCGTTATGCAGTTGAAAATTTCCAAAATACTCCTGGAGTCTGTGGAGTGGTGAAAGACACTAAGCAATCAATTTTGCCCTTAACAGGAGTGACGGTAGTTTCCATATGTTTACTTATGGCCAAAACATAAGAGTTCATAAAGCACACCACTATATCAAGTGGTGGCTTTCCACTTTCCCTTGAGAGGTAACTTTGTCATTCTCTTATCTCCCCTGGTATATTATTTTGTCACCATTTGGGCTTCTGACTGAGAAGTTTGTCTTTGCTGGTTCCGAAGTTGTGACTAAGGAAATGCACGACTGTCAGAATCAGGCTGGGTTCAACTGGAAGGGAGCTTGTACCAGAATCAACAGAGTGAGTGGTGGATTCCCATCTCTGAGGACAAGGAGAAAGTTTTGGGAAAAGAGGCTCTCCAGTTGTCTTGTTCTTTATCAAGGGGTGTAGGGAGAGAGGTAGATTGTGCAAAAATAGGGAAAGCTATTAAATTGTTTTGGTCTCTTGAATGTTCAGGCAGAGGTCTTTGAACGAAATAACCTCTCTGTACTTTGTGACCAGTTGCACTTTATTAGTACTTGTCTATTTTTATTCAATGTTGTGTAAATTTATTAAAAATCCAGCACAAACTCAGCAGTCTTTTCCCTGGAAACCAAGGGAGACAGTTATTTCAAACATCTTTACCATCTTTCAATGGTTCTTACTTCTATAGCAAAACTGTAGTTTACAATAATCCTGCATCTTCCCCCTCATCCTTTCTAATGATGAAATCCACTGCCTAAAGTCTTGATAAATGAAAGTCAGTCACCATACGACTTCCTGCAGGACTGTGCAAAGCATGGGAGAAGCTTTCTGTTTGGCTCCAGATTGATCACTTGATCTAAATAAATCTGAATCCCAGATTAAGTCTGCTAACAGGAATACTGCAGTGTTTTGATTAAGAGTCCAGAAGTGACCCATATTTGATTTCTATTCTTGGAATAAATTTGCTTGGTTTGTAAACCATGTGTGTATATATAGATTTATTTTTTTAATTTTTTTTTTTGAACTTGCAAGATCAAATTCTCTAAGCCTTTTTGGGCTTTTTTTCCCCATGTTTTGGATTAACTATCACTAATCCAGAGCAGTGGTTCTTGTCATTTAGCCTTGTTCTGCCAGCTCTTGGTTTTTAAATGATCTGTCTTTGTTAGAGTTTTAATCTTTGGTTGTTCTAGTTCAGGAGGGAAAGACATAGAATAACAGTTTCAATCCGTTATGTTAAGAACTGCCACTGCAAAGGAGGCTTAGCTTTGGTCCTTAAAACCCAACTACCCTACGTATGTGTCTTTAAATTGTTCTCTGGTTGATTTATGAAAGAGGTGGTTAGAAAATATTATGGGAGACTCAGTTGCTTAGTTCATTAGAGAAGTTCATGTGTGGCCCCGGAAGACCCAGGGCACTCAGGACTGACACTGAAGCTCATATGTGCTCTTAATGGGCAGCCTATCCAACGAGCCACGCTCGGGAGAAGGATAGACCTGATTAGGGAAGGAAGTGACCAGCACTTGGCAGCATGGAGCTTCTGATTTAGAGTCTTTGTGGCCTGATGTGGATGTCCACAATAGACCTTGTCGTTTTCTCCATCTTTTGGAGGATGAGTTATGCAGTGTCCAGTGTCCAGAAACTAGTCCTGCAACTAGTGAAAAGTAGTGACTGCCTGTGAGGTGTTTTTGTTCCAAGAATACATTTTATCTATTTATTCAGGTTTGGAAAGCAATAGATTCTTATTTCACGTGTTGTTTTAGGCAGACTTGAGTTAAACATTTTCTGTTTCTGAAGTGAGCTATTGTATAGTGCAATATCACCCTTCTGAAAGCACACGCTGCATGATGTATTTGTGGTTTTTCTCTGGAGGAAAGCTTTCATGAGGTTACCAGGGAATGACCAAGACAAAAGATGGAGGAACGACATCCCTGAGCTACCTCTAGTCAGCACTGTTATGTCTGTCTCTGTCTGCCTATGGCACCCACCTGAAAATTTAAGTGATGGTCCCCTGCCTCCAAAGAAGGGGAAAGTTCCTGACCAAACCTGTTTTGTCTCTATTAATTATAAGCTGGTGCAGGGCAGGGTACCCTGTGCTGCTTTATGTTCGCTTAACACCAAACGCATTTTAATTGTATTTTGAGTTTGATGTATTTACCTATTCTCTAGCTTGGTAGCATTGGAGCCAATGGAGAATTGGCTGCTTGTCACTGTATAGAATTCTTAGCTTTGTGTTTCAGACATGCGCAGTCCATTGGGAGTCTGCTTTCTCAATAACTAAGCACAACTTTGAGCTGTGCAGTAGCTGTAGGTTTAGATGAATTTGTCCCTTGTGATTTGCAGCTGATGGCCACCACTGGCACCCAAGAGCCATTTCTGCTTTCCCTTCTCATGCCTATAAGGAGAGAAGGAAAGAGTCTGCTTGTGAGGGGAGATAAATCAACTGGTCCTCATGGTGTGGTGGGTGTCCCACTGGCATTGGTGGATGCAGTTTGGGGCATTGCAGTGTCACATGAATTTCCTCATCTTGTTAGGTCTCGTGAAAGAAAGGGATGTGCGTGATTGTGGTTTTGTACTTTTGCAGAACAGTATGACCCTGTAGTAATCAGACTAGACAGAATCCCTGGGCAGAGCTATCATAATCTGCTTCAGTTCCTACACCAAAGTTTTTTGTTTTTTTTTTTTTTACTGACTTCCACCTTAGCAGAGTCACTTAAGAATGATTACTTTAGATGTAAATTTATTAATGTACCAAACTGAATTGGGGAACTTTTTTCTTAATATTACTAATTAAAAGCAGCAATCTAAAAAAAAAAAAGGGAAATTACCTGGAAAAGTGAGCAGTGGGGTTTTAGAAAAATATCCAATGAAAATAAATATTTTGGAGTAGAAAAGGCTAAGGAAAAAAATGATAGAGTACTTGGGGGAAGGGGAATTTGAATCCCAACACTGTATTACCACATTAAAAGGCCAAATATATTTGATCTTCAAGATATTGGAAAAACAGAAGTGAAAAAATAGCATATGCAGACATTAGTATGTTAAATTTCTTAAGTAACAGGAACTTTAATTTGCTAGGAGACAGTATATTTTATAATAATGATTTAAATCCTCTTTAAAAGTTCTGAAGCTTTTCCCCCATTTCTGAGGCAAGAGAAGGAGTTGTATTTAACAGGCTTAATATTGTAAATTAAAATAAAAGCATGAGATGGTAATTGAGGATTAAGTATATTTGAAAGCTTTAAAATAATTTTGATGGAATGCAGTATTTTACTTCAAATATAAAATATGGCTTTTTTAGCAAAATCTGCAATAGGTATGTGTGATTACCCGTTTTAGATGTCTAAAACATTTTGGTTGTGTATTCCGTACTTTGGAAAACAACGTATTCGTAAACATGATCCTCAGTTCATGTCTTCCTTAGCCAGGGCAGAGAGGGGAAGGAATAAATGAGCTCTCCTGTGTTACTGACTTAGAAATTGGCTCCCCCTTCTAACCTCATGACAAAACGTCAAAAAAATGTGACTTGACCCAGAAATAAAATCTGCTTTAGAATGTATCTTCTTCAAACTAAGATAGTCTCTCTTAAATTGCATGTATCAGAAGTATTTTTGTGCGTGTTTTTAGGGCACAAAGATCAGACTGCACCTCTGCTAGTGAGAGATGTGAACAGATGGTGTGTTTGTCTTTATCCTTCTATCGGATTAGTGTACCTTGGATTTTTTTCCAAGATAGCGTTTTAATACAAATCAGTTGGTGAAGAGCCTCTTACTATAACGTTGATGTTGATTGGGATGTGCTGCCATCTGTTTTCAGTGCTCTGCATTTTGAAAACATCCATCCCTACATCACGTAGACAAATCTCTTGATCTTTAATAGGATCAATAGGGATGTGAAGTTGTTGGTTTGATGTCACTGAGGAAACTGGTTTGAATTGATTAGAAGAACCTTTTGAGTATTTTCCATGAAGAATTCAGACTAATGGAAAATAGAACAACCTTCTTGAATTAGAGGAGTCTTACTGTGAAGATAATAAGGAATTAAACCAATTGTTAAACTGACTGTGATTTATGCCGGTAATTAGGAGTGTGGTTGCCTATCGTCTCTGAACTATTTTTAGTTGACACTGAGTTTGAACTAGACTCCAGCTTCCAATTGTAGAAGAGTTAGCTGTTGAGGTCATTGGGGAGTGCAGGTTCAAGGATCTGATGTTATTTACCACGAATACGTTTTTTAATGCACAAAGGAGGAGGATCTCAAATCTTGAAAGGTGGTCCCTCTTAAGCAAATACATTCTAGATTTTCAGTGCTGTTACTGGAAGAGTCTAGCAATAGAAAATTGATGATACAAAATGCATATTAATCTCTGTCTGAAGAGGAAATCATTTATATTCCACGCTCAGCGGGAGATGTATTACACAATATTGCTTATTTTCATTACTAGTGTTAAAGTTGCCAAACTATTGACTTTTATGCTTTGTATTGAAAATTATCTAAGTACAGAAGGAAGGTAGAATGTGGAAAATATTAATTGCTGTTATTACTTACTGCTATTATTAATTCCTGTCTCTTGCTATTGCAAATCTCTTCTGGAGTACTGTAGAATAAATATACCTACAATAACCTGTTCTCTGCCAAAAATGAAATTTATAGGGACGTTAGCATGACTGGTGTAGGTATACTTTAGGCTAAATGTTGCTAATCTGCTTTGGAAAATAGTAGATTTCAAACATTTAAAGTTCTCGGTTTTGTTGTTATGCAGAACCTTTCTGACTTACATGAATTTTTTCAATCTTTTGTGTTCTTCCTGGAAACCTTAATTCTGGCTTTTTGGAAAGAACTTGCTTCTCATTTAATTTAGAGTAAGCGTGGGATGTTCTAGTATTTGAGATAACAGAACCTGAAATTAAGCTATATTTATCAAAACATGATGGAGACAGCAAGAAGAAAGACTGTACTAATACCCAGATTTGAAAGTTGGCACTTTGTACAGTGTGTGGCAGAGACTTAGTTGCTCTTTGATGTTTGAACTCTGAGTAAGTACTTCTGGTCAAACCTGGCTCAAATCCTATTTAAGAATGACATCCTCATGAATTAGTCTGTTTTGGTTTTTCTAGCTGGGCATTACGGGAGTCATAAGCCTATGCAGGATAGCAGCTTGTCTATATAACCCAGTTTCCTCCTTGGACAAAGTAGAAACCAGCTACTGTCCTCTGTCTGACTTGCTGGATTTATCACCCTGTTTTGCCTAAAGATGGTGCTGGATGTGGAAGATACAGCTTACCTGCTAAATAATGCAGTGAGTATGCACAGGAATAAATCTCCAAGGAGGCATAAAATCTGAAAACTAATGTTTCAATGGAATATAGTTCAGATAGCAGCGATGCTTAGCTTGCCCGGTGTATGGGGTGGGGGAGAGGAATCTTGGCTCATTGCTGTAATTGTAACTTAAAACTGATGTAAATGTGTAACTGCGAGGAAAATAGGTGAAATGTGGAATAGTGTTGCCTAGCATCCTTATTTTCAACAAAATGCATAGTGTTCTGTGTATCAACTTAAGGAGCTGAGATTTAGATTGAATTATGACCTCAGATCTCTGAAGAGCTCTTGGGTTTAGCTCTGTAACAATTTTTGCAGCGGTTGTATGCTCCTGACTTCTACAGCATAATTTTTAATAGATTTGAGTTTAACTTGGACTTTGTCTCAGGGCATTACTTCATGGAGCAAGTCAATGAAACCCTGCAGCAGCAGACAGTCCACTGTACTGAATGACACAGATATGTGTCCTGTACAGTGAATACAGTATTCTGGTGAAATGCTAAGACTGACTCCTAATTATATGCTGCCTTTACTGAGTGTAATGGTACTGTAAATAAGTGTCATAAATAACTGATGTTTTGCGATTCTCTTTATATATGTTGGCAAAATAATGAGTTTTTTACACCCGTCTGAAATTCAGGCGCAAAAGAAACACAAAACAGTTCTGTATGTTGTGGCTGCTAGTACAAGCTAAGTCACCTGGAACTTCCATAGAGACCCAATAAATAAAAGATGGTACTCACAGGGACTGTGATTTGATAATAAAGGTGTCCTTAACTTTAAGATCATTAAATAGTGCTAACTCCTATGTCAAATAGCACTACGCTTCTTTAATGTTGTTTCTCTGGTAATCACCGCAACTATGTTGTGGATATGCCGCTCTACAGCAAGCTAGGTAATTGCATTTATGCTCGGCTCTATACATAGCAAGTCATAAAGCTAACATATGTGGTTGTCATTTTCAGTGGAGAAAGCTGCCATAATCACAAGACCCCATAGTGTGATAAGTCTTTATGCAATTACAGGCTACTTAATACTGCTTTCTTTGAGGAATAGTAGTCATTTGCTGAGTTAAAGGTTTTGATCTTTTTTACTAGGTAACAGAAGTATTCTATCTTGGCATCTTGCACTTTTGGAAATGTTGACAGTGATAGTTGTAAACTGTTGTTATTTTATGTGTCATTGTACTGAGCTGTTGTTTTTTTCTTACACTACCTTTTAATGAGGTTAACTATTTAACTATTCCCTCAGCATCTGGTTACAGCTAGTAGCTTAAGTACTACTGTAGTTGTCTGTGGACTGGAGTAGGTGACATCTGAATGGAAAATATCAACGGCGAGCCCACACCGTGCAGGATAACATGGTGTGCTAGCATGGGAATTGCGGAGACCCCTGGGGCTGTGGGCAGATTCTGGGATAGGATCATGGTCACAGAGAGGTCTACTGCAGCAGGTGTTCAGTGAAGGACTTGAACAAGCTGCTAACAGACTCCTCCTGTTTTTTGCCAGGAGCAAGATGTGGAAACTGTGCATGGCTCAGTCCATGTCACCATGTGTGGGACTCCCAAAGGGAACCGGCCAGCTATCCTTACCTACCATGACATCGGGCTGAATCGTAAGTAGACTTTATTTAGTAGCACAAGAATGGTCTGATTCCTTAACACTACTGCTGTAATCAATGTGTGCAAGTGGCAATGGTTGTTTATGTCCATAACAACTTGTTAGGTAGTACATAATTCCTCTCTTACAGCAAGTTAATTTTCAGATGTTTTTTTAGCCTTGTAAGCTAAATAATTGTAGAGTTTCATTTAAAGGAGCAAAAGATCTCTGGTAGCTCATAACAACCATGTAAAAATGCTGTAAAATCTTCTGAGGGTGTATTGCCAGCAGGATTGAAAACAGGCTTCTGTCTGATGGTCTCATGCTGCTGTGTGTTTTTATGAATTGCATGTGAAATCAGGATGTCAACATGAGTGCTGGCATTGTGTCTTTAGACCAGTGTTAAATAACTTTGATAAGAGCCTTTTATCCTACCTGTCATATCCAAGAATATGATGACCTAATATCCAGATCTCCTCTAATTTATTCTTTCCACCAGTACTGTTTGCTTTATATAAGTTACTGTTAATTGCTTGTCAATATTTACATTTAATAATACTTGCAGATCTTTAAGGTCTAGCTATTACTGGAGGGCGCAGATATTCCTCATGAGAAAAAATACTTTTTTTGAGCAACTGCCTTACTGTATTTTGGATTTTCAGTGAATAAGGCTGAGCTTAATCTGAATCCCATTTTTCAAAAAGACTTTTTTCTTTGTAAATTTACAAAGTCCATTTTTATGGTGAATAAACTTTCTTGCCCTTTGAAAGGGGAGGAACCTTTTCCCAAACTTGCATATTCTCCTAAAGCTAATTTTAGCTAAAAATGTTTTATATTCTGCAATCATTCTGCCTGTATGTTGTAGGGTGAGGACATTCAGAAACACACATAGAATATTGAACTGTTTTCTAGGTATCTAAACAATGGTGCTACAGTATTCATACTTTCCACTCCAGGAGGAAAATATGCTAACCCTCTCGTCATATTAATATTGCTTAAAAATCAGAAATCAAATCACCTAAAAGCTGGGAGCATAAAGCATTGAGTGTGCCAGAAAGATGCTTTTGTCTTGAGCTGCCTGCAGCAGCCGCTCATGTAATGTTTGTCTTGTAATACTTGGGCAAAAGCACAAGTCACGATCTCAGCCTTGGATACTCTTTTCCTCCATCTGTTTTGACACAATCCGAAGAAAAATGACTGGACAAGTAAAGGGACGATTTCGTCTAAGCCAAAACCTGAGATGAATACTCCTGACTGCGTTATATTATTCTCTACACAAAGTTAAAATACTGATCTGTTTTTTTAGATTTTGGTGTGCCAAGCAAATATTTCTGGCAAGTACCAAAATAACATGGATAAACCTTAGCTAGCCACAAGGAAGGAGCTGTTCAGGGTTTTTGTTTCAAGAATTTAAGGCAAGTTTGCACAGATTGCTTTCTAGCAGGGCTCTACTGGTCTTTCCCCTTTAGAAATAAAGGACTGCCACTTTTCCCAGCTATAACATAGCCCACTTGATTGAACCAACTTTTCATTAACGTGCAGGATAGGTTAATAAATGACTTTATTATAGCTGCAAACTTACTGTTTCCCCTCAGCATAATTATTCCGTATTTTCTTTTCATTCTCAAGATAAAACTTGCTTCAATCCTCTCTTCAACTTTGAGGATATGCAAGAAATCACCCAGCACTTTGCAGTCTGCCATGTGGATGCACCTGGTCAGCAGGATGGAGCACCGTCTTTCCAAGCTGGGTGAGTTGTCAGGGAAACAGCTCGCGCTTTCAAAGTTATCCCCTTTCTGGAAAAATCTGCAGTCTGCAATTTAATTGAAGTACTTGCAGCAAACACAATAGTTGGCTTTTGAACTTAAATCCTCACATTCTGTTTCTAAGGTACTGGAGCTCTGGGAGCTCAAGCTGTGTTCCTCCAGTTCACTGTAGATTTTGGGGATGTAATTTTGTGGTTTCTCTCTGATAGCTAGACTGCTAGTAAAGCAGTCCATTGACAGATGTCTACATCTGTCAGTTTAAATACTGAGTTAACTTGTTTTGTGATGACATCCTGAATATAAATACAAAACCAAATTGTTACTATTAACAAGATAGACATTAACCACTATATAATGTCTTCCTAAATCCATATTTTTATGAAATAGCAGCATGGTAGATGTTAGGTAGACTTGAGAACCTCCCCAACCCAGAAAATGCCAGTTGCTGGACAGGAACAAAGTGATGTACCCCCACAGGTTATCAGAGATGCATATTCCTGACTGCATATAATGTATGGTGCTGTAACTCTTGGAAACCTTGTGTGCTGTGGGCACTGTCTTTACCAAAATGCTCGTCCCATTTAGTTCAAGAGACAGATTTGCCTTAAGATGCCCCTTGCGTAGGAATCAGCTTGGTTGAGGAAGGGGGCAGCCAACATCCCAAGAGGAGGGTAGAAGGCAAGGAACAGTTGTTCCTAGGTATTAAGGAGCTTATATGTACCCTTGTTGCATGAGCCAGTCTATTTCCCCTTCTTAATTTTTAAGCTGGTCTGATGCTGAGGAGGTCACGATGGGGCAGATTCTCATCTAGCGTTAACTGCAATGGCCCAGTTGTCTACCAGAGCAGCCTGCAAAGCTATTTCAGTCACCTCCACATTGTATTTGTTTGAATCACAAGCTTTTAAGTGTCTTAACTCTCATGTACTGAACAAGCATTAACACTTCTGAGTTGTCAGCTGTGTAGGGCAGCCATTGTGGTCTGTGCTAGCAAAGGCCACTGCTTAATAACATGATGACAGCACAAGAAACTGTATTATCTCTCCCAGCCCACTATCTGGGAGACCAGCATACTCAAGTCATATATGTTGTGGTAACTCTAGCTTTGGTCATGACAAGGTCTAGTTTAGTTTCCCAACAAGAAAATCTAAGAATAAAAAGTTGTTCTGCACTGTTTGTTGTTTGGTTTTATTTTGGAGACTAAACTGGCGAATCATTAGGAGTCGTCCTGATAGGAAACAGAGATTTGGATACATTCTAGGCAGCTACTTTGAGTGTTTTGTTTTCCAGCTACTTCAAGTGTTTTGGTTTTGGGGTTTGTTTCCCATGTGCTACTCAGTGGAGATTTTG
Source organism: Baryphthengus martii (assembly GCA_013396935.1). Classification (NCBI taxonomy): domain Eukaryota; kingdom Metazoa; phylum Chordata; class Aves; order Coraciiformes; family Momotidae; genus Baryphthengus; species Baryphthengus martii. Next base: position 363,721 of record VWZK01012356.1, read on the forward strand.
TTTAGAATTGCCTTCCCTCAAAATTCTTTCTGCTCTGCAGAAGGCCAGGAGCATTAACTGACAGCTGTTTATATTGAACTTCCTCAGCAGCTTCATAGACTTTACTATGGCTTCATTTTTCCCCAGCAATATTAATAGAAAGCTATCCTCATTTTATAACTGTGGAAGCTTGTGTGCCCCATAAAACATGTATGCAAATTATTTGCCAAAGATCTAGATCTCATTGCTGTAGTTTGGGAGAACTTTGTAGTGGACCAGAAGTACAAATGTGGTTGGAAACTCACCTCTCAAGTTCAAACTGTTTCATAAGTTTTAAGTGTTAACTTTTCTTGGAAGAGATTCTTTATGGCCTGTTTCTTTTTCTCAGCCACACCAGACATCTATCATCCTGTAAGTCACATGAAGTACTCTATAGATTATGCTCATATTTCTGCTAAATTACTTACTTGTGCTTGCTGCTGATTTAAATTCAGCTCATACTGTCAATGGTCTTGTAATGAGCACATTTGGTATTAAATCTACAGTGAACACTGTGTCTCTAAGTATCGTAGCCTACTCTACTGAAGTAGTGTAGTAACTTAACAAACAATTTGTTCTAGGTACGTGTATCCCTCCATGGATCAGCTGGCTGAAATGCTTCCCGGAATCCTTAAACAGTTTGGGTGAGTGCAGAATTATTTATTTACTTTCCTCATTCATGTCTGTATGTGGCACGCCCAAAAAGTAGGGCAGATCAGGTATTCACCTGTGATGCCCCTGAACCTTTGGCCTGGCTACCTGGCATTTTGTTTTCTAGAACTGCAATTATGATTGACCCATCTGTAACACAAGAATTAAAAAAACACTTCTGCCTTTATCCTGAAGGATCTTATTTGTTGCCCTTTTTTGAAATGTCTGTTTATTTTTAAGCAGGAAGCGACTTTGAGTGAAATCCCACGTGCCTAATTTAGGGGCTTCCTCCAGTGATTTCTATGCGTCACCCTCAAAGGGGCAGGGCACAGACAATCTGTTCTTCCCACTGTAAGAACCCTTGTTTTCCTGTGTGGTTAGCAGGAAAAAACCTGTAGTCACATCTGAAGACACTGTTGTTTCTCTGAATTGAGTTAGGAGGTCAGTCCAACCTCCTTAAGCCTCTTCTACTACCAAGTGCTGGTGCCAGGTTGCCAATGCCCAAGGACCTGGTGGCATTGTTCCTCTGCTCTCTACCTGCAGTCTTTAGATGCATGTCCTCCCGTAAAGCTTGGCTTTAGCAGGAGCTCTAGTTGAGAAAGGCACTTTCTCTGTGGAGTTTGGTGCTCCTGGTACGCAATGAAGAGTGCAGATAAGCACCTCGAAGGGGCTTTCAGACCAAGCAGAGGAACCCTGACATTCATGATTAGGCAGCCTTGGAGAACAGACACAGACTGCAGGCAGGGGTTTTAGTCTCAGACTAGCACCTCAATTTAAACATTGTTCAGTTGTTGTAACCAGCTATTAGAGTGTCTCAGACTGGTTTACCTCACTAACTTTTAAGAGATGTGAGTTTTGAAACGCCTAACGTAAGGCCAGTTCTGCTTTTGCTCTGAAAACAATTCTAACAATGTCAGTATCTTGACAATCAAACTGGAATGTACTTGCAAAACCTTGACTTCAAATTGCTAATGAGAATGAAAACTGTCCTCAGGTATTTTCCTAAAAGCATGGTATAACCTGTTTTTCTGAGTGGTTTTGTCTACTCTTTCCTTCCATGTATTTTCTAAGACCTTGAAGGTGATGCTTTAAAACCAATTTCAGTTAATGCAAATATTTGATTTGTCTCTGCCCTGTTTGGTTATGAAGTTTAAACTTTATCGCCCCAGGGGCTGGATAGCATGAGAGGTTTCCCTGCCAGTCCCCTGTTAAGAGAGGAACCAGTGTCCCAGTTGGATAGCTGTGCTGGGGAGGGCAGGGAGAGCCTAGGGAGGGGGGAGCTTTGTGGTCAGCCTGCAGATTCTTGGACTGTATCTTATAAGGTTTTCTGGCAGAGACTAACCATTTCCTTCTGGGATTAGAACAATGCTATGATTGCTCAGTGTATTAACTTAAAGATAAGTGAGAATTGCTGCTGCACCACAATGCATGAGGACTAGTGTCCTACAAGTCTGCCAAAACCAAACCAGCTGCCACGTGGAGCTCCTTACTGGGACCAATGACACTGCTGAGGGTCCACGGTTTGCCTGAGCTGCAACCCACCCTTCTGTAGACAGACATTAGCATGTGAAAGCAAGCTGCTGAGGCGGGTTTGTTTATTTTCGGCACTGTCTTACTCACTTGTCTCTTCCGTTTTATTGCTGTGCAGGCTGAAGACCGTTATAGGAATGGGAACTGGAGCCGGGGCCTACATCCTAACCAGATTTGCTGTACGTTTTGTGAAGCTTCCCTAAAACCTTGAACCTGGTTTCCCTGACATGTTGTCACCCTGTAGCATGTGCAGAGAATTCCTACTCTGCCGTGCCCTTTTAAGTAAGCAGTTAGGCTTTTAAGTGAAATACCACAGTCTGCGGGATAGCTCATCCAGAAGACCTAGATTTTCCGTTTTAAGGCCTGGGTTCTACCCAGTTAATTTGCAGAAGGTTTTTTTAATGGGAGTTCTCTATTTAAACTGAGGGTGGAGAAGAAGTTAAATCTTAATGTTCTCCAGCTGCTCAGTTGAATTGCTTTAATGAATTTTCTTTTCCATACGTATGCTTGTTTTGTGCAAGATAAAACTAGACCTACCACGTTCTTCCCCAGGAGATAATTTTGCTAATTTCAATTTTATGCTGACTGTCAAGTTGCAAAGGATATATGATGAATCTTAAACCTTTTCTTTTGCAGTTAAACCACTCGGAGATGGTGGAGGGATTAGTTCTCATTAATGTAAACCCTTGTGCTGAAGGCTGGATGGACTGGGCAGCAACTAAGGTAAGCATTTTTAAGTTAGAAAAATAAATCATACTGTGAGCCTGTCAAACATGAGGAGCTGGGCAAGCTTGTGTGTCGAGGCATGGCTGCAGACAGAAAAAATTCAATTCCTTTGATGTTTGTTCTTCCATTTGCAAGCATACCTCCTACAGAGCTAGTGATAAAAATAAGTACTTTGAGGAAACAGATACCCATGGTATAATGGAGCTACTGCACATGGACAATTCTTAAGAGCTAGTAATTGCTGGGGAAAACTTAGTTAAAGCTGGATACAGGGTAGTTTTGGAAACAGCTTTCTTTTGAGTAAATGTCAAGCACAGTGTAACATTCAGTTCTCTCTTGTCCATGGCTTTGTTTACTTGCACAGTCCAAAATGTGAAATAGAGCACAGAAAAATGTTCAGAACAACATCTTCCATGGTTCAATCATCTAACGGAGTCTTAGAAGCCAAAAAGACTCAGGAAAGGACATTAGCTATAGTAACTGCGGGCAAATTGTCCATAAAACCAGACTTTTAAGTGAAAATTTGCACGTACAAAGAAGCTCTTGCTAATTGTATTCTTTTGCAGTTGTAAGAAAGATTGCAATGTGGGAAAACAGGTGCTGAGAACTGGTTGCAAAAACCTTCCAGGAACATAAATATAAATATATATAAATAAATAAGTTACATAACATGTTAAATCCAAGTGACATGTAAAAACACTTTTCAGGGTAAACTGATGAAAGGGACTTTATACCATTCAGTGGCATGTTTAAGTGAATGGCAGTCGTTACAAATGCTCTAAGATGAACTAAAACTGTTGTGTCATCTTTTGACAACACAGAGTCAATCCATTTTAAGTGTCTAGGGTGATATTAAATGTAAAAACAACCTTTATAATTCTAGAAGAAATTTTTCAGAGCTGGGATGTAACATTCTTTCAATGCTTAGTTACTCTTTTTTAAAATATAATTTTGCATGCCAGTTTATTTTGGTAAGTCTGATCTGGAAGCGTGTTTTAGTTCCTACATTGAGATGTACTGGTTGGCCCATTTTGATTATCTCACCCAGTGTATCGCTGTAATTAGATTCTTTCATACCTGTGCCTCTACCTTCTACTTTTCTGAAGTATTGTGGACCTTAGGAGCACAGGGCTTGCTCTGTATCCTTCTGTGCTTCCAAAGCAAGAGCACATGCACTGGAATGTGAACTTTAGATACTAGCTCCAAGGTATTGTCAGTGTGCGTTGTTAGGTATTGATTGGACAGTGAGGTTAATTGAAAACCATCTGGCTGATTTGCTTGGTGGTGTCGTAGGAAGTGATTCCGTATATACCTGTCACTAGTAGTGTATTCCCTATGTAACTGCATTAGTAAAGACATGTGACTCAAACATAAACAACCCCTAAGGGTGTTTTAGTTGAATTGAGAGGCAAAACATATCAGTCTGGGATATTCTGTGTATATATAAGGATGGTAGAGAAATATCTATTGGTCTGCTTATGGGTAATTGAAAGGTTTAAATTGATCAAGGATTGTTTTAATATCAGATACTTACATAATCTTGCTGTTCAGATTTCAGGTTGGACAAATGCTTTACCAGACATGGTCATTTCACATCTTTTTGGGAAGGTAAGGATATTAAAAAGATTCCTCTGATGTATTCAGACATCTCTATTTACCTCCTGAGGCTGAGAGGAGGGGAGAAGCCTTCACTTAAACAAGTACAAAGCTAAACTATGAGATAGGATTCACACCTGTGTTCCCAGTATTATTTTGGAGGTTGTATGCAGCCATGAGACTTGCTGTGTCCTGATGACTCAAGAGCATCTCAGTCATGAGAGCTCTGGTAGCGGCAGTTCCCTGTCTAGACAGCCAACGCTTAAACATAAGGATGAGCATTGTATGCGCTCATGTTCTGAGAAGAATTACCCTGCAGATTTATTTTTTTATACCATAATATGCTTGTAACTCTGGTGAATGCTGGTTATTAGTAATAATGGTGCTCCTTAGTACAAGCTTACTTTAATGGCAAGTGCTATACTGTTTTCTGAGGCTGTTTTGCTGTGCTAGAAACTGTTAGTAAATGCAATGGAAAACTCCCTTCCAGCAGAACAAGGAACTAATCTATAAAGGCTTTAGAACCAAACTGTTTGAAAATGTTAGTGATTGAAATCCTTGAAGCTTAGTTATTTACTATTGTGAAATTGAATTCCACATTACATATATTTGTAAGCTTTCACCATCTGCTTTACCCTGGAAATGTTTATTGAGCTTTTTATCCTGAATTTTTTTTTTAAAAAAAAGCCTCACACTTGTCTGACTGTAACCATCTGCACTGCAACTACATGTTTTGCAATCCTGAGATCTTGACATTACAACACACTGAAGTTTTAGGCAAAAAATGTGGTACTGCAATTGAAGGCTAATTTTAATTCTGGGTGCCAACACTGAGTGCTAGAAGCTGTCTCCTCCCTAAAGGTGCACTCCTGTTGTGTAGATATGAGTCTGACACATGACTGCTGTGCCATGTCTTCAGATCCTTTCAGAAAATAGCCCCTATTCTGAACAATTCTGTCTCCACTGTAGGAAGAGATTCACAGCAACCATGACCTGATCCATACTTACCGTCAGCATATTATTAATGATATGAATCAAACCAACCTTCATCTCTTTGTCAACTCTTACAACAGGTAAATACATTTACCTGATTTCTAACTGGAAACTGTTTCAAGAGATTGTCCAGCCCTTAGTGTCAGTATCACTTGTGTTGGTGGTGTTACTTGTATTCCCCCAGTAGAAGGTTCTGCTTGACAGTGCCTTTAGGGATCTCAAGTGGTTTGCTTATGGGAAGACCTTGTGCGTTTGTGGGGAGAAAGGTGGTACTCTGGGACTGAACTGAGGCACTGATACTTCAGTCTGAGTGGTTCTCTATCACTTGTGGAGGCTACAACACGTATCAGGTTGAATTAACATTTGTGAGTGTCTGTGCTTTCCCTGAACTAGAAAGATATGGAATTATCTGTAAAACTTCAGTGTATCAAGAGCCTTTATCCTCTCCATCTTTTTTTTAGTCGGCGAGACCTAGAGATTGAGCGCCCTGTTCCTGGAATTAATGTTGTCACCCTTCAGTAAGTATTTTATTACCTACCAGTTCACCTGCATATGATGTGTGCTAAAAGGTGTGATCAGTAGGTTCATTGCATATGCATTGCAGAGCTGTAGCTGAACGTGCCTCTGTGCTAGAAAAGAGTCTTGTAACTTCATGTAGGACATACAGAAGCTACTGCAAGTCAGGGGCCACTGTTAGGAAGAATATCCCTCCTCAAGTTTGAGTCATATTAGCTGAAATGGAAAGCTCAGTAGTTCCTGTCACTGTGTATCTGAAAACTTGGTCATAAAGAGTAATTACTTGAAAAGTAGATATACTTTGCTTTACCTGGAAGTACGTCCTAGTTAATGGAAAATGTAGCTTTGAATGCACTTAAGCTGTGCCTATACAACCAAGAGAATATGAACAGAAGCAACTAAAAAAACCAAAACAAACACCAGGAAAAAAAGGCCATGAAGCAACCCAAACACTAACAGAAAAACCCCAAAACCAAAAACAGACTTTCAGGAAGACAAAGCAGATATGAGAATTGCCATCTGCCAGATCTGCTAACAGCTTTTCACTTTGTGCTGCAGCTTGTGTAACGTAACAGTTGTGAAGTCCTTCTCTGCTCAGCTACTGATGTTTATACATAGGAGACTTTGAGACTGCTCCTCTGCCAATTTGTTTGAAATTGGATGACTAGTCCAAAAGTTGGAGCTCAGATGGCAGTGAGACTTTGATGCTGATGTCCACATTCAGCTTCTTATTAAAACAAGGAATAATAGCACTGGAAAGGGGTGATTTGCTATGAGGTGGGGGAAAAGGACAGGTTCTCAGACAAGGTATCGGAGCATGTCAGTACATCTGCAGCCGACACAGTGGATTTCATGTGTATTCAAGGTGTCTGGAATACAGACCAAATAATTTTCACACAGTCTCATCCTTCCAGCGACACAGAATGCAGCTTTAGGGCAAGTCTGGGCTGGGTCACAAAGATAATACCGCTTCTTTGTGCTTCCTTGCAGATGCCCTGTCCTCCTGGTGGTTGGTGACAGCTCCCCAGCAGTGGATGCTGTGGTGTGTATATATATTGAGCCATCTTTGCTGCCGTGCTATCAGGCAGGAGAGCCAAGAAGCTGCACGAGGCCGGCAGAGCTCGTGCCTGTGCAGCAACCTTGCTGGCTATCGATCCAGCCCAGCTGGCTCTCCTCTTTCAGACCACGGGAGAGTTGCCATTAATTCCTCGCTGTTTGTCCCCTCTCTGTGCACCATTATTTAATAGCTACTGCGTTAGGAACAATCGCCACAGCAGTTCCAGTGAACCGCAAATATTTCCCTTTAGAGAGGAATCTACTGCTGGTATTTTAACTTGCTCTGTGGTGTTGGAGCTGTGCCCTGGGTCACTATGGAAGCGAAGAGCTTCTTTTTGACCATTATAACTCGCCCCAGATGACTGGATGACTTCAAATGTTGTGTCTTAACAGGCATGCCCAGCGTGCTGGCCTTGGGCCATATGGCTGCTCACCACTTGGGACTCTACCAGATAGCCCCAAATCACAAGATAAACAACACTTGTTGCCACTGGAGTCCCAGAAACAGATTTTTAAAAAATCTCCTACTCTGAACTAATGAATGTGTTTGTATACAGGAAAGAATACAGTTAGAAATATGAACTGACCTACTTGGGTTTAAAGATGTGCATGTGTATACGTAGTCTTTGTACAGAAGCCTTAGATACTCAGTTTAGTCTGTATCAAGTCAGAAGACAAGGTATTTAATCTGTTTTTATCCAGCAGTTTGTAATTAAAATCTTGTATGTAGTGCTTTACCCTTTTGTTTTGGAATATAGGTTGAATGCAACTCAAAGCTGGACCCAACTAGGACCACACTTCTGAAGGTAATAACAAAAGCTGAATTTTTTTAAAACAAACATATTCCCCTCATTTAATATCATCTGGATTACCTAAAAAAAAGCAGAACGAGAGCGATGTGCTGCAGTACAGATAACATGGGGAGAGTCCAGTTCTGATGTAGAAAGGCAGTTCCTTCAGGATAAGAGTTTTAATGCGATAAATGAGTAGGGGCTTTTTGTCAAGGTTAACAGGGAATTTCTCATCTCCTCCGTTTTAAAACACATGGGGTGAGACTTGAAATGCTCAGTATTTCACATACCCATAATGAATTTGACTAGAGCTGGCAATGTCGATCTCAAGGTATTTTGAAAGGTTTGAGAAAGCCATCAGCAGAGTGGCAATGCAGAGTGGCAATGCAGACTAGCTCATGCTGTTGCTGTACTTGCCTGTCCCTGAGAGACTTGAAATGCTCAGTATTTCACATACCCATAATGAATTTGACTAGAGCTGGCAATGTCGATCTCAAGGTATTTTGAAAGGTTTGAGAAAGCCATCAGCAGAGTGGCAATGCAGACTAGCTCATGCTGTTGCTGTACTTGCCTGTCCCTGAGATGTTTTGAATGAATAGAAGCTGATCTATCAGCCATGGTTTTTTTTTTTTCATCCTGCCCTTTATGAAGGCACAGTCCAGGACATTGTACTGTTGGAAAGGACTTGCTTATTTTCAAAAAAAGTTGGTAAAATGCTTCTAAACAGCAAAACATTGTGCACAGACTTTGGCTGATACTTGGCATTTGGAGTATGGGTGCAATCTTCAGCTCATTACTGATAAAGTAAAATGGAATGAGTTGTAATAGCATGCAAATGTGAAACAGCTTGGTCTTGCTGCTGCTGGGAACTTTTACTGCATCTTTCTTTATCGAACTGATTAGTGAAAATTAAAATAAACAGTGATTTTTTTTTTTTTTTTTTTAAGTGCTTTTTCTCTAACGTTGGGGAGCCACACTGACCTACCATGTGGACATGGCAGACTCACCCTAAGAAAAAATCTGATACTATCTTAGGTGCTCTGTCAGTGGCCCGTGTTTGCTCAGTCCAGGGATATCGCTGATGCCAGATCCTGCTACAGGCCTATTTTGCTGCTAACTAATCCTAGATAGGATTTGGGGTTTCCTGTAATTTACAACTCGACTGTTTTCATCTTGTGGTGTTCCTTGGAACAGGACTGTTTTTGTTGGGTTGACTTTGAGGGGTGGAGCAGCAGGAAAAATGAAATGCTCCAAAAATATTGCATGCACTCAAGATAGCTTTTCTAGTTTGACTTTCCCTGCTTCCCTTGGCAAGTCAGGCTAATGATTGCCATCCGCAATCTCAGCAAATCATCTTTCTCTCTCACCTCTGAGGTTTAGGTGCTTATTCTCTCTCTGCTGTTTGTCAGTCAGGTCAATACAGAGTCATGTTACTGTAATTCAAAGATGAACTTGTAACCAGGATTAATGGGCTAGTTTCTAGGAAACTGGTAGTCACTGCCTAGGAAAAAAAAAACATTTATTTGTGTTTTGCCTAACACTTTGGGGTTTTCTGGGGTGCAGTTCTAGCTTTTATAAATGTCGACCTGCTTACTTTGGTGTGTTCATCTACAAGTATGTTACTCGCACAACAAAAGGAAATATTTTTCTGCCAGATAGCTAAAAAGGTCATTTTAATATATCCTGAGCATAAATGATTTCCTCTGGCATTATACTAACTGGCAATTCTCATCCTCGTTTCAGATGGCTGACTGTGGTGGGCTCCCTCAAGTTTCCCAGGTAGGATTTGGTTGGCGGAAATCCTACTAATCCTGTTCTGCAGCGTGTCAGACTGCAACAAATGGGTGTTTTCCTGTGTGGTACTTGCTGTTCCCAAATGTCAGCCAAAAAGATGGTTATGATTTCACGAATAATGATGTCAGTTGGTCATCTGAGCTTTCTTTTTTCTTTAAAGAGCAATGAAGCGCAAAATTAAGATTGGGAGGGGATATTATTTCCACTAATTAAGTCTTAACCAAGTAAAGGTCTGAGGTGGGAATGCAGAGGTATTATTTTATGCCTGTCTACAGAGATAACACGAATTAAGGCTTGAGCACTAGTGTTTTAAAAACATTCTTATTTGTACTATTTGTAGTATAGATCAGGAAAGTGGGAGGCAGGAAATAACAGTGCTATGTTCTTACACATGCTGAGAATGAACTGGAGTTTCTGAAATACAGAAATATATTTAGGCCTAAATTTCAAAGCTGCTAATAAAACAGGCAGGGAAAGTTAAAATTTGCCTATGTTCTAGTGTTGCTTCACTAACAGAGCTGACCTATAAATCAGCTTTAGAATGTGATCTAACATCTAAACAGAATTTGTAATTAACCTGCATCTGAGAAGTCCCTGTACAGGCAGTGTGAGCTTTAACAGTGGGGGTGGGGAAAAGGCTTTCTTTTAAAGCCACATTGTATGTGTGTTGCTTCTGTTAGACAGAGTCCGTTCTTTGCACTGATTCAGATTGAATTACACAAAGAAATATAGGCAATATTGGCATGTACAATAATTGAGGTTATGAGGCTTATTTGGCCACATGTCAACAGCAGAAGAAAACAGTGTGTGCCCCATTGCAAGGGTGTCAGTCACAGCCAATTGTACTTGCATGTTCCTGCTGAGCTGTTTTTGTCATGATAAACATAACTATCAGCTCTGACTAACTGAATTTGTTCTTTGCTGATTTGGAACCGCTTAATTACTGACCCTGTGTGAATTGCCTTTTGTATTTCGTGAGGTCAGTTGTCTTACTTTGGCTCACCTGCCTCAGGAGCAAAGTTTGGGCAGGGCTTAGACAATTTATGGTCACTCCTCTGGAAATCTCATTCTCAAATGTTATATGTCCATTTGGTAAATAACGGGGCAAGGGAAATGACTAGGGAGGGAAATGGTGGAATTCTCTCATGTGAATGAAACTTGCAGATGTTCAGTAGAACCCAGAGGATATTGGAGATATTCCTGTTAAGATAGGGCATCTGTGATATCTATAACACTGCAGTGTAATAACTTGCTGAGCACCACGTACAGTAACACTCTCTTCCTTTTGCAGCCTGCCAAGCTTGCAGAAGCTTTCAAATACTTTGTTCAGGGAATGGGATACAGTAAGTATTGGTTTCATGGAATTGTTCACCTGGCTATCAAAGTTTGTTGGGCATCTTAAGCACCCAGGCAGTCTGCTGATCCCAGATATGCGCTCTTTTCCCTGGTGGATATGCATTTACAGTGGAAAAACCCACCTGTGCTGTCGAGGCAAAGGATTTTCAGACCAAATTATGTTACTAAATAGTAGAGAACTTTGTAGACAGCTTATACTCACAAATACTTTCTTTATGTTGTCTTGATACTTTTAAGGTGGATTATTTGTAATAGTGTCCCCCTGTTGCATCACAGGGTATGATTCATATATTGCACACAACATTTAAAACCTAGTTCAGAGGCTTACTTGATTCATAGCTGTCATCCTTCGTGTGTGCTTCTGACAACTGCCGTTGTGTAGATGCCTCGCTAACCTGTGCTGGAGCAATGGGAGGTCTGATGAGTCTCTAGTGTTCCTCTGGACTAGTGCAGCAACATACCTGTCTTGAATCCCTCAGCCCCGGCCACCAATTTTGCATTAGTACATTAGTAGTTTGGGCTGCTTAATTGTATGTCTGGAGTAGTGGTCCTCCTTCTGCACATAAAGCTACCACAAAAAGTATACATTCAAACCTTGAAGGCTTCTCCAAGGGTGGTTATATTTGGAAAGGAAAGCAAGGGCTTTCTTACAAGCCTATGAAGCAAGGTGTTAATGAAAGATTCTTCTTCAGTCCCCTCTGCTAGCATGACCAGGCTGATGAGGTCCCGCACAGCTTCTGGCTCCAGCGTAACCTCTTTGGAAGGACAGAGGAGCCGGTCTCACACTGGGGAAGGCACGAGGAGCCGGTCTCACACTGGGGAGGGAACAAGAAGCCGATCCCACACTGGGGATGGTGCCAGGAACCGCTCCCACACAGACACGCGCATCGAGCTGACCCCGAACTCGGCGAGCAACGCTGAACAATCGAGCCCCAAGTCCATGGAAGTGTCCTGTTAGATGGCTGTGGGAGGTTTAAACTGGTCACAGTGTGAGAAAGTAATGGATGCCCCCTGTATTACAAAAACATAACTGGTATTAATCTCAAGCTATTCTGTAGGATGAACTCTGTTCACCAGGGTCTGACAGGGACCAAAGAAAAGAAGCATCTCATTTGCTCTATCGTTATTCTTGTAACTCAGACAGTTGCTGCTATTGTGCCCTCCTTCAATGGATGCCAAATTCTAAAGGATACTTGCCAAAAGCTGATGTGGTTTCAACACTTCAGAGTCAAACCAGGCTTGCTTAATATTCTTTTTTAAAATCAAAGCTGTCACATGCCCCTTTATCTCATATTCTCTTGAAGTAAACTGGCACAATTTGAGATGAGTTTCAAAGAGGGGGAGAAAAAGTATCACTACTATGGATGACTTTTAAAAAACAAAATGAAACAAATGTGTTATGGCCTCATGTTGAAGCTGGAGTCGAATTCATTGTATATAGCTTGACTTCAAATGATAGAGAAGTTAATGTATCGTGCATTTATAGGCCTTCTAATTCATTAGTATTCAAGCCTGTTTTCCTATGTACAATAATATACTACTAAAATAGGCGATTTTAATGTGACTCTGAGACGAACTAAATCTTTAAGCTTTTTTTATTTCACTTTTTTGAGATTTAGTTCCAGTCTTCCTTTTCTTCCCCCCTCCTAGACCCTAAAGCTCGCTTAGCCAAATGAAGAGAGGATTTAAATTTAATAAGCAAGGTAGCGTTTCCTGTTTGGGATCTTGGGCCAAAGGATTTACAATACTACAGAAGTTGGTGTAGTTGTAACAAGTAGGGTAGCTGTACATGACAGCAAAGCAGAAACAGCTTGATTTTTTTTCCTTCAGGCAGCTTCTTATCTTTGCAGCTCAAGGTTTTGTGTCCAGCACAATTGTGATAAATTTGGAATTCTGTAAGTGAAGCAAGATCCAGCTGTTCTTTGTCAGGAGAGATGAATAACTGTGGATGGCATGTAATTAGATACTGTACATTCAACTGCCACTAATTACTAGATTTGAAACTCTGAGATCTCACTGGTGCTGAGAAGTGTATTCCACAAAGTGGTGGAGTGGCAACACTGTATTTGTGAAATACAGTGTTTAATGACTGCATAAATATAATGATCTGCTGGGTCTGCATCTTTATGTAGCCTTCTGATAACTTAGGTTACTTTCTTTGATGCTAATGGCTTGATACCTTTCTGCCAGTCAGATTTTCATTTGGGTGTTCTGAAGTTTGTCCTTCCATAGATAGTGGGACAGGATTTACTGAGCTCCAGTGCATACCTGCTGTATTGCAGTCCTCACACAAACAAGAAAACTCAAAATGCCGAGCAGTTAAATAGCAAATGTTAATACTTTGGGATTGCTTGTTCAGAAGAACACCATCTAGGTTACTTTTTATTGACTAACTGCAGCTCTTGTGTAGAATATCCATAACAGTTTGTTGGAAGAACAGACAATTTCCAGAGAGAATAAAGCTATTGTGTAAAGTCTATCAAGAAAAGTTTCTTAATGAAGTATTTGTATTTATTTCAAAACAAATAAATTTGTAACTTTGCAATGTCTGGTGTCTTAATGTTATACTCAGAGTACAATCCTATTTCTCAGCCAGAGCATATCCTTTTCACCCCTTTGTATAAAGGAGATCTTTTACTCTTACCTCTGCTGTTCCCCACTTCTGTGCTTAGAGCTTTTTCTTTCCCACTCCAGCTGCTATATATACTACGAAAATACAATACACTTCAATATTAAGTGTTACTGGCTATTGAAATTGCTATAAGGATAGTTTTGCTTTAACAAATACATAAAATATCAAGCCTCGATACAGAGTACTATTTATTTACTGTTTGAAGGTTTCTTTGTCTCCCTGGATACGATACTGTCCAGTGCTTAGATCTGCACTCTGGCTTCCTCACTGGAGTTGGTGCCATGCTCATGGCATCCTTCCTGTTCCCAGTCTGGTATGTAAATTCATTGCTGTGTGACGTGTTCCTCACCAATGTTTGGAGGCATTTGGGCCTCTTGACTGAAACTGCAGATGCCACTTTGAGTTTCTAAAAGCTGTTGTTTTTTTGATCTCTTGCAAGAAATCTAGCTTCAGAAAGGCAGAGAAAAGATTAACCCTTCCCAAATAAGTTTTAAAAGGACTTCCCAAATAGAACAAGGAGAGAAATCTTAAAGGTGCAGGAAGGAATTAAAACTTTTTTTTTATTTCTCTCCTTAAAGCAGAAACAGTTTTCCTTTTTCATCTAAAGTTTCTCTATCTCAGTGGTTTCCTGTTAAAAGATTGGATATTTTTGTAACTTAAGCGGTATCTGCCCTTCATGGGGAAGCATCCCTCTGTGAGTTTGGAAACTTTTTCATGTGTTACTAGGGGCTGGGAGCACTGATGCTGTTCAGGATGAGGAGGGTGTAGGAGATCACAGAACCTTAGTAAGGCTGTGGTGCTCTTACACTGTGGCTTATTTAACACACCAGGGTTTTCAGGGACAGGTTGGTTTGTGTCTTTGCTGGGGGTATTTTGGGCTGCTCCTTCCTCCTGTATCTCAAAGTCCTGTGATAGGAAGAGGCAAAAGCAAATATTTGGCTTGTCTGAGCCAAGGCTCTGCTAGATGTGATGATTCAGCAGTCATGATTGGGCTGATACCAGCAAAGGACTTGATTTGGTTAACCACAGCCTGTGCCAGTGAAAAGGGGAGGAACCTGTGCCAACTCATCTTACAAAAGAAGGGCAAAGTTATGTTCTTTGCTGAGCTTTTCTGGGAATGGCTAATCATTCCTTCCACAAGGACACTATGGTGTGCTTGTCAAGCTTAGGCAGTTTATTTTTGTTTAACGGGGAGGAATGCATCCAAGACTTCTTGCAGCACAAAGGGATCTGTGAGCACTTCTGAGCAGCAAAGAGTTGCTAGGACTAATGTCAGCTTTGCAACAAAAAGTATTCTTTTGGCAAGGAACAGTGTGTACCTGTACAGAAAAGATGGAGGACACTACAGAGGAGTGGTGTCTTGTGTTTTTGAAGGAGTTATGACTCCTCTTTTGCTGAAGTACTGATCCCTTGGCATCATTTAACTTCTGTTACTGAAGAGATGCAAGTAGCTTGCAGATTTTTTTTAGAAATTTTTGTAAAACCCCTTCCTTGATCTTGCAAATGTGGAGTTCTGCATTATTCTTGGAGACAGAATTAGTCTGAATACTGTAGTGTCATTACATTACCCACATTACAACCAGAAAAGATTAGCGCTTCACCTCATTTTCATCTCCTTTTTCTCAAAGTATGAATGGACATCACGGAGTAAGGAGCTCCTGTGGCACAGAGAAAATTCAGGTTGGGTAACAGGAGGCTTTCAGAAAATACACAGTTTGCCCATAACATTGCCTATTAAGGCTGGAAGAGACGAGAATGAGCTCTTGGGCACTAAGAGGTTTCTTGATTGTATTAGTGTATCTCACTACCAAATCTTTGCTGCCATGGTGCTCTTCAAAACCACTAGTAGAAAGGATGTTGCTACTGAAATCTGAGTTCTTTCCATCTCTGCCTGGGCCTTGACATCTACTGTACAAAAATGTCCTTAAACTTCAAGATGGCTTTCCCTCTCCCTAACCTTGCAGAGGAGTCGGAGAGGATGTACAATCGCAGTAGGGTTTTTGTGCTGAAGGATTCTGCTTTCCTCTTTAAAGTTTCTAGAGACTAAACAGCTCAAAACTTTAACCTAGATGTGTTTTGGGCTTTATGATTAATGTGTTTATGATTGTGTATTGTGAGTGATGGACTGAGCTGGAGAAAAAAACAGTTTATAGCCAAGCTGTTTTTTTCTTTTTTTTTCTCCAGTGCTGGAATCCTCTTCCTGTCTGTTTTTGCATCTTGGGCAGAGTGTCTGTTGCCGTGCTCCATGTGCTGGTAATGCTGTCTGTTGTTTGTACCAACACAACACATTGAGCAGTGTCTTGCAAGTGCTGCTTGCAACTTGGTCCTCCCCCTTCCCACGTGCTGTCTGTGGGTTTTTTCAGTTGTTGTTGTTTCCCCACCACCACTATTTTGTACAATTTTTGCTAATTCAGGTTCACTGGAAATCAAAGTCTCTCCTGGTCTGTATATATACGAACAGCTGTTTTGATGTGTGGATTTAGTGTTTCCACTGAGCCAAATATAGGCTTTATGTTGATGGCTGATCATTGCTCTGCCTGTTTAAATAACTGAGAGAAAGGATGTCAGGGTATTTTAAGAGATCAACCCTTCCCCCTAGGCCCTTTGTAACAGACAGACACAGCCTCTCGCTGTTTCTATCTATTGCTTCATTAAGGGCTCCATTCATTTTATAAACAACACAGCTGCTGACCAGTGTTGGGGGTGGGGGGGGGAAGACAAACAAAAAAAAAAGGCTTCTGATTCCAACTGCCAAACAGTTCAATGTCTGTTCCCTGAAACTCAGCATGGGGATGGATCTCTTGCTCACCCAGTGCCTCCTGGGAGATGGAGGAGAGTTGTTATTTGGATGTAATTAAAGAGGTAGCCCCCCACCCCATCCACCCTGCAGATTTGTGGCACTGGTAGCTGTGGGATGTGCAGCAGACACTGGATGCAGCCATTGCTAGGCACCCCCAGAAAAGCCCAAGGGTTCCCCAAGGAAATGGGGATAGCTGGTGGCTCTTCCTTCCCAAACAGCACCACCACCATGGGCTGTGACCCCCATCAGAGCTGGAAAAAATATCCTTGGATGACCTGCCACTCTCTGCAATTGCTTATGGCTGAAGTGGATTATGGTATTCAGGTCAAGGTCAGTGCGTGAAGGGGGCTGGGGGAGGGACAGGCTGTTTGCTGAGCAGTTGCACTCAGGGAGGGCTAGGGCAGCTCCAGGCAAAGCCTACATGAGTGACTGCACTCCAAAAAGAGCAAAAGCCTCCGCCAGCCTGGACTTTGCAGCCCTTGGCTGTGTGCATGTGTGCGTGCTTGTATGAGTGTGTGCACAGGTCCCCCTGAGGCTCAGCACCCTGCACACAGCAAGATTAGCAGGGAAGATGAGGGTGCTGAGCTGTGGTTTCACCCCACACAGCAGACCTGACATTGGTGCAGGGTATGACCAACTTCCTTGTAGGGCTTGGCAGGCCTGCCCCAGGTAAAGGTGTCACCCAGCCCCTTGCACACTGGTAAGAAGCATACAGTCAGACCCCCTTGCCTTATCTTAGGCCAATATTTGCATCTCTCCAGTTGGGAAATTGTCATTTCTGATTGCAATCAATCTGTGTTTTTTATTTTTAATTATAACCAGTAAGTAAATCCACAAAAAAATCTTAGTACTTTACCACCAGCTGCCAATGTTAAACTTTGATCCTGTGGTGAATCCCTTCCTTCCACTCATGCAGGTTTGGGACAGCGGAGATCCTACAGAAACAGAGCCTAGCACAGGATCAGCACGTCATTTGGAAAGTGCAAAGTACTTGGGAGCTGAGGGCTTTTCCAGACTAGTCCAAGTGCAGTGGCTGACAAAGCAGCCAGGAAGTCCTTCATGCAAGATCATATGCTTGGCAGCTGCCATGTGCAAGCAGAAGACACAGAGGCCAGATGGGACTTATGGTGTCTATGGAGGCAGCAGGGGAATGTGCTACCTTTGCTGAAAGCTATTGTCAAAAGCATAGTCGGCTGGAAAATGCTTAAAAAGGCAGAGGACTTCCCTTCCCAGCAAGAAAAACCCCAACCATAAAAACCCCACAGAAAACCACGCTGAAGGAGAAGGTGGGGAGGGGAGGCTTTCTTAACTAATGTCCCAGTAGCCATAAGCAAGCCCAAGACAAACTTGTCACTGTTCAGGACAGGAGGTCACTTTAAGTGGTTTAAGTTCCTACTGAGGCAGGTAACCTGCTTCAGATCAGAAAGCAAGCTTGATTTGTGGGAAACTCTACAAGTATTTTTTTCTAAAATTAAATGGTAGAATCCTTACTGGGGTTAGCTCTGAGCATATTTAAGTGCAAGAATATGGAATAATGATTCTTTAATTTAAATGCTTTTCTTCATGTGTTTATAACCTTACTTGAACAATTTCTCTGTGTATGGCTGCTGCAAACAGGTTGCTCCTGCAACCTCTCAAGAGTGCTTATAAAGAAGACATGCTTATACGTGATGAGTAACACATTCCACTTTGCTCAAAGACTACACAGGCTATCCCAAGTCTGGTAAGAGTGCTGGTGGACAAAACAAATGTAGAGCCAGAAACAGACCAGCAAACAAGGGCATGGGAGTTGGGAATCATCAGGCTTTCCCAAGCTGCCAAAATATTCACACTGAAGGAAATGCTCTCAAAGCATCCTTGTTTCTCACATTACTGATCCTTTATTTTTATTTACATGTGTCCTCAAGTTCAGGGCTTTGTCACAGATTTCAAACGCACACTTGGACATTGACCCGGAAAGAAGATTGAAAAAGGAAAAGAAATGTCAGTGGCAAACATATTTCACCTTCTTTTTCTTGCCTAGGCTCCTAAATGAGGTGTCATAGATTCATTAATCATTTACCCCTTATGAAGTTATTTCATATCATAACACCAGCTCACCACCTATGGAACCTCGCCACCTAGGGAACCTCACCATGATGCTGTACGAACAAGTAATGTGAGTCACATAGCTGGAGTAACTCAGATTGATACTGCCAAACCAATCTGGTTTTCCCATTTATTTTTTCATATATTTCAGAATATGAAGCCTACAGAAATAACTCAGTAGAACCGCTTAAATTGGAAAGTCACAGTTTGAAAAGGTATGTGTATGGATATGTGCCTGTAGTTAATGAAAGCACTCTGTCTCCATCAATTTAATAGAGTGCTTGTCTTAAAACTCCTTCAAAAAACTGGGAGACAAAAATCTCAGGGTTTAATTTACAAGATGACACAGTGTTTCTGAATATGGTGGCCTTCCTGGAGTATTACATATACACAGCACAATCCTAGTGAGCATGTTAGAAATAAAGCTAAAGCACGACACCCTGTTTCCAGTTGCGTGCATGCCGAAATAGTGTTTTAAATTCTAGTCGAAGCTCCATGCAAAGGCAGATTTATAAGTTACGTGCTTGCATCTCCAGTGAGTGGATAACCTGCTCCCTGGGGATGCCAAACAAGGCAACTTGGGTCACCATCCCGACTTTGGCAAAGTCCCTGCAGAAGGCTAAAGGCTGTGGTCACTGGAGCTAGCTGGAATCTCTCCATTCATATCGGCGTGAGCCGACCCACAAAATTTCATCCTCCATCCTTGTCTCAGCTTGCAAGGATAACAAGGTGATTGTCAGGAGCAGGACGTGTGTCAAACTGTCTCAGGTTAGCCTGGATTGCAACACTGTCATGCCCATCCTTTCTCAAGCATTTCCTGGACCACTGCACCAGAAGGGTCTATCATTAGCTCAGATCCTGGTATCTCCTCAATGATACTATTGTTGCTTTCTTGGATGATGGTATCACTTTCAGGTTCCACCAGAGACCTGGACCCATTGTATGAGACACTGTACAAACATACAGTGAGCATCAGTTCCTGCTGGAGGAGTTTTCACTTGCTACAGAGGCAATGAATAGTAAGGCTTTGTTGTTCTGGCTCTGAAGAACTGAGGACTACAAGGGTTGCCCTTCCCCTTTTAGTGTCACCAGATAGATAAGAAGTTGCACAAGCAGTAGAGTTAATGAGGCTTAGTTTCCTATAGATTTATGCCCAATGTCCCCACAAAACTCCTTTACAGCAGCATAAAAACCACTATTCCCCATCCATGATGCCTTCAGCTCTCTTTCCTCCATGGCTGCTTGTTTCCAACTGGCACATCTGTTCAAAACCCCTTAATGCTGCTGTTGTGGTTGGGCCACGCTACAGACATGTTGACTGTCTGGCAGATATGTATGGGCTTGCTGGGGCGATGCGGTGGCCCTATTTCCTGTCCTGCTATTTTATTTCTTTTTTTTTTTTATTTCAGGAAACACAGTGCTTCTGAGATCTTTACTCTTCTGACTACTTTGTTTGACATTTCCCGCAAAGGGACTGACTGAGAGACAAACAAATGGATGGTATGGTTGCATACGCCTTGTTCTCTTGGGAAACCAGGCTAGAAACAGAAACATCTCGGGTGCATTGGGCAAGATCTGTGGTTTCCAGGCATTCACTTCAGTAAAAACTGACACGCACTGGAGCTGCTGGTCATGCATTAGCTTACAATAGCTTCTTTTATCTCACAATGAGAGCTGTGTGTTTCAGCCACTGCAGCATTTGATTACGGTGGCTACAGCGTTAGCTAATTGCAAAGTGAAGAAAGCCTATTAAGTGCCATGGTTTTGGGTGCATCTCCTGGTCCTGTTTTCTTGTTTCCTTATGTGTGCGTAAAAGACAGAGAAAGACTGATTATACATATAAACACACATTATAGATGGACTCTCTTTTACACTCCAAGGACAGCACCATGTAAATATGTAAATATACACATACATATCCATAGACATGTTCATATATTGTCTTATATATAATATTATATACAATGTTATATAAATGCATGCATATAATATTATATAGAATTGTTTTAAGTTGGAAAAGACCTTCAAGATCATCAAGTCCAACCATCAACCTAACTCTACCAAGTCCACTGCCAAATACGTCCCTAAACACCAACACACATATACATATAAGTGTTTATAAATGTATATATTTGATATATACATATTAGTGTATGCATGCACGCACAGACATATATATGGTATTTTAAGATGGGCAAGAACTAGGACACAGGATAGAAGACAGGGATCACTTTTCTGCCACTGGGGATTTCATGTAAGTTTCAAAAAAAAAAATTTAAAAGCTTTGAATTAAGAAATGACGGAGCTCTATGAAAAAAATCATGGTCCAAAATATTTATGTTTGTATATAAACACAGATGTCATTGAAGTTAACAGCTTTTGAAGATATACAGTGTTTTTTTCTAGATGTTTTAACACAGGGATTACATTGTTTTCAGCCTGTTCACGAAAGGCTTTAATTTGTCATAGCCAGAAAGATTTATGTCTCCCGGAAGCTAATCTAGCTTCCTCTGGGTTATCAAGATGAAGACAGATGACTCGCCAACTGAAACTACAGCAAAATAAAGTGACTGATTTAAAACAGTTGCACCACCTGAAATTCAGCCCCATACTGGCCCAGTCCCCAGACCATGTGTCACTCAGCAGATCTGCTGTGTCACCAGGGATTTTGGAAGCAGATCCTACAGTTTCCCATGAAGGAATACGTTTCTACTCTCCCAGGTGAAGCAACAGCGTGTGTCATGGTGCATCAGTGCTGTACTAAAAATATATTCAATGAAATCAACGATTTGGCTCCATCAGCCTTAGGTGATGATAAATTTATTTCCTGGAAAGGTAATGACAGACTTTTTCTTCTCTTAGTTGACATTTGCATGTGAAACCACTTCTGCAGAAAATATTTACATTGATGTTTACTCTAAGCAGCAACCCAGTTGCAATTAATGCACCAGAAGCTATGCCAAAGGTTGTCCTCTCCTTCTGCATCCACTCATCCACAGAGCTGACGGGAAGCCTAATACCTGTTTTCTCATTATAGTGTCTCCTTTCCTCTACCCCAGCCATGTAACAAAAAGATCTGTCACTGAGAGGAAGCAGAAAGCAGGACCTGTGTTCTGGTATCACCACAGAGGGGAGGAGATGGTGGTCAGACACAAACTATATCATTTCTAGTTGAGTAAACACATGAGGTGATGTCCTCCATCTCTTACCTGATTCTCTGTTTTATCCTTCAGATCTGCAGAGCTAACCTAGGAGCCATACATCATCTATGCATAAAAGGATCTGTCGTGAAAATATGAGCTCTGGAGTGACCATTTTGGATTCAGAGCACTCAGACTGCATAAGGTCAGAGCAAGTAGGGAGACTGTGAAGACATCCCTGGTACAAGATACCTTTTCTCTGACCCAGCCTAGTGCAGACTCACTGATTTCAGCAGAAACCTTCTTTTCCCTGGGCTTTTCGCATGAACATCACGGTGGGACAGGATCTGACTGAAAATGACAGAGGGGGAGTTCTAGGACTGATGTCAGTGTGACAAAGACTAGAGTCTAGTCCTGAGGGTGAGCAGCAGCAGACTGAAGTTTAATGTTGAAAATGAAACATATACGCCAATGCTCCCTTTCCAACTCAGACCACACTATTCAAGAAATGGCAGTAACAATGTCTGAATATCATGTCTAAGCTAGTGACAACCATACTTTTGCTGTCATACTAGTGTCGTATTATTTCCTTTGGGCAATTAAATTCCTGGGGCCTAATAAATGACAGTGCCAATAGGAATGTCATTTAAGTTGTGGAATCTGTGCATGGAGGAATTTCTGGCTGCAATTAATAAATGGAGATCTATTAGGGTTGAAAACCTTGCTTGTTCAAGGCATCTCCAAAAACGGTGTGGTAAAACAAGGAGATTTAAGATCCCAGGTCAGGAAAGAAACAAACTGTACATTGGCAGTGGACGAAGATCCTCCTTTTATTTTAAAACCTCTGTAAAATCAGAGCAATGGGTCAATTTCAGCATTCAGCCAATTTAATTAGCGATTTCAGAGTAATCGTGGTAATGAGCCAAGTCGGCAAAGATGTCATTGGGGTTCTTGCAGTTCAGGTTGCAAAAACAAGCATTGATCCACATGATTTTCCAGGAAAACTCCGTTCCATCTGGGCACTGAAACTTCACTTCAATAGTCTTGGACTTGTAGGGTGTGCAGCACCTGTTGTCTGTGCAGATGCCACAGTATTTGGGTCTATACGAACTTTTGCTCACACAGCCTGAGATGGTGTAGTTCATTGGATCATTGGCCCTGTAGACAGCCAAGCACTTCTTCCCAGGCTAAATCAGAAAAGGACGGAAAAAGAGAAAAGTTAATATTGAGTGCTGAGACAGGCAGGACACACTAAATACTTTTCTGGTATTTAGAGGGTTTTGAAGCCGTTAGGAAGCATTTTACAGCCCTGATCTAGAGGGTGTGACAGATTTACACCTTTAGACATATACACCCAAAAGCTGCAAGTAGGACACTTGCAAAATACAATTCATAGCCATGACCAGCAGTGCACCATTGCTCTTCTACTTAGCTGAGTCACAGGTCTGTCCAAACCAGCAGCGAGCACAGCTGACTTACTTAGCTTGCCTTTCCTTGCAAGGCTGGAACTAAAGCTCTCAGGGGAAAGTTTTCATATCAGCATGTGAAAGCTCAGGGAGGACACATTTTTGACCTCTCTGCTGCACAGTAAGACCATACAGATGTGCAGCCCCCCAGAGGCCCAAATGCTGCCAAACCAAGGCTAATCCTGTGTTCAGGCAAAGCTCAAGGGGTGCGAGAAGAAACAGTCCCCACCTTAATATGCTTGGTTATATCCACCTCGCAGGGCCGCATGTTGCACAGGCGGCTTTCCTTCAGGAGCCGGCACTGCTCATTGTCATTGGAAATCCTGGTGGAGATGCCCAGACCACAGGTCTTTGAGCAGGGACTCCAGGGTGAGGTGTGAACAATGCAGTTCTTCTGCCAGGCTTCATCCTCTCCCTCGTATGCTGCAGAGACCAGATTAACCCCACATTATTCAGTCGAGGCAGCTTTCCATATTCAACACCTTCTCCCCAGCTCATTACACATTCAGACCACTAACCCAAATAATTAAATCACAGTGAAGTGGCTCAGCATTCCTGTGAACCTCCTCATCCCATCCCCTTTGCCGCTGACCTACTTGTGTCAGACCCTCCAGCGCTGTGAGCACTCGGGGCCAGGGCTCATTTCTTTATTTCCCTTCTCAGCCTCACACAAGGGGGTCCTTGTCTGGGACCCCCAGGTGCTGCCACAATACAAACACTTAATTACAGAAGCCTGCGCCAGCCGGTGCAGAAAAGCGA
The DNA here is from genome assembly GCA_013396935.1 of Baryphthengus martii. Lineage (NCBI taxonomy): Eukaryota > Metazoa > Chordata > Aves > Coraciiformes > Momotidae > Baryphthengus > Baryphthengus martii. The sequence goes on from VWZK01012356.1 coordinate 387,633, forward strand.
TGAGATCTGATCTCATCATGAATGTTTATTTCTGAGCCCATTCAATTGATTCCCTGTAGCAGAAAGTGGTTGGTTGACAGTCTTTGCTGGATGGCCGAGGGGCTTGGGAAGCAGCCACAGCCTTTCACTGGGAGGAAGAGCAGCTTGAATAGCCCTCAGGGAGCTCAGCAGCCACTTGAAGAAAGGATGGGCTCTATTTTGAAAGCAGCCAACAAACACAGTTGAGGTTCACAGCCTCAGCCAAAGTCCCCACTGGTCTGCAACTCAAATTTGCCCAAAGGCAAAACTCTGATAGAAGCTCTACTGCATTAAGCTTGCTCACTATTATATTTATTTCTATATTCATTATTATATCAAATGTAATAAATGCTAGTCTAACTTCTGTAAGGCTTCTACTTACAAAAGTCAGGCAAGTACAGTTGTGTTACGCCCATTTTGAGACATAGGTCATGAAGACATAAGGCAAATTTCAGTAGTAGATGTTTTGAATTTGGACCTACCTCACAATTCAAAGGTACTAGAGACAGGCGTAAGGTCTAAACTCTGGTGGCTTTAACCCACAAAATGGAGACTAAGGTTTTGTTTTGTGCAACAAAAGTACAGACCAAGAATTGGGAAAAAAGATCTTACCATCAAGGAACCAAAAGCCTGTTTTACAACGGACATCTCATGTCTTCCTGAGCTCTGCTAGTCTAGAATACGCAGCTAATGTGACTAAAGTCACTACATTGCATCACAGGGTGTTACAAGGATACATCTAAGACACATGACAAGATGAGCCCATGAGCCCATGTTTGAGGTAAATGGTACCACCTCTGTGCAATGGGCTATGTGATCCTCACTATGAACGCAAGTGTGAAGAAATAAGATAACTTATGTGATACATCAAATAGGTAGCTCAATAGTGTCCTCAGTCCAGAATTGTTCAAAAACTATATTAACACAATTTAGCCCAGTTGGTACTGAAACTTCCAACACAGTAACTGTTCTTAAGGTGTTATGTAAGTTTGGGACTACTAAGATACAGGGGCTTTACAATCATACTACTAAAACAGTATAACCCAAACAAAAAGCCTTAGCGCCAAAATAAGCTGAACCTATTCTGTTTTCCAGAGGGCCTAGACTGAAAAAAACCAACCCAAAAAATGTTGAAGTAAAAAGGACTTGTGATATCTTCAAAGTGGCAGCACATGTGTGCTTCAAAGGAGGCTTTTCACACAAGCATGTTTGATGGAACTCGTATCACTGCTAAGGATTTCAAGCACACCACTGGTGTCTCCATGTCCTGTCCTTCACTATATGCTGTGTAGTAGTCTCCATGCCTTGTTCACGCAAAGCCCAGATGCCTGCCAGGTCTGGCAGTACAAGTTGATACTTTGATTGTAGACTCTGACTTCAGTTGCCTGATCACAAAGGAGAGGTCTACCTCACTCCCACCATACCTGCAGAGGAGATGTGGCGTGGAGACGTCTTCCTGATTTTTTTGGAGTCATCACAAATCCACTGCTCACAACACTTCCCTGCCATCTTAATCAGCTTTGGGTTTGGGCACCAGACAAGGGGAGGACGTGAGTTTGTGCACATGGGAATACAGCCCACAGCCCCGTTAATGCACGTGCAGTTGTATTTGCAGTTGGGCTGAAATGTGTCCCCATTGTTATACCTGACTCCATTGAGGACACATCCTACACCGACAATCTCTGAAAGGAAAAAGAGGGAAAGACACACAGAGCATCATTAAAATCATGCTGGCAACAAATATTGCTGATGTATTTCTTTACCAAGCTGCTTTCCTGGGCTAATGGAGCCAACGTGGAGACATGGCAGTGCTGCGGGGCGATGTGTTCAGCGTGATGCTGAGCCAAGTGTGGTCACACCATCTAGGAAACTGTTTTCATTCTGAATCATAGCAAAAAACCAAAAGAATCTCTTAATGCTTTATGGAAAAAAAAGTGAGAAAAATAAAACAACTTTTATCCACAAATGCTCACTTAAAAAAATCACTTCATGGCATGCTGGTAAAAGTTACTTGCCGTAGGAGCAAAGTAATTAAAACAGATATTGAGTGAAATTTGAGGCTTTTAGGGGCATATAAGAGGTCTACATGGAGTTGCAAATATACAGAGCTCTTCACCACACCTGTACCTGTCTGGAGCAGGCAGCAGAGGGCAGCCAAGCTAAAAAAAGGAGCACCTAAAATGGCACTGGATTCCTGTATTTAGGCAATTAGATCCCACCCAATTCATTACAGAACAGTTTTATTGGAAAAAATGTAGTAATACACTATAAAGACACGGGAAATTAGTATTTCATGTATATGTTTAAACAAAATCACTAAAAAACTCCAAGGTTTTTGATTGCCCATGGACAGGAATCACATTGATTCAGAAGGTAGCAACTTCTTTGTTTCAAAGTTATGGATAGATATTTGGAAGCAGTGGCAGAAACCTTCTAGTGGAAAATTCAAATTTCAGTTTGTCATTTGGTCACACGGAGGCAGTGCACACGCACCAATCAGGTTGCTTCAGTTTTAAATCTGGTCAGAAATGATGATGTGATGCAGCTGCTTCAGGACTAACACAGACTGAACACTGGATTAAAATTCTGCAAAGGCTTCCTCTTTTTAGAATGGGCTGAATAAAAACATCAAATGCAAATCCCTTCTTCTGCACAAAAATTAATGTTGTTGGAATTTGAACTACAGATTCAGATCTCCAGTTAATTCTCAGCTCTGATTTTGATAAAGCTTCAGTGTTTTTGTTGAAGAGACCACTCAGTGCTGGAGCCAGAGTCAAGAATTCAGTTGAACTTCTAGGTGTGCACTTGGATTATGACAGTTCAAGAGAACGTTATATTTCCTCATGTTTCAATACCAGCATATCCCTTCTGGACTGTGTTAACTAAGCCTTCTGCAGGTCTTGTACATCAAGAGGTTCATCGTGAGAACATCTTCAAACATAGACAAAGGGGCTGCTGGATACCTTTCTGCAGAACATTGCTGAGTCTGCATCTAAATCAAGCAATCTAGTAGCACATCCCTGACCCCACATGCACAATGCCAGCCTCTTCACCTGAGCAGGGGCTTGGCACGCTGCTATCTCTGCTTCAGTGCAGAGAAAAGCCAACCACAAAAGGGGAGCTGTAGTGACTCCCAGCAGGCTCCTATTTGAGCTCCTATCTGATCCTGAGACATACCTCAGCATACCAGTCCAGATACAGCCTGAATTTCCCACAGTTTCACTCTATTCCCTTTCCCAACACCAATTCTTAGCTCTTTCAGGATCTTTTTTTTCTGCAAGTTGTAGATCATAGAATCATAGAATGATTTGGGTTGGAAGGGACCTTAAAATAACCTGGTTCCAACCCCCTTGCCATGGCAGGGACACCTCCCACTAGACCAGGTTGCTCAAGGCCCCATCCAATCTGGATTTGAACACATCTAGTGATGGAGCATCCAGAATTTCTCTGGGCAACCTGTTCCAGTGTCTCACCACCCTGAGAAAAAAAAAAAAATCACTGTTTCATTTTACAGGTCCCTGCACATACCTTCTCATACTATTATTTTTCCCATATCCTACAAAAATCTGTTTAGACTGCACTCTTTGTGTGCTTTTTTTCTTTCTGTTCTAATGTAAAGCGAAGTTAATTTCTTACTATGCTTCTCATCCTTCCTCTTCTGAGGAACAGTAATCCGTAGTATCATTTCTGTGAGGAACTGCCAGCTGCTCTGGATGTCTTTACTCCTCAGACTTGCCCCTTTTGAAATTCTGCTGATTTTCTAAGTTTATTGAAGCCCACTGTTTTCAATCTTTTCTCCTTCGTGTGGGTCAGTTATTCTATCTATGCATCTTGCAATCATCTCTCCTCCAGACTTCCTTTCACCTTTACATTTTCTCTTAGTACCTTACTAATGCTTATATTCCAATGTAGAAGACCATCTCTCTAAATGGCTTTTTCGTGTTTATAAACCTAAAGCCATAACCAACATGTTCTAATAATTTAGTAGTCAACACTCTTTCTAATCAGCCATCTGTGTAGTTGTACCCATGATCCTTTCCCTTTTAATATGTACAAGTAATGATTTTCAACCATTTGTAAGTCGATAAGATTCCCTTCATGTTCTGAATCTCTGAACAAGGGAATATATCCTTGACACACAGAACACTATCTCGTCTTTTTCTTCTTCCTGAATAAAAACATTCCAGCCTCATGAATTATCCCACCAAGAGTTTGTTAGGACAGGCAGGAAGAAATTCTTCTGCTTCATGGCAGCCAATGTGACTGAAACCACTGTAAGATTAAAGCTCAGACCTCAATTTGTCATGAGGAAACTTTGCTAGGAGATAGCTCATCCCTGGCCCTCTTGACAGGATACCATGTGCTATCCTTCCTAGGGATCCACTATTGGGAATAAGCCAAAAGCATCTCCTTAATGTCATGGCTTTCATGTAGACACCCACATTGATGGTCTTTAAAGCCCACTGCATACCTGTCCTTCCTTCATCCCCACCCCACTACAGCATGTCATCCTGTTACAGGAAATACAGAATCGTCTACTTGAAAATCTGAAGATATTCAAATGCTGGTAGCTCCTTGTTCTTGGCTGCAGCCAACTTAAAGAGCAAGAATTGAGATGTCATTTTTCATCCAGCTAACTGCCCTCAGAATGAAGACAGCTATAAGGAAATGAGATGATGAACGTAGGAGCTGATGAGCGTACAGCCAGGTACCTAATGAGATAAATCTCAACCACTGCTGAGGCTGAGGGGAGCTGCCAATATATTTCTAAGTCAAAAATATATGTACATCACTTACGTGCACACACTCCTATTTCGTACCTAGGTCTGTCTCCACTGTAGTCACAGTACAAACCCCTGTGGAAATCACAGGTGTCGGCCTCAGTGCAGCTTTCTCCACGCTGCTTGGCACAGGTCTTGCAGCAGTCGCAGCCGTCTGTGACCAGGCTGACGCCTACCGAGCACCGAGGTGGGGACTTCGGACACTCACACGGCCACTTACAGTACTGAGTCCGAGTGTAGGCCTCTGTCGTGGCAAGGACAGTGAGGGTCGTGGTGGTGGAGGTCTGGGCAATGGCCTACAAACAAAGAAACACAGCTTGGAGAGCATTCCAGAGAAAAGGGGGCTTTGAAACCTGTTGTGATTAGTCTTCAATTAAAATCCCTGTGGGTCTAAAGAGACTGGAAGTAAACTAAAGAATAAATGTCAGAGCACCACCAAAAGAAAGCAGTCACTGTTCTCTTGTAAACCCCTTCAGATTCCAGCTGAGGGCAAATTCTCTGCAGCTAGGACTAGCATCCAAACAGCATACCCCCAGCCTGTTGGTACTCAGACTGTTCCAGATCTCTCCTCTCTAAACAAAGGTCTCTCTCCACATAGGAACATTTCAAAACCACTCTAATATATGAGAAGAAGGTGTGACATGTGTCCAGTCCATGTCACCCTGTGGTGTTTTGCTCTGGCAGAGGATTATGCCATCCCATAGCTGTTGTCCCTGTTGACTGAGAGATGGCTCTAGGGCCTCTTGGCTACTCAAAGGCTTCCTCACACAGCAGTCACTGCCCTTTAGGTCACCAAGCAAGATAAATGTGATTATGTTGCAGTGTGAAAGTACATATGAACCTGTTTGGGATTGTCTTCCTCAGGCTTATCCATATTTGTTGGGGGTCTTTCAACCAAAACACAGGATCCCTTAAATCCACAGAGAGATTGTAAGCAGGCCTGTGAGCTCACCATCCTCACAAACATCCAGTCATGAGTCTCTACATTGTGAGGATGATGTGAAACCCACAGGCCTAGCATTCCATCACAGAACTCCTGAGAATGTCTTGGCAATTTCATCTCTTCTTGCAATACCACTAATACCAGAACAGCACCTCTGAAACACAGCATACATGCAGTTCAGCTCACTGACTGAATGCTGAAGTTACACTATGGTTATAACATTAAAAAAAAATATATTTTTTTTTAATTGTCATGTATTTCCTCTAAGCACTCTGACAACCAGCCTTATCTGTCTTTCACAGTGTCCAGACTGCCACATTCAGCAGAAATACTCACTGTGAATCCTAAAGCCGTCATAAGGCTCTTAGGTCTGCCTGTGTTGGGTTTTCAGGTCTTACAGTATAGTTCCCATGATATTCCCACCGTAGTTACCCTGGACCATACAGTCAAACAGCTGGGATATTTCTGCAGTGCTTTTGCACCTACGCCTTTTGGCACATGCTTTTGTCCCACACGGAGTCATTGTGGGACCTCTAAGTTGGATGAGTGTAAGTGAAGCTTCATAATGTTAGTTTTTCTCCCATTAACTGTGCACAAATATTTGCCAGAATGGTGAGAAAGGAAGGAAAAGTTTTGTGGGGAAGATACTGCCAAATTTCCATTTTCTGGTCTCCATTTCTTTGGCAAGTAAGAAAAAGAAACAACCTGTAAGTTTATTCAAAATCTGACAATCAGATAAAAAAAATGTGAGCAAGGTAAATCAAAGCAGAAAAGGGATTTCATGAAACACAGTGATGCTACTCCAGTAAAAACTTTCAGGTCACCATTACTGAGATAATGGACTGCTGGAGTACCTTAGCTCATAGCAAAACCCACTGGGGGCAGAGGTTCATGTCTTTGCAGAGCAAGTTCCGGATGACATTTAACATACTAGCCATGCTTGTGATGCAGGAAGAGTGCAAATCAACCTAGTGACAAAACAAAGGTGTGCCTTTTCTACCAGGGTCACTGCACAGAAAACCTGAGCTCCATATGGAGCTTGAGCAGGGCACAGTAGTTCAGGCACAGAAACAAACGAGTTATTTACAGGCTTTCGACAGCAGCCAGAACATGACCCTACTTGGGCACACATCATGGAGAAGTCCTTTCTGGTGACAAGGTATGAGGACTGCAAAGAAAAAGTGTGTAACCTTACAAAGTTCTAATGGGGAAAGTCAAGATCTAGAAATTACTTAAGGCAATTCCATCCATTTCTGGCTACTTTGTCCTGTACTGTATTTTCCCCAGAGTTTTGTCCTCTTTACGGTTTCAAATGTCTCAGACAAAAGGCTTCCTATCACCCCTCCATGAATAAAATGCCTCAACCCAAGGCTTTGTGGGGAAAAACATCCTCAAAAATTGCAATCCCACAGCCAATGAATTAAACATGAACTGTCTTCTACAGCTTCCTTGTTAGCAGACTCAAATTTTATCAAAGTACATTTCTAAACCTGCTATTGCCATATCTGAAGGTATATATAAATATCTTGCTTATTAGTTACCCTGTATTTAGATCACTAAACTGTTAACATGTTTTTAATCACTGCCAAATAGGCAATATGTTCATTATGGGCATAATTCCCAACTCCATTAAGGCCCCCTTTGCAAATAGGTGGCCTTAAAAATTGGCTTAAAATCACCTGTAAACTCATGTTTAAACTAAAACATACCGATATAATTTACTCCCACTTTGATGCTGCCAAAGTTGTTAAAAGAGGAACATTCAGATCACTGAAAAGCCCTGGCCTTTTAATAGTACTGTTTTTCATTCCACTCACAATAATTTGAGTAGGTGCAATAACCTGTCACTTGAGAAGAGAGGCCTCTTCAAGTGCAATAAACCTATTTACTTTATTGCTTATTGTTAAAAAAAATGCTTAATAATCAATTCCATTTACATAGACAAAAGTCACAGAGCTATTTAAAGAGCCCATTGCCATGGCCCAACCCTGTAAGTAAACCCCTTCACAGTCCTTGGTTCTATTGTCAACATAAGCAAGCAAACAGCTTCTATTCTGTGTAGATATGAAAGTGTCCGTGAATCAACGCACGTAGCAAAGAACAACCCTGCTAGTCCTATGGTTTTAGTTAGTACATGAAGGACTCATGCTGATTTCTTGTAAAGGACTGGGTAGCTGAGAGTCATTTGGTGCTTTGTGATAGACAGGAATTTAGAGTGAATTATTTATCAGCTCTTCCTCTAGGTCTAAAGCCTGAGCTGGCCCAGGAGGCTTTACAAGTGTTCTTGTGGTGACTAGATGTAGTTTTCGGATGTGCTGGCTGAAATGTCCCGTGGTATGTCTGAGCAAGCCATAGGGAGAAAACTTTGTGTGGGCTACATGAGCATCTTCAAATAGTCACTGCGGACAGGCATCAAAATACTATGACTCCTGTATTTGACAAATAGGAAAGGCATGGAGAGGTGGAAGTGGCATCATGTCCTAGGTTTCATAGCCACCCAACCAAGACTCAGCATTTTGAAACTGCAGTCCACTGGGTGCTATAACAAGTGCACAATCTATATAGCTTCCAGGCCCTCCTCCTCTCCTTCCTATGTCCTTAAGAAATCAACTGTGGGATAAACAATTCTGTAGATTTATAAAATCCTTGGCTTTCATGTTCCATGGTCAGCTTTCACCAACGGAATATCTAAATCCTTTCGGAAAAGTCATTCAGCCCTACTACTTCAATGTTACAGAAAATTTTGGGATAAAGATTCTTTCTTATTAATAGGTATGATGGTTAAGACATCATGAATAATGCTTTATAAATGTCACAACAAAAACAACTTTTTCCATATGTGCTAACATGAAATCAATGTTCATCCTTAACCAGAAGCAAACAAACAAACAACCTCCATCATGTAATTTGAGGTTTTGGGAATCACGTCTTTAAGGTCAATATAATGCAAAAGAGGACAATGGTTTTATAAGAAATCCAAAATGAGAATGAAGAGAAATTTAATACCAAAAACCATAGAGGTAGGGATTTGACAAGTTAATTTTAAAGTGTCAGAAAGATAAAAGAATGTTCCTGCTAGGAAATAATTTTTTCCACGTACTGGTAATTAACTTGTTTTGTATAATTAGTCTTCAATCTAGCGGTCTGCAGATTTGTTATATTGGATGCTAAGGAGAAAATACTCCACCACAAGTTATTCATGAGCTCTAATTTCGCTGCTTTTGGAGGTACAAGCCCATTCTATTAAATCAAGATAAGGCCTTTCTTACCCTGCCATGGCTGATAACTCTTATTAAAGTTGTTTCTGACTTACACTTGGCAAGCTCCAAAATTACTTTAATTTTACATCTGTGGAGAACGGTATTTCACTAGTAAAAAATTTCAACTAATTTCTGTGTTTACATTCAAAAGGAGAGAAGGAGAAAACAAAAAAGGACTCTGCCTACCATGGCCACAAACTCCATATTTTTAATAGCCATGTTTTACTATCCAACTCTAAAAATACCAAATGGATAGCAGCAGTTTAGCAGCATATTCTACCTACTAGCAAAGTGTATTTTCAATTTGTTGGAAGATACTGTAATTTTAAGTTTGTTTTAATTTTGAAAACGGGAAGACAGTGTTGAAATTACTGTATATAGTCCAAATTGCAAGCAAGTCAGATACATAGCCGTGCTTTTACATAATGCATGAGGAAACCTCTAGCTTCACTTTAAGCAGCATTGCAATATATTCTTTTGCTTACAAGTGTTTAAAAATACATTCATGTGTATTGGTTTCACTGTTTCAGTGCTGCAAAATCTTACTCTTAAAGCCTTCGTCTTTTAAGTATTTTTTTCATTATGATGAGCTGGGTGGAGATAGGGAATGCTATCCAGGTACTTTCCCTCCAGTTTACACATAATAAAAAGTCCAGAAAAGACAGTGACTTCTAAATTCAATACCTCTGGCTGCTGACAGAGCTGGGGAAATGCTTATGAGAAGTTAGCAGATCAAGATCTACTCAAACCATAGTGCCTTATCACCTTCTGCTGTTTTCTTCTAGATGGCAATTTTACTCTAAAAGGACTGTTTGAGTTCACTCTTACCAGCACAAGCTGTGTTTTGCACGGCACAAGCTATTGGGTGGGCTCCTTTCAATTTCCCACAGTGGAACACACTAAAGGAGTATTTTTAACCTACATTTCTCATAATGCCTTTCTGAGCAAGTGCCAGATGTTATTGACAGAGGGATATGACATGATCTGGATTATCCCCTGTCCTCCCTCTCTGACACATTCACATGAGAAAACGAGCAGTGAGGAAATCTTTATTAAATGTCCTCCTTATCACTATGTGATCAAATCAGCTGATTTGCAGACTGACCCAAACAGCCTTACTGGTGGGAGCTCAAGCACCAAGGCCTGACAGAATCAGCCTGTCACTGTGTAGAAGTAATGCCAGATGTTGTAGTTTGGCTGTTCTAAAAAGGGACACTGAAGTTATAAACACAGCTTTAAGCAGATGCCTGGGGATGCATGTCCCAGGAAAGGGTTGTGCATTTGTAGTGTCTATCTGCCAGACGACACATGTGCTTTCTCCTGGTTCCACCTACTGGCTGAACTATTTAGACAGCACAAGCAGAAATGCCAGTAGAGCCAACTCCAACACCATATACCATCCTTAAATGTTCCCATTAATGAAAACGATCTTACAAGGCACCCAGGATGCGAGCCACATTCTGAGAGTTCCAAATATCCTAACCTGATGTAGCACAGTTCCCAGGGAAACACAGTGCCTGGAGCTTAACAAAGAAGTAAAAATGAAAAGACAAAATGAAATATAAATATTAAATAAAGCCACATACCCTTCCACTCCTCAGATGCATCTCTGTGCAAGCATAGGGACTGCTTAGTTTCATCCCAGAACAGAGATTAATTTACAATGCATGTCAGAGAGATGGACACATTAGCAATGAAAAACAGGGCCTGACTTACATCCATGGGCTTAAACCAGGCCCCTCAAGGTAGAAGTTTGTTTCTTGATCTTGCTCAGTTGGAACTTCAGAGCTGAATATTGTTGAATACTTGCATTATTTTTACACCCAAAACAGATGGTTCGACAAAAAGCCACTTCTTACAGCAAGATCAGCAGTAATCACAGTACCATCAGGACCTTTTCTCTGTTATACTCTTGCTACAAATCCCAAAGTCCTCATGAATGCTCATAAACTATCACAAGGTAGTACTAGTGACAAGTGAGCTAGCATCAGGACAGACATATAAATTAGGACACATAATGGTAAGAGAAAAATAAGATTATTTGGGGCTCAGCTTCCCCAGAGCATGCACAAGTTTCTAGATACCTCATTAAAATTGATCCCAGACACGAAATCTTCAGAACATATTGCAAAATAACAGGCTCTGAACCCAGAAAATATGAGACAGTTTTATAGATGTCAGGTGCCAGCCGGATTTATTCTTGCTGTGCACTGTATGCTGAGCAAAAAGGAATGTTCTATATGAAGCACAGCATTCAATAGCCTAAGAAAATAAAACATCTACAATGAGTCAACCATTAATGTTTCAGTGGATCTACAAGTGATGAACAATCTGCTTCCCATAAACTTATTTTGGGAAACGTATCTGTAGGAAGAATGCTGGCAGATGTTTGGAGTAGTCTTTTCCAACTCAGTTTAGACAGTTAGAGAGTAAAGATTACATACATTCACCTTTTTGCCAAAGTATTGCGTATGCTGACAAACCCAGTGTGGCCTAACGATTTCTTCACATTTTTCCATGGAGTGTTCAGAGGGAAAGAACTTCCTCGTTAAAAAGCAACCTGATGCTTCATAAGTGTTATCCCAGTGAGAGCAGCACTTGCTTAGAATAGGGTGACCTACAAATGTTTGGACATCATTAACAAATTGACACTCCATCACAGGCTCCATTAATCAGGATATTAAACAGCATAGTTTCTGTGGTCTAAGAATATTCAAATGTCTTGCTCTGCACATGTTTGATTTGTGCAGCTAATGAGCTCACCCAGTGGAACTAGCTTGAACTAGAGTGTGAAAAGCAACAGGCAACATCTGGGGGAGCAATGAGAAAAGTCTCCAGAAGGGATAAGCAGACTTCAATTTTAGGAAAGTGGAAAGTGCATTTGAGCCATCCAAGGTCACAAGGTTACAAATCATCCTAAAACTGTACAGAACAAGTTGCTGACATATGAGCCACAAGCTCAGTAACAAAAGCAGTATCACAGTTCCAGCTCCTAGACAAGAGCAGAATAATGGTAATACCGTAGTTCTAAGTACCAGAAATGCCAAACTCCACCTGTGTGATTTCTGTGTTGTGTTTTTTTGGACCAAAAGACGAGAAAGTATGACCAGCAAGGTGAGAAGAGGAAGAACCTGTGAGGTTCACCATTGGATAAAATCTCTTGACCAAGACCAAGTCCCATTCAAACCAGATAGAAAGGGAACAAGAGATTAAGAGAAAGATGAGAGATGCGGAACCTCCCTCACAGCCTGAAGAAAACCTGTTGACTCTTGTTCAACATATATAATAATATTGCCATACTCGGAGGCCGTGTAATACTTTCACAACTCTATCGTGAACATTCAGCTGTTATCACCCACCACGGATTTCCCTGAGAACAAACAAATGCTTACTAGGAGTTAACTTAAAATGCTTCCAATGCTGGGCTAGAAATAAGAGTAATTACTATTGCATTGAACTTCTCATACTCAGGAACCCCTGTGCAAGAGTCTACTAAATCACTGGTGTTCATTACATGCAGGTAGGAAGAAGTAAATGATGTACCAGACAGTGGAAAACAAGCTCCCATGATTGGTACAGATGACATGGAGTTACTGATAACGTTATGGCAGATAACCGAGAGTTTAGTTTTCTGTTATAAGGCTATATCAATGTAAAGGAACCTTAACCTCTATATATGAACATCAGATTGTTTTCTAAAAAACCTAGGGATTATTATGTAAGTGCATTTGTTTACATTATTTTGGACAGATATAGGGAAGACAAGATGGCAAGAGCTGCACCTCTCTTCATCAGCAGCTGCACAGGGTGCAAAGTCTGACAGGAGAAAACTGAAGGGGATAAAGGAAGTATTTATGATGTTAAAAACTACTGAGCTAGACACAGTAGTATTTAAATTAAGGAAGGGAAACAGGAGTTGACAGTGGGATGCATCCTGACAGCAAGAGGTTGGACTGATCTTCTGAATAAACACCAGACATCTGGAATCTCTGGAAACAAGACCATAGGAGTGCTAAGATATATGGGATGTGAATGAGTGTTGTTATCACACTGAGGGTGCAGAGGCAAAAGAGACTCTCATAGTCAGGGGACAAACCACCAAATCTCCCTGCAAGTTACAATCATATGAGATGGTTTTGGCAGGGTGAGGGGCGAACCCCAAATATGAAATAATTGGAGTGTCCATATTGTCACAAAGAGGAAAAGGGAACTGAACACCTTCTACCTCCTCCCCCATCGAACTCTATAGACATCTTCATCACAGCAGCAGCAGCAGGACAGAAACAGCAGCATGGCCTATGCTACTTGCAATGGTTAAAATTTCTGTCTTTGCTATTATAGAAGACCCTTCTGCCTCTTTCAAAATCCTAGACAATATTCCCATTACATTTCTCTGAGTGCTACAAACTGATTCACACAAGCAGATGTGTATCCAGATAATCTACTTCAGGTTCAGGAATCTGAAGGAAAGTATAAAATGACAGAGAATAGAGCATATGCTGCTTTAAATCACTTTCTCAAGGAACTTGATTCAAAAGTATTGAATTCCTTGGGGACACACTATCTTCCTATTCTGTTTTCTTCCTAAAGCTGATATCAAGCTTTTAGACATATCACAGGGTACCAGTGTCAAAAATCTGCCTCTTAAAATCCCCCCAACACACCTAACTAGATGTTTTGTCACTGTATTTTAGAATGTACTGAAAAGGATCTCAAAAAGGAAATCCAAAGTCCTTTGCAACAGTAATATCTGATGTCTAAAGAAGAGCAAACAGCAGAATGCTAAGCACACATTTCTGAGTATTTGTTTTTCTGAATTAAAAATAAAAATCCACAGAACAAAAACAAACACAAAAAGACTAATGACTTTTAAATAAAAGCAGTGAATTCAATAGAATTGTAGATGCAAGCTCTGGATGAGTTCAGATGTACAGCTCATGGCTGGAAAGGAGTCTGCACCCATGTCCATCAGGTGGACAGCGAGCAAGAAACACAGCTAGAGAAATAAGATAGAGGAATGATGAAATGCTGTAAGCTCATATTAGAAGTAAAAGTGAGATCAGCACAAACGATCTTGCCAAATATAAGGTGAGATCATTTAGCAGGAGTGTGGTGATTAGCTAGAGGCCTCATTTTCCCAAACTTTGCTGAGCTTATCTGCCCAAATCCCTGGAACAAGCCCAGCCTAACTGAAGGAATTCACCAGCTCTACGTGGAGCAGACATTATTTGCCAAAACATGTATACAAAGACCCTTCACACCGATGATAATGGAGATCATGAGGGTTAAAACTCTGAAGATGGCAGAAACCAATAAACAAATCTGGAATTTGTTAACTTTTCTAGATGATAGTCAAGACCCTGAAGTAGATTGGAGTACAGGTTTTGTAAGCAAAAATGAGGAGACTGTAAGTTGAGTACACTCCATGCACTCGTCATCAGATGTACTGGATCCAGGACACTCCTGTGCCGAGTTTTTTATGATCTATTACAAGACACAAGCCTGCCCAAATAGTTTATAGTCTACCCAAAAGCAAATGGTGGAATGAAGCATTTTTCTTTGACATCTATGAAATGGAGATCTAGTGGTATTCCTAATTAGCTCCTCAACTCAGTCTCAGTGATAGGCATATGTGCAATGCCATCCAGTGTCTGAGCCTAAGAAACATGCCAAAGGACATCAGAAGTCCACAAACTGAATGTCATCTGATATGAAACTAATCCCTTAAAGCTGTCACCAACCTGAGATAAATTAGTTCTTCATAAGAGACTTTAACCTGTCTGGGGATCATATTAGAAATCAACACCATCACCGCTTACAGTCAAATGAAAAAATTATTATTAATTTTCTGAATGCTGTCATTATCTTCACCTGAGCTACAGGCCTGACCAGTCAACAAACAAACCAATCTCCACTTCTTTCCTAAGAAAGAGAAAAAAAACACTGCTTTCAAGACAAGTCCATCAGGAGGGCAAAGTTTTGGAGTACATAGCCATTTGAATGTCGATTTACCCTGTTAAAGGCAGAAAAAGAATTTTTTTTCTTCTCAGTGAATGTAGAAGCTATTCAATTCTTAACACAACCAAGAGGATATCTGATCACCTTTCCCCCCAAAAAAGGCAGGAAAGAAAAAAGGCTTCTTACAAGACATACTCGCTTTCATTTATCTAGGAATATAGCTGGAGAGAGGAGGAGAATGGGACCTGGAGGTGCCAATGTAGTAAGAAATAGTTACAAATAAGACTACAAAAAGGAACCAATGTAAGCAGCTTGCTTTTAACAACAGTTGCTTAAGAAAACTTCCTTTTAATGTAGACCACATAGCCAAACAGTTATTGCACATAGATGCATCTTGTTCACTTCTCATAGTCACTGTAAAGTATAAATGGAAGCCAGAATAGCATGACTGAAATATGAATGCCTTAAAAGAATAGTGATGCTAATGAAAGTCAGATGATTTGCATAGTCTAATTAATTTAGAGCTACTCAACAAATAAAAGCCACCAACAATCAAATGCACATGTACAATGGCTCCAAAAACGTCCCTGAGAAAATCATCAGCTCACTGTCCATTCTTGTAAAATATTGCATGTTTGGTTATAAGCAGCTACCACATTGCAAGACACTCAGTAGGCCAGTAGGATCTTGGGGAGATAATGTGTGAAAGGCCCCACTCTCCTCAGCTTCTCTGTGCAACCAGCTGCCCTCATAGCTGCTGGATGCAAACTCTGGGCCTCTCTGCTGACAGGAGAGGAGGAGATCTTTGTGCTGACCACACAAGAGACTCAATAACTACTCTAGATGATAAAATGCTTAGCTTTAGAGCTGCTGAAGGTAGAGAAGGTAAACTCTAGTTTGAAGGACTAGAGCATGACTTTGCTATTTAAATGTAGCTTTTAGCCTGTGTCCGCAGAACAGTGGTTGTAATGCTTCTTTTGCTACAAGAAGCAAACCCTGAAGGTTGTGAGCTGCCCAGACCAGGGAGAAACATGGAGCTGCCAGCAAGGGAGATGGCAGATAGAGAAAAAGGGCGAGGGAGATCTCAAAAGAGTTCCTCTATGAAGATATCAGTACAGATAGGGAGAAGTAGGAAAGCCAGAGCTGCTAAAAAGGCTATAGGCCCATGGCTATGCTGGTGTTGTATCTGGGAAGAATCGACTTCTATTCAGTCACCCATAGAAAAATCAGTATTCAGCTTGTAGCATATAAATTTTGCTGAATACGACATTCAGAAGTATCAGGAGGATTTCAAATGCAGGGGGACACCACAGCTGAGCACCCTTTACCCATCTACTTTGAACAAAAAGACAAAGATTCTCCATTTTGTTCACATAAGAGGAGTGATTTTCCGACAGTCAGCGTATTCCTCGGCCTGGATGTACTTGTACATCCAGTAGCAGAGAGATTTCACTGAGGATGCCATAGCCAGATGCAGTGAGGTCCACACCAATGGATGTGATACCATCAATGCCATCAATTAAATACCCACACAACACCAGAACGAAAACAGACACCGATGCAATGAAGATTTTGATCTAGTATGAAGGGCTTAAATACCTTTGGCATGTAAATTATCCCAAGATGAAGTCCAGTAGACACTTCCTTATCTCATACAATAAAAAAAATCTGTTTACAGAATTTTTGTACATATGTCTTCTGCTGATGCCATTGCTAGGGAATTTATTGGTTGAATTTTAATTCCTGTGAACGAAACTTAGAAGGCATAATTACTTTCTCCACCATGAACTCAACACCATAAAGGGGGGGGGGGCTAGAAATAAGAGTAATGTTTTCACCAAAAGCAAGAGGAAATCCTATTCTTTATGAATAAAGTGTGAAACCACAACAGGATGTGAGATGTGCGGGGATGTGCAAATAAAAAGAAGGGAAAAAAAAGAAAAGCCTGCTCTGGACAGAGACAAGAAGGGAAATTTGCTCTAAGGAGATAAAGCAGTGATACCGAAGCAACTTAACTGCAAGATTTGAGGGTTAAACTGTTTACTGAGCCATCCAGTAGGAAACACAGCTGTATAAACAGGAAAATGGAATCTGGAGTCACAAGTGCATTTTTGTAACTTGTCTTTTTCTTCCTCAAATCTCTCAAGGAGATTATCAGTTGAGTAATAATGCAAAGAAAAGAAAGATCTCAACAGTGCAAACTCTGCAGCAGCAAAGCACAGAGAGGGGAGAGAGCAGGCTCCAGGGTGCTGGCAGCCAAGCGGCCCTTATCAGCAACAGCATCCATTTTCCAGGCCACCATGAAGACATGAAACCTATTTGAGGTTCAAGGAAGTCTCATATGATGGGAATTTACTGGCTTGAGGCTGACTGCCGGGCCCTAAGGTCAAGCTGAGCCAGAAGTAGCCAAATCACTGTGGACCAGACCTCCCATGATTGTCCATCTCTGAACATATACCCCCACATATCCCCTGGTCTCCAGGCCACTTTCTCCTCTCTCCGCCACTCTCCTTGGCTGAGTAACCCTATGAAGATATCGTTTCAATTTCCTGTTTCTCCATTTCCTCAACCAAGTTCACAGCCTCAGAGGAATGTTCAAGTCTCAATGATTTCAATTTGGATTCAGACATAAAGTAGAGAAAAATAAAGAGATACTAGAACACTGGTGTGGATCTGGTCTCAGGTTCCTCACCCTACACAGAGCTCCCATTAGTATTCCAAGAAAGCAGTTGAATCCAGCATTTTAATTGTAACACCCAAGGATTTTTCTCTCCCCTCCCTCTTGCCTCCCCACCCATTTCTGTCACAAAAGCTATCTGTTAATATATTGGCTTTTTGGAAGAGGACGTCTGGGTTTTACATTCACTCTGCTGTACTTTTGTCTTATTTTTCATCTTTAAGAGTGATTTAGATTCATATCTTGTTTTTTTGTCAAGTGATTACCCAATTCAGGGTACATGTTGATCTATCATTTCATGCAGTAGATCTTAATAGCATCACATAATCTGTATAGAAAGCAGATTGGAAGAAAAAAAAAAAAGTGAAAACTGTAAGACGTGTACATCACTTTAAGAGCATAAAAGGAAATCAGATGACCACAAAATATTATGAGATTAAAAGATACAAAAAAGCACTGGGGCTTTCCATGGGCAGAGGCTGAAAAGTCAGGGCAACTGTTAGAAGGCAGCAGGTACATTCATAACATTAAGATTATTCAGAATGATTATTATTCAGATGTCTCATAGATTTATTCAGCACTAGTGAAAAGGGATTAAAAGGATGTCTTGGTTCTAAAACAGTGCTTCTTCCGTACTGATCATGAGGAAGTTCCCATCCACAGATCCTTTGAGATTTTCTCTGCAGCTCCAAATTTAAGAGAAGTTTCTTTTTAATAGTTTGGTTACTTGATAGCATTCTTTAAAAGAAAACTTGGAATTCAGATTCAAAATATTCACCTTGATGTTCTCTCACAATCATCAAATTTCCCTACCTTATCATGGATAATTTCTCTACGTCTTGTCTGTGTTCTTGGTCTGGATTTCTATGGAGCAATACATTTAAAATGCTACAGACCCGAAATGGGAAGAATCTTTCTTTTGGCTGCTAGCTCATAACTAGGAACATAATTCTTTCCTTTCTGAAAATCAGCAGGGCTGGGCCCAGAATATGTGGCTTGCAAGACTTGGATAAAGTTAGTTAAGCCCTCGTGTAAATTCACACAGCCAGCGCTTTGCAACACAGTTTTGCAGTAGGCATTTGCCCATCTCCTACTCTGGAGTCCTCTGTCAAGATGAGGCCACCTGAAGCTGCAGGTACATGGACACCTAGGCCACTAGTCTAAGTTCAACTGCCTTGGCCAGCTCTACACTGTAGCCCCAGGAAGCAGCGTGTCCTTGATGCTGACAAGATAACTACATAACAACGTGAGGTCCTCTCACCCACGTTTTGGCTGCCCATAGCAGTAGCTGAGCAGATTATCAAGGGTGAGGATCCAGCACGGTCGCCAGGAGAGACAGCCAAGGAAAGCTTGCAGAAAAGATCACTCATCTAAGTTTCTCATGTCAGGCTTGAGAGATGGGCTGATCCAAACAACTATTCTAAGGGGTGTTTGCTATTTCAGCAAGAACTGCTACAGTGCAGCAGTCAGCAGAGCAATGGCTACAGACAGCATCTTGTCCCATGAGAAAGGAGGAGGGGATGCTGGTGAGTCCCTGAATAGGCAGAACAGGCTGTTCCTGAAGTGCTGGCCCAGAAACAGCAAAAAGAGCAAACTCAGGCAATGGGAAGGAGGGAGCTTAGAAGAGATTGGAGCCAATTCTCAAGCCATCCTGGCTTTGCATTACAAACATTATTCCAGACACGCTTGAAGTCCGGATCCGGTTTTAATACACAACAGAAAGTCCCAAAAAGAAGCTGTACCTTCTCTCCCACCCCCAATGAAAGCTTACACATTGCAAATGGATAGAAAGTAAAAAGAGAGAGGCCATTAGATTTGCCTTTGGCTTTTACAAGACTCTGGGGACAAACCCATTGCTTTCGAATTAAATACAGTGGAAACTACAAGCAAGGAAACGAGAACACCTCCTGGCACAAATTCATGAAGAAAAAAGAAAAGGAGTGAAATTATTAGTATAGGAAAATTATGTATTACGTTGGAGAATTAATCCTTCTGCCCCTGAAGTCATTGGAAACAGAACTGACATTCAGGGCTTCAATAAAAAAGATGCCAAAGAATGAACCTAAAATAACCGGTGCAAGTAAATGTGAAAGCTGATTTACTCAATAGCTCTCCAGATGGGAATGCACACACGGCACTTGCAAGAGCAAGCTGAGCATGTCACGTTCTACTTCTAGGAGGGATTGTTCACGGTGGAAAGCAGCACCTTTCATGTGGATGAAATTATTGAATAACCCTGTTTTAATCTGGAGCCCAAGAGATGAAGTGACTGTCCCAAAGGCAGACAGGATGTCTGTGGCAGAGCCAAAAATAGCAGTTAGATTTCTGTTCTTATATTGTAATCATATCATGATCCCTCCTCCTACACACAGCTGATTAACTGTTTAGTTCTTACTGGATGCAAAAAAAGAAATCATTCCACTGAGCCAACTCTCAGATGCTTTGACTTCAGCAAAGTCAGTTGCTTAAGAGTTATATCTTTCAACCATCACATAACACCTGACGCCTGCAAAAGGGCAAGACTCTTTCACCTCTCCAACACCTTCAAATCCAACAAATTAGTTATGATCAGCAGTTTATAACTCGATGCATCTGTGCAAAGTGATGAAATGAAACCTTCACATGTGATTCACTGTTGCTTGCATGCAGATATGACCTCTGTGGGGGCCCAGGTCTAAACCAACTATGTGACAAAACTTTTGGTTTTGATCTGGAGTCCTGCAGACATCATGAATGACATAAAATAACTAAAAACAACCCCCCTTGCTCAGGACAGTGTATTGCTGCACCTCCTGACACAGGAAGCAGTCCTGTAGCCTGGCACTGAAGTACTTTGGCAGGTCACAAGGAGAAAGTTGGTTAGACTTCATGCCTATCAACATCCACAAGCCTCCCAAAAAAAACACACCATGCAAATGTTACCTCTTCTTCATCCTGAACAACCTCAAACTGGAAAATGGCAACATCTCAGCCTTTAAACCGTTAACCCTGTTGCTTTCATAGACAGAGGAGATCAGCTATGTGTTTTGTCTCCAGGAGGATAAATTTCTCTTATAATTTCTAATTATATGGGTATTGGCTTTTTCACTTGTCTCTGAATAACTGCAGCCCACAGCAAGCCAAGTAGGAACAGAAGCTGTGGGCAGAGCCTACCAGCAGACACAGGTTTGGTCTCCCAAATCCCCGACACGCGAGGGCAGTGTTGGTGCACAAATGACAAGGCTGTGATGCTCCTCAGCAGCCCTGCTCAGCACCCTGCTGCTTCTGAGCATCCCCCCCTGGGCTAAGGCTGCTCCACAGACATGATTTGTGCCAGAAAAACCACATTTGAGAAGCGTATGGGGAGGGAGGTGTTAAGCCAAAATATTTATATCCTCACAGCTTCGGCCGTAGAGGCAGTTTTTCTAAGAAAGCTTCCCCTGTATTTTACAGGGTGAAAACCAAAACCAGGTTCAACACCTTTACAGTCATATAGTCACATGGGAATGAGAGAAATGAAATTCTTTGCTTATTCCTCTATAAAACGGTACAATTGTCCAGGATGTAGAGGTTTTAAAGGGATCTCAACTGTGTTGCTGTAATATCTATTTATTCCTCTAATCAAACACTCCAGCTTCCCAGATGATAGTCTGGAAAGCATTTTAATATTGCAGAGAGGTGCGGGGGAAACAGTCAAAAATATGGCACAAACATTTCAAGTGCAAACAGACTGTCTACATGAGATGTATGGAATAAATAACTGACACAAAACCGAAAGATACGGGAGGAATGTGGGTATATACATACCTATGTTGATTAGATATATACATATGTAAATCACACAGAATTAAGCATATCATCTAAAACAAGCAGAAGTATCTTATCTGAGCCTGAAACTGGGCACATAATGCATTGTTCCCACCACAAGCTCAGCAGCTCACCCACATCTGAGCAGCTTTGGCAAGTGAGAAATTCACCAGCCTGTATGAGCACAATCGCTTCACCTCTTTGGGAAACCCCAGTGCACTGAGGAAGATTAGCACAGCTTTTGATGTAAAATATGGAAAAAATGTTCAAGTGACCCCCAGAAATCCTCTAACTCGTAGATATCAGCTTGCAGATTCTCTGACCTGTATGTAATTTTTAAAATGTGCACTTGGCGCTCTAATAAAACAGTAGAAATTAATAGCAAATGGTATCCACAAAAGAACTGCAGTGTTAAATAGCAGGGGTACCATTATATCTTTGACTACAGTAACTGCAATACCTAGGGTCAAACGTGGAAGAAAAACTCACAGAAAGAGGCTGACTAAATTTGCCCTCATTCTCTTGCATCAATGTGTATCAGCCCACACACAGATGCAGTGGCTATGACCTAGTCCTTGAAGACCAAGTTCCAAGAGGAAATACTGCCAGCAGGACAAATAAATAAATCACCTGCTGAATGGCCAAACTAGTTAATGGAACCTGGATATTTTCCTAATTAATTTTCCACCTTTTTTCCTCATAAAAATGTAACCAAAGAGTTTTATAGTATAATCCACTTGCAGATTCTCAGCACTGGCTGCAGTTTCTGTGGTTTGATCCTTTCTTGCTGAACAGCTAAAATGACCCAGCTGTTACTCCAAAAACAGGGAATTAGTAGCCTGCGGGCAGCCAAGTACATGAGCCAGCCATTCGGAGAAGCGCTTAATTTCCCTCGTATGGATCTTGACGTCTCTGGCTTCTTATCAGCCCAGATACAGAAGGTTCCCTTTGTCAGAGCAGATAAGCTGGTGACCATAAATATGAGCTATAGCCTGCTTGGTCATCATACACAACCAGGAATATTTTGGCAGACTTTAAAACTCAGGAAGGAGGATCCGTAAGTCCAAAAACCACAGATTGGGCATGATCTCTTGCACCACAAATACAGGAATGCCAAGGACACCATTTATCAGGCAAGGCAGTGACATTGGTATGAGTATTTAGAACACAATCAGGAAATGCCTTGGAACAGGGATGGCACTTTTTTTGGAAGCTACCAGTCTCTCTGCAGGGCACTGGTTCATTAGCTGTCTGCCCAGCACAAGAGGACTAGCCCCTTCATGAAGTAAAACAAATTCACCAGAGTCACTGCTTCAGGTGATTAATGATGTCCCCAGAATGCATCAAACTGAGTTTCAGTGAAGGCACGCTCTCATCTTTTCTGTAAAATCATCCTGTCATAGGCCAAGTGTATGTGTATGGAGATGAGGAAACTCCAGCAAAAGAAACAATCCCTCACTCATCTTGCTGTCTTTTGTTACTTGAAAAGCTTCAGTAAGGTAACATCCAAAATGAAAGCAGGATGGCAGTCTAGAATAGTGGTAGAGCATGGAAAGGAATCCAAACTTTAAAACCACTCAGAAATAAAAATTTGAGTTGTATCCATAAATTTTAAAATGGCAAAATGCTACCATGCACATGTTGCTAAAAATTCACCACCTTCTAAAAAAAAAATAAAAAAAAAATCTCCGACTCACTCAGAGCAATTTTGGTCAAAGTTGTCACATCTACGTGAATTACACTGTTCTTTGTGACACACAGTAAGTTTTGTGTCAGGTATTGTACAGAATTATAAAGTTGTTTACTACTGTCAACTTCCCTACCTTCTTTCCATTACATGCAGATACCACATATAGTAGTTCCATGTATCTAAATCTTATGTAGCTACTAACTCAGTTAAACTAGAAAGTTGCATGCTAGAGATGTAATAATAAAGCCAGTGCTTCATATCCTCCTGGGAGCCTTTCACTGGCAATGATTTCAGTATGCTAGGAAAGAAAGGCACAGGTTAACCTTAAGCTGAATAGAAGGAGTTTGTTTCAGCTCTAAGAAAAAGGAGTAAATGCAGCTAAAGCATTACAATTATTGTGAGTTCTGTTCATCTGAATGTCAATGAAATGCTGGACCAAGTGACCTTGCTATGCTGCCCCATCATCAAGCATGAAACTTTTTTTGTATAATTCCTTCTGAATCCGCAAGGCAAGCTCTTAGGAGAAGGTCCCTTTGCAGGGCTGGAATTGCTCCATGACAGAAAAGATCCATCCGTGGACATGTCCAGCAACAGCAGGGTCCAGGTGACTCACAACCCTCCATGGATGATGCATGAGCCCACAATTATTTCCACAAATACCTCTCAAGTTTCCCTTTGGGCTCATTGCATACCATCCTGGAGTTCATGAAACTCGGCCTTCCAACTTGCTCATCGCTCGTTGGTTTTATAGGTTAAGTAGAATGACAGACCCAGACAAATAAAACAGAAGAACAACGTGGGAGAAAGAGAAGAGGAACACAGAGATGACCACACAGTCCTGGAACGCATTACCAACCCAAGTATTAGAAATTCTTTATCCAAGTTGTGCTGCAAAGCTTAGCTTAAGTGTTATCTTTTTCCCCAGCTGTTTCAGCCTAAAGGCTCTCCTTTCCTTCTGCAGTCCCAAGGAGAATTACTTGTAGAGCAGAACCATCTGTTGGCACCCAGAGAGGTGCCTTTTCTCACTTCTGCTTTCCCACACCTAGCCCAGATGCAAGGATTACAAGTCAAAGCCCAGCAGCAGTCTGTTAGGAAGCACAAGGGATTAGGAGGACTCCAGAAGCTTCACCCAGGATGCCAGAATAAGCAGCAGCCAAGAAGGAAACACATAAGGTCTCACGTACAGATGCAATAAATAGCAGAGGCACCAGTGGAGGTACCTCCCAGAGCTGAGAGACCACCAGCGTGCAGGAGAACCAACTAGGAAATGCAGAGCAGGGCTGGAGAACATCTGGACAGAACTTCTAAAGCAGCAAAGTCAGTCCCTTGACCCAGGAATAGATCTGTAAAAACAAAGCCCTGTGACCCCCTTGTCAACCTGCAGCAACAGGAGGCTGAAGGTAACTCATCTCAGGATGCAGCAGACCCCGGGTGGAACAAAATTCAAGAGGAGGGAACTGTAAACTCAGTTCAAGAAAATGGGTCTGAATTCTTGGTGAATATAAAAATACAAATGACCAGAAAAAAACCCAAATGACCAGACTTTGTGTCAGCCCATCACTGCCAAGCTGACCGCTGTCAGTAAAAGTTTCTATTTGATAGAAACAGAATATTCTACTTTTAATATAAGCACCCTAAGAATAAGGACGGTTGAGCTATATTATATATAAGCAAAGGGGGAATCAGGGGAAATATCTTAATCCAGGGTGCCCACTGCACCTCCTGGTGACAAACTTGAATCTGAAAGAGTGAGGAAACCTTACTCTGCTTTCTAGTCCACAACATGAGACATTGTCAGGCTTGATACGTGGGTGTTCAGCTTTTCCCAGGCGAGAGCTGCCAATGCTCACATACATGATACTATTTCTTTTTTGCTTAAAACAGCTTCATTTCCACTTGTGCATGAGAGCCAGGGCTGTCCAGACAGGAACACTCAAGACCCCTCTGGGACACTGAGGCCATCCAAAAAGAGCAGTTCTCAGTAAGCTGAGCACTGGCAAGATGCTAAATCAACTCGATGCCCCAACGTGGGAGTCTAAAGCTTCTGAAGAAAGAAGTCAAATCTCCCATGTAGATGTGGAGGACTTCTGCCTCTCACAGCACCTGGGGAAGGCAAGAAAAGCTAAATATGCATGTCTTTCAAAGGACAGACATCAGTATCATCATGTAAATCTGATGGTTTTGCTAAACCCCACAGCTATCATTTTTAACTAATGCCTTTCCCTGAAGAAGCCCCACTAGCAAAGTACTTGCACTGCAGGCAGGACTGCTGCAGTGTGAAACGGGGACAGGACCTGGCCAAGGGGACATGAACAGGAAGTGGCACAACCAAGAGAAGGGTGAGGAAGCCAGTTTCTGTTCCCAGCTCTGTCTTGGTTAACGTTGGCAAGGAGACTTGAAGCTGATGGCTGCCAAAGCAAATTCAGACCCTGACAGGAGAAGTTACAGAAAAAAAAAAAAATGCGTAAGAGCCTGCCGCTCTCAGCAAAAACTCTGTGTGCTATGTGTATTTAGGAGGCATCTTCATCAGAAACAGACTTGGGTCTGGACCTCTGATCCGTGTGAAGGACATTCAGTGTTACCTTCAGGATGTTGCCTTAACAAAGACTTTGTTCTGCAAGCGCATTTGTGAGGGGGCACTGTCAAATAAAAAAATCAGCTTTGGTAAAGGCCTATGCACGATGCAGCCATATCCATGGGGATTATGTCTACCAGCTCCAAGCCACAAGATACTCGTTTACATAGCTGAACCTTCGGCTGCTATAACCAGAGTAATTTTAACTGACATGGACAATTTATGGAAGTCTAGGAGAGGAGACTTTCTAAGGAGAAATGTATCGAGCCTGTCTCTGGTAACCAGATGTTGTCACACAACAGGGAATGGTGGAAAGGTTACAGGGACAAGACACATCGACTTTGAACCTATGCTGCCTGAGATTATCTATGCATCATTATCCATGTTCCAGGCCTGTAGCCTTCTAATAGGAAATGCTTAATGGATAAACCTCAGTTCACCTCCCCTGGAGAGCCTCAGGATTTTTGTCGGCAAGAATAAAGGTGTCTGGAACCTTTAGTATTACACTACATATGAGCTGCTAGCAAAGGAAATAGATAAATTAATAAATCAATCTGTAGCTTTTTCTTCTCTATTTCTTTTTGTTTTGGTTTGGTTTTTTTGGTTCACAGATGGTCAGAATGTGGTTTTGCCTGGAAGAGTCCAAGGAAATGTAATAGTTTTTTCCTCCCACCAAATCCAAACATTTGACAAATTAAATTCTTGGCCTCGCATCTATGCCAATAAATCTTATAAAAAGGAGAGGGAAAAACCACACATTATGGTTCTCAAACCACTTTGCATAAGGTCTGAGGCAGCCCTGAACTTGTGTTATTATCACTGACCAGTGAAATCAATGCTCACAAAGGAGATGGTGCCTATATAAAACATCTTTGAGCATCTCCTTCCTCCTTCTCACTCGCTAAAGGCAAAAGCCTGGTGTTTGTGGGCCGTGACTGACATCATATCAAATAAAAGTGACAATATCTGCCTGCTAGTTGATGAAGACCAACACCATTTTTCACTCTTTGCCCTGCTGCTTACCAGCACCATTAAAGGAAAAGTCTGCAGGTTTGCATTCACTTCTTTTTGTTTTTTTAGATTTTTAGATCCAGACAGCACCCATTCCTCCACTTTAGATGTTCCAGAAACATCCAATTCTGTTCTTCTTCCTATATAATCTCATTTGCTAATTTTCTACAAACTGCAGAAGTGTTTTTCTAATCACCCTGGTTTGGGACATTTCATCCCATTTGAACAAGGAGTGTCATATCTGCTGAGACATCAGGACTACAGTCTGAAGATCCTGGCTCTGATTCCTCAATGTGCTGCACTGAAAGGGGTCAACACATCCAGCCTTAAAGTCCTTGCTGCAGAAATGACTCAGGCACTGAGGAATCTCAGCCTAGTTCATGGGACTTGGGATCCCATGGTCTCTTCCCTTATATCTATGAAAAAAAAATTTTTTAAGAAATGCATTAAAACTTATGTCTGAAATTCCAGTTATGCTCAGATATTTTTATCTCCTCAAGCCCATCAATTGTGCAGTTATTCCCTAATAAAACTCCTTGATAAAACTATTTAAAAGCTCAGTAACTGTCTGTAGCTTACTACAGTACTGGGGGATGGGGGACACTCCCACAGAACCTGGTAGCTGCCTTCTGAAATGCCCTTTGAGACCTGCCAGACTTGCCCATATTAACTCCTCTGTCCTTCTCCCTGGAACAAGTGCATACATATATATATTCAAGTTACATTCCAGATAGTTAACCCTTCTCCTTCCCAGTGGAGCACCCTTTTTTTGTCCATATTTCTTCATATATGTGAAGAGTGACAAGTTCCCAAGGAGGCCACAGGGCTTTGCCTGTCCACAGTGACCTGCCTGATGCTATCACTAGATGGATCACTCTGCAGTCTTGGAAAGATCTTTATTACTGTTGGGATGATTCCATCAAAGATGCAACACAATAGGCAATGAGGTAGGGCAGTGTCATAGCTGTACCAGTACTCATCTGTTATGACCTGTGTGACTCAGCTGAGGTATGTTTTATGAGCAGGGTGGCTCATGCCAGCTACATATTCACAATATCCCATACCATTTGCAGCATCACTTGATCCTTCAGACATCTTTCCCTTAAGCAGATCAAACTGAGCCTGCTCTTCTCCCAAAAGTCCTTTAAATATTACACTAACGGTCTTCCTAGCTGTTCTCCCTCGCCCCTTTCATCTCTCCATCTATCATGATTTTCATCCCTTTTCCTTCATTCCCTTATGTACATCAGACAGAAATATGCCCTTCATCAGCCTACCAATCCCTCATCACATCCCTGTTCAGGTGTGGGGAAGACCCACAAAAAGCCAGTTCATTATCAGGGAGAAATTATCCCTACACAAATTTCTAAGCACAACTTTCTAAAGTCCAGCTCCACAGGTGGAGGTGACAGTGCCCCAGGATGCTCCAGAGAGACACAGCTTCACCTGCTCTGCTCAACAGAGGGCTTGCACTGAAGCAGTCAAGACCCAGGACTCTTTTTATGCTATTTTTGATACTCTTTTGAACACTTTTGGAGGTGCTCTTTAGACCAAACGTGCATCCAGCAATATTTGGATTGCACTCACTTACTTGCCCCACAGCAGGCATGCGTATCTGCACGCACTCACACATACTTTCCTGCTACAGCAGCTTTTTACGAACATCTTTGACATATCAAGGCAACCCAGGACAACCACTGTAAAATTGACAAGGCTTACACACACCTCCTCTAGTAATGCCGGTGGGGGGCGGAGCTTCCTCTGTGTGACTTTTTACTTGCTCAACAAAAATCAATTGAAGTGAGAATAATCTTACCTCAGAGAGCCGAAGAGGTGCATTTTGTTTGCTGTTAGTTTTGTGTTGCCTTTTTTTTTTTTTTTTCTGGAAAAGGCACCATTATCAGCCCATCTCTACATTCAGGCAAAACTTATCACTTCGCCATCTGCTTTCACAGGTGCATCTGGTGTACCACACCACGTGTGCTACTTTCTTGCTTTAAAGCCTCACTTTAACCTCACAACACACAAGCCAACCCCTGATGCCAGCAGCCCTGCAAAAGCAAAATTCCCCCCTGGGCAAAGCAGTTGATGTTACCACCCGCCGAGCAGAAACCGATGCTCAGACACAGCTTCACACGTGTCCGGCTCAGGGAATGCCCCAGCCTCAAGCTGGGCAGCCCAAGTGCATCCCTAAGATCCACCCTCTTGCATATCGCTTTCGGGGTCCGCAGGGCTCCCCGAGCCCTGAGTCCAGCGTTGCCTCCGGGGATGGGGATGAGAGACATCGTAGGTCTCGATGTGGCCGCTCGGTCGCTCTCCTGCGGGGTCTGGGGACTCCTCACACCCTCAGCCTCCCTGCCGCGATCCCCACCTTGATCTTCATCTTCCTAAACAACTGTTTCCAGCAACCAGGGCTCTTCCCCGAGGATCTCACACAAGCCGCAAGCGCGCACCGGGGGAAGAAAAGGCAACACAAACACCTTCTGAAACGAGCTGCTTTCCCGTGAAGGTTTTTCCAAAGAGGAGGGGAAGGAAAACAGCTACTGCCTGCGTGGACCGGGCAGCTACAGAGATCGGGAGAGGAGGAAACAAAATCCTTCTCCTCTGCCGGCCCCGAGGCAGCACCGGCAGCGACACACCTGCGGCCGGCGGCACCGCCTGGCTCCAGTGCCAGTCCCGGTCCCTGCTACGGCACGGCACGGCACGGCACGGCAAAGCACGGCACAGCTCCGTCCCGTCCCGTCCCCGCACCGTTACCGGCGCTACTTCGGTTCCGGTCTCCTTTGGGCACTGCCGCCCGTCGGGTACCTGCCCCTTCCCCTCCAACTCGCTCCCCTAACAGCCTCATCCTCGCTGCTCCGGGCAGGAATGGGTGATCTTTTCCTCGTTCTTTTGCTCCACAGCACAAATAGCAGAGAGCAAAAAAAAAAAAGAGGGGGGGGGGGGGGGGGNNNNAAAAAAAAAAGGGGGGGGGGGGGGGGGATGGGGAGTGGAGGTGAGGAAAAAAAAGGAATAATAATGTGAAAAAATCCACCTCACATCACACTTTTCTCTGCAGATCCACCTGGGTGCTAAGTATAGATGGACTCAACTCAGAGGCACTTCTGCACTTTTCCTTATATCCTTTCCTCTCCCTTTCTTTATGCCTTTCCCTTTCCTCCACAGCTCACCTTTCCCTCCCTGCTCATATATCTCCCACCTCTCCAAAGCTCACTGGTGCCCACCTTCCCACACGCACTGCACTCGGCTCTCCCAGCCCAGCGTGCATTAAACCCCAGTGTGTTTGCAGAAGACGAGTCACTTCTGCAATTTCCAAACTCACCTGCAAAACGCTGCTTGTTGCTAGAATCCAGGGCAAAAGCCACCTCATCCCTGGAAGCCGGGATTAAATACATTGATTGAACCCAGATTTAGAGCCTTTTTTGAACAAAAACACCACTTTGGGGAATGCAGAGCAATCCTGAACTGGCAATCTAGCCTAGGCACTCTGCCTTTTTCTCTTGGCTCTTTGGGGATTTTATTAAAGACAGATCTGACGTCAGGGTGAAGGACAAGCCCTGCATTTTTCCTCGGGAGAAACTTTTCCTGACTTCACTTCTTCATTTTTGTGTGTGGTGTTGTCCCACCTCCTGCATTTCAGTGTATCGACGTTAGCCAAAGGGCTCTTAAAGGGAAAGCTGCAGCGCCGGGGTCCATCGCGCTGTGATTTTAGCACGACACCAAAATGCTCAGGGCTTACTCCTCATGCTGCTCATGGCACTCACACTCCTGCAACTCAGCTAGCGCAGCAAGGAACGTTTGATCTAGTTTTGTTGATTGTGATTAATGACCTGACACGTGTACACATATGCACAGATGTTTGATTTATTTAAGCTTTTAAGAAGAGTGGCTTCATCTGAAGTGCAGAAGGACGTTTGTCCTGCCGGTGCATCTTACGGCAGGCAGTCTGCCGGCTCCCTTGGGACCCCTCTCTTTACAGAGTAACCCACATGGGAAATGAAAGGCACATTATCCCCTGCCATGACACATCCTTTCTGTGATTTTAGTGGAGTGTGTCACAGCATGCAACAGCTCCTGGGCCCAGTTATATTTCTCTCCTGTGCTAACAGTGGGAAAAACAAATTTTGCCCAGGTATGTGAAAGTGCAAACTCTCCCTGAACAGAGTTAAACTCTGTTCATCTCTGTCTCTGTTAATGTGTACCCTGATTTTAGCAGGGTCATTTCTGGTCTATTTTTCTCTTTCTACCTAGGTAAGGGCACAGTAGTTTCTCTCCCCCTTTTAAATCTGAATTTGAAAGCATTTAAAATCTTTCATCCTTAAATCGAAATAGAATAGTATAAGGGAAATGAGTGCTTCCAAAGGGAAGAGAAATGCTTTTAAACATCTTTACAAGTTTTAAACCCAAGGAAGAGTCAACACATGAGGTAAAAGAGGTGTCAAGGTAAGTTTAAAAGTAGACAAAACTTCCTGCTTGATGTGGCAGAATGGGCAGTGATGAGTGTGTGAACACGCTAATGGCCAAACTAGAACCAAGATAGTGCCTTAACCTCTGGTCAGCCTTGGCTACCTCTTATAACTCAGGTGTGCCAGGTCAGGTGGAGGTGAACCCCTCCCCAGTCACTCAAGCAACCATCCTAATCCTCCAGAGGAGCTAGCACTGCGGTGGGATTTGCTCTCCTGACCTGTCTCAGCTGGATGCTCAAGGTTGTGACTGACAGTGGGTGGAGTGTGGAGGGGAGAGCAAGGAAGCTGTGCTCCAGTAACGTGTATTCTCACAGTGACTTGAATCCCTTGATACTGTGTGATGTGACTTGGGTGGTTTAATGGTTTTGCACCAGGTGGACCAGGGAGCTGTAGAAGAACCAGATTTTCTGTCTGATAGTCTGGACACCCGACTGCCCTGGGAAGCGATTCACCCAGAGCTTGGCTGCAAACCACAGGATGTTCCACCTTCTGTCTTTCTCTTCTAGCATCTTCACCTCTACCACAGCTGCTTCCCAGGATATACCACCCTAAAGACCAGCCTGGGGATTGTATTTGCTGTCAGGTTCCTCCAGAGCTGTTTCTGTTCTCCTTCCTCTATATCTATCCCTCACTTTCCTCACTTTCTCCTCTGTTCATTCAATCCACCTCTCTCTATTTCAGTATTTCCTCTCATCCTCTCTGTCACCAGCACACATCCTACCTTGTACACCAGCAAGATTCAGTCACAGGTACTCTTTTTCTCTGCTGAGGAATCTAGAAACAAGCCTACCATCTTCATGTCACCTGGGTGGCGGTCATCTATATGTGACTGCCACTCAGTGCCTCCCTTTGGGGTCCAAATCCCTGCATATTCTGTTAAGTGAAAGGAGCATTTTGAGAGGGCAATTCCTCTGAGCTGGGTAAGATGGCCTCTTAAAAACATAAGGTGACACTAGATGGATTAGCCCAGGGTAAGAGGCTCGGATGTAAAGTAGTGGGCTAATACCTTGTACAAGTTGTGCTTGCTGGCTTGGAGCTGGAGGGGTCGTGCTAGCAGTCCTAGCAGAAGTAGCTCTGCAAATGGAAGAGGAATCACCACATAAATTTCCTGGTTTATCAGACTGTAAAATCAAGAGAAGGAACACTTAATTAGTGACACCAGAAATGGCACTATGTTGATTTTTTCCGACAAAATATTTTGTTACCATCTTGCTCTCTTTTGCCAATTTCCCCTGCATATTTCATTCCCCTCAGTGAATTCCTTAGTTAATGCTATGGTCGAGTGAGTCAGCAAAGACGGAGACTTTGAGGTGTGGACATCTGGCTGTTTGCAGCTCCATAGCTCATCTCATGTTGGTCATGGGAGTTTGTCATGTGATGATCATCAATCAGACACTCTGTCCTAGCTTGGATGAGACAGGGACCAAGGAGTAGGCCTGCAGCTCCAGGGCAGTGGTGCTAGAGATATTCAGATGTCTCAGCAGCCTTTCTGATAGTGATTCCTGTGTGGTTATGACACATCAGTGCACTTACAGTGTGACTTGGTGTAAGGTTATTTCATCAAGTTTTAACTCAGTGATGGCAGTAGCTCCCTCCATGGCTTCTGCCTCCAGGGGCTCTCAGATCCCTCTAAGGATGACAATACTAAAAGAGATCATTGCAATCTGTATCATCTTGGCTTAATCCTGGAGGATCTTGAAATGACCTCAATAAATGGAGACTCTAAAGACACTTCTCTATTTCAAAGACTGGAATTCAATTTAAGATCTTCAAATGATGGAAAATCCACTTCATGTTTCGGTGAGTCCACTTACATTCACTATTAAAACTTTGTGCCATATTTTCAGTCTGAGTTTGCTGGTTTCATCTTTCTGCCAATGTCTGCTTGGCGATGAGAATTCGGTACATTCTTCCAACATACAAACATGCAAGGGTTCAGTAAATCACTGCTGACTCTTTGCTTCAATAAAATAAGGAAGCCACATTGCTTTTAAGTCCCAGTGTCTAATTGTTTTTCCTGACCGTGAAGCAATTTTATAGTTTTAATGACTTTTGTCTTTTTACTTTTCACCTTCCATGGACATTATGTCTGCAAATGCAGCTATCCATCTCTCTGCAGTCACACTCTCCACAGTGAACTGGAAACAGGTAGCACACCCCAGTGCAAATAGCTGTGATTCTGTTAACCTAACGCTTTAATATCGCTCCTCCTTCAATCTGTCCCTTAGGCCTCTCAGACACATAAACAAGTTTCTCAATTTGACTCCATTTTACAGTCTTTTTAAACTAAATAAACTGGGAAATGGATTGATTTATTTTACGCTGTTTGATGTGCTTGACACTTTTACTGAGGGTTGTAGCTGGCCAAAGAACACAGGGACTGCTAAGAACAGAGAGTTCAGGGAGGATAGATGCTGCTCTTGCTTGCAAATGTGTGGCAGGAGTAGCTCGTTGCCCGTAACAGATTTATCCTATAATAAATGAGATCAGAGTCTGTCTACAAGTTCAAGGGAAAAAAGAGCACCTTGGAATTTCCTGACTCATAAAAGGTAAAGGCTGAGTCATGAAGCTGGTTTTTAAAAGAGCCAAACAAGTAGCTGTGCTAGTTTTCTATCATGGTGCCTTTTTTCTTTCCTTTCTCCTTGATGCGGTGATGGAAGAGACACTCCTTCCATGCACAATTGGTTTGCTGAATAGTGGAGCCCCACAAAGCCTGCAATCAGCAGGAAGGCAAGGAATCTCACCTGCTTCGGGTGGCACATAATGAAATGGGAAGGGAGATGGGGGAGTCAAACTGCACCATCTATTACTGTTGTTATTACTACTTAGATGGTGGATAGGAGAGTTAGATCAGCCTGGCCCTTTGAAATATCAAAGAAGCTTTAGAAACGAGAGTATGAAAACATCTGGTTTAGCTGAGTCTTGATAACATCAAGCATCTGAGCACTCAGCCAGCCCCACTTCAACACAGGTGAATATCTCATTTCCACAGAGATCCTGGCCTTTGCAGAAGGTACTTGACACTTCTGTAAGAATCTGCAGTACAGCAGGAGAACTCACTGTTTCATTGTCTAAACAGTCTTTCCAAAGAAGTAGATGGACAGGAATCAGAACATGAATAGAGAGCCAAAAGCTCCTTTGCTCCTGTTCGGTCTTTTATCGCTGGCACCGGCAAGGAGCCAATATGGTAAATCCACCACTGGATTCCCTCAGTCCTTAAAAAATGTCGGTTGAAAGAGGTACTTTGAAATGTTGTTCATCTCAGGTTTCCATTACCGAGTAAGTACTCCCAAGGCTGTATGGTTTGCACTCCTTTCACCGGCATGATTGTAAGGCTGATAATACACCCAGCAGCTATAAAGAAAATCAATGAGTTCAGGTAAACCAGCCTGACTGTCAGCACTCCAGGACTGAGTGATTATTTCTCCAAAGAGCTGGTATAAATTAGCTCCACTGATATGGGTGAAGCTGTAGCTAAGACTACAAAATAAAGGCACCTTCAATATTTAATTCATTCATGCAGCCAAAATCATTTATGTTTGAGTGAGAAAACTGCTTTTGGGGAGACATCACTGTGGTTTCATCTGCCACAAATAGACTCACATTTATTGGGACAGGTCTTCATCTGGTGTCAATCTGTGTGGTTCTGTTGATTTCAGCAGTATTAATCTGGCTGACAGCGGCTGAGATGTTCCACTGTGAGTGAAAACATGAGGATTTGAATGACAGTAGCAAAAAACCAAACCATTAAAATATTTGTTTCTGTAAGTACTCATTTTTAAAAACTATAGAACTTTACAAATTTACAAATATGCGTTATATTAGATTTTCTGTTATTGATGACAGTAACTTTGCATTTTTTTCATTGCCTTCAAAAGCAACAGCCTGACTATTGTGTTCAATTATTCTTAAATTCTCATAATTTCCTGCTGGACATTTAGGTGGTCATTAGGTAGGCAAAGAAATATTGTGATGGTTTTGAACGAATACCAGGAGTTCATGACTCCAACAATGGTACTCTGGTATGTCCAGTGTTTTTACTGAGCAATTATCTGTCTCAGTATCTGCTCTCAAAAGCCATAGTTTTTTTTAATTAAAACTTCCCAATAAAAATTAGAATAAAAACCAGAAAATAAACAAAGAAACAAAACCAGACAAAAATCCCTAGGAAAAAACACCACATAAATAAGATACCAAGCTCTCACAAAAATTAATATGCAAAATGAACAGGCCACAGAAAATCAGAAACTTGTCAGAAACATGAACAAGGTCTGATAAATCCTTCCTGTAGAAAAGTAGTCTTCTGGAAATAAAGGTTTACATAATATTTTCTAACCCATAAAGAAAGCTGTATTAATAACACATAGTGAGTTTGTGCCTCAGCTGGTATAAAGACGAAGGCCTTGGAGTTGCATTGATTTGTGTCATTCCTGGGTGCAATGCATTATTCATAAATATTAGTTCAACTATTTGAACAAATGTGGAAAGTGCAAGGGAGGAGTTAACCTTTGGGTTTGCCTCCTGCAGATGTTTTTCTTGATGCACATAAAAAGAGAGGAAAACATATTCACTAACAAACCGTGAAACAATGAAAGGATGAAGAATCCCAACAAATATTGCACACATTCCTGAAGCGACACAGTTTGCGTCCTTCATAGGTTGGTCTCCTTCACATCATGGTCTCCTTGACATGTAATTTTATGACAAACTCCAAAAAATTACTTCATCCTCTGCAAGTAATATGAACACCCTGGTATTTCTATGCTTTAGACCAGTGACCACAAAATTACACAACTAATTGTTTATCTGGGCCTTTTTTCTTTCTAGAGCAGCAATATTCTTCATTCTCTGGGATGGAGTTGGCTACGTGAGGAGGGAAACCTCTGTTCTGCTGGAAGTTCACTATGGTCACTGTCATTGTTCCCAGCTGGGTCTAGGTAAGACTGGAATCGGATTTGACCTTTTCAATCACACATTGAGGCTTCCCAGTACTGTAAATATGTCCATGAATATCTGAAACTGGGTTAGAGTATACATGTCTTTGTTTGGGGAAAAAAAAAAGAAAAGAAAAGAAAATTAAATTACATTAAGAGTAAAAGAATGAAGGCTATAAAATATAATCATCTCCTATCTCAGAGGGGCTTGTTTTTCTCTTGGAAAGTAGCTCTACCCTTCTAACCCATGTGTTGTTTTCAAAATATTCTGCTAATAATTGCAGATAAATATATATTTTTTTCATGTTAAGGAAAATAAAAAAAAGAAACCTTATGAGATGTTTAGAAAAGTTAAGAATAGAACTCCAAGAGGTCAAACCTGTTCAAAACATGAAATATTCAAGAACCATTTTTCCCTCTATGGCTTGATTATCCAAAGTCTGTGTTCTAACTGTGGTAACATTTTATTCAAAGTTTCCTTTGGTATTTGGTTAGTAAACGTTTCGCTTTCAACAGAACTGCTTTCAGTCTCTATTTCCTGGGGAAATGGAGCTTATGCAATCACTTCGTATGTGTTCATGTCTGTCTGTCTGTGCTTCTTTGCAGTACTTTTTGAGTCTCTTGGCCAAAATCAAGCCAGATTTGACAGAAAGAGAGATATCTCACCAAGGATCACCTTCCTGCACATTTTGTGAAAGGAGGCACCAAGGAAGAATAGAGAGGCCAAAGGAGCATCACACCTTTGGGAAAAGCGGAGTGTTTACTCACACACTATTAGATGCCAGAGAAACCACACAGCTGAGACCTCTCAGACGGCTGACTGCAGGAAAACCGCTTCAATTGGTGTTTGGAGTCAGCCACCAGACACAAATCTGTGGGGAAAGCAGCTTTATTAATACAGTGCTTACAAAAATACTGCTACTTTAGGCATACATAGTCCACATGCTCTCAGGTTCTCATCTTTTTTTTTTTTTTTTTTTTT
>VWZK01012356.1:424751-633684 GCA_013396935.1 Baryphthengus martii
GAGTAAAATGTTAAGCTTCTGCTCTTCCCTGTCTATGCCAATATTTTTCCTTAATTTAGTCTTGGTTACAAAAGCTAAAAAGGTGAAAACAAAGGTATTCATTTTCACATTGCCACCTTAGGAAGCAAAATATTAAGTCTGTCAAAAATTCTTCCCTGAACTTTTTCAAAGTGCAAAAATACAGTCACCGTCCAGTGGATATAGCATGGTTCTGCCTCAAGAAGGTGAACAAATTGAGGGTCTGATATGGGATGTTTTAGAAACCTCTGCAGAAGCAGGTCTCGACTATGGAGAGCATTCAGGTTATGCATATTTTTATTACCATTGATAATTGCGTCTGAAATATTTTTAAAAGATTATAGTGAAGATAATAAACTAACTCTCCATTCCCTGGAGGGTTTTCACTACAATGCCTGTTACCAGTTTTACAAAATTGGGAGCATTAAGATTTTGTTTCCTGATTTCTTTTGGAGTATCGTAGTTTGCCAACCCAAAACCCCACAGTCCTGAGGCAAAGAATGGCACAGCAGGTGATGTATCTCAAAGCAGATGACTGCCCCGAGCTCTGCTTTCATGATCAGTGTCCACCTTGCACCATCCCTGCCTAGTGTGAGAAAACTTTACACCCTCTCCTGGATTGAGGGCACTGTTTCCTTCTGGGCTTATGTTTCCTTCCTCTTCCTTCTGCCAGCGTTTTGGATCAGATGGGATGGTATAGACTTATATTCAACCTGAGGGAGAAGGAGAGGAACAGGCTGGAACAAGGCCTTGAGCCTGCATGCTTGGAGGAAAGGCTGGTGCTGTTGATGTCTACTTTGATTCAGCAAATGCTTTTCTTCTTCATCAAGTAATAATATGATTTCATGAGTTCTGGCAGTACTTCTTTCCCTTTAACATGTAGCTTTAATCATGCCTGAAATTGTTGAATTTCTGAGAAACTACTGGGCTGCACATGTTCAGCCAGGACAGGCTTCTCAAAGAGAATTGGGACAAGGCGGACATATTTTGGGACACTGTCTGAGACAGACACAGCACCAAAGTGGGGAAGGAAAATGAGAAGATTTCCATATGAGATCCATAGCACTATGCTCCTGCTGCTGCCTTAGTTACTTCTGGGTTCAAACATCAGAAAAATATTCAGAGGGTAGATCTTGTATCCTTCATGATTAGCAAAAATTGTGGCCAGTGGTTTGTTTGTTTGCTTGTTCTTTTCAAAAAAAAGGAAAGATAAAATTACAACCTGTATATCCATGAGCCCTGAAAAGAAGCCATTTTCACTGAGACGGTTGCACCTCTTATTTGTAAATTGGAACTCAATCTGACATTAGTAGCACCTTTAGATGCCAAAAAGATGAAAACTCTTCACCGCGTTCTGCAAAGTCATTTTCTTCCTTAGCACCAATCACAATACCCATTCCTTACTTGACAAGGGAAATGATTGTTTGTTTAAAGTCCCAAAGGGACTGACTTGACTTTGAATATCACAGGTTGAGGAATTTGGGGGCTGATTCCAACAAATTAAAGGGCTTTTCTCACTCTATTCCCATTCCAGTACATTTTTCTGATTTAGTTGTTCTTTTCTCCTGGGTTACAAGGTGTAATCTTTATGTTTACAGAGCTCAGGATTGTTGTTTAGGGCCTATCATAACATGGTTTCAATCTCTGAATAGTGCTTTCATGCTGCAGGAACAGTGGGAACTATTTTAGCAGTAGTGAAGCTGCACCCCTGATTCCATAGGGTCCTTCAGCTCCATGCAGGCTAGTTTCTATTACTCCCACTCACTCTGACTCCCTGACCTCCATTTGGTCCATCACAACATGACCTACATATCTCAGATG
The DNA here is from genome assembly GCA_013396935.1 of Baryphthengus martii. Taxonomy (NCBI): domain Eukaryota; kingdom Metazoa; phylum Chordata; class Aves; order Coraciiformes; family Momotidae; genus Baryphthengus; species Baryphthengus martii. The sequence continues at coordinate 426,591 of VWZK01012356.1, forward strand.
GTCCTTTGGGGCATCCAACAGAAACACCTCTCAGAACAAATGCAAGTGCTCAGTTTTAAAGGAGGAAGCCAGAATTTCAAGCAAAGGCAGTCACTTTTGACCATTAAGTTCTAGCTTAACTTGGTAAGCTCTTTCTTCTACCTTTTGCAGTCTTGTCTGTTTGCTTTTTCAGCTTTAAATGCCTTTCTCTATCATGACATCCTCGGTTCCTGGTGGCAGCCCTTAAGGACTGACTGATTGCACTCCCAGCACCTCACAGAGCCAGGAAAATGTACAATTTACACCTATGACTGAGACACCACAGTGTCCTTGGGAGTAAGTTGTTTCCTTTAATTTCAGTTACTTCAAGTTGTTGCAGGGCACGGAGGTGAGTGATTTCCCAGGAAAGCCACCCTTCTCTTTGCACACTGGGGACTGTTGGCCTTATTTTGTATTACCTCCCAGAGGCACCTTGGGAAGACTAATCTCTGAACTGTTTGAGGCTTCAAGGTGGCTGCTGAGACTAAAAATGAAGTGGCCAGCTTAGCAGAGCTATTCTGTTAAAAGCCTCTTGGCTTTATCTATTTACCATGTGCTGGGTCAGGATCCTTGAAATATGCCTGGGAAAGTGTCTGCCCAGGTAATGGAGAGGGTCCGCTTCCCTCAGGGTACCGGTGATGGAGTACAGCTCCTGGTAAGGGATCTCCTTGTATGGGAGCCATAATAACCTCTCTCCTGCTTCAGGACTCAAGGCTTATTGTTGGGGTTTTTTTTTTGAGGCAAGGCACTGAGCCTTGGGTGAGCAGATTTAGGAGCAGGAGAAGAAAAATGGGAGGGGGAAGGGAGACAAAGGAATACATCTGAGGCACAGTCAGAAGTCTGGGAGAAACTCAAGGGGTCCTCTCATATCTCCCCTGCCCCAGGGCACAAAATGCATTAACTAAAGTCTTCCTGACAGATGTTTGTCTGACTTTGTCTTCAGGGAACAAGACTGCTTCCTGCTACCCACTCTGCAGCAACCTGTTCTAGGCCTCCACTCTTCTCAGAGTTAGAGACTTAAGCTAATGTCTACCTTAGGTCTCCATCACAGCAATATAAGTCCACTGCTCCTTCAGCACACTGGAGAAATTATTTCTATCCTCTTCACTGAAGCATTTAACCAGTTTAAAGACAATATATGTACCTCCTCCACAGCCTTCTCTCCTTCCTCAGTTCTCCTACCCTTTGATCAGATGTCATAATTTCTTGCTTTCCCTGTAATCTCTGAGGTGCCCAAAACCAGGAGTAGAACTGGGACTAGACAGAGACCTCCTATTTACAGTTCCTGAGTTCAATTATTTCCCACTTCCTACTTCTTGTCTTGCAATCCCTAGATTATGTCTACAGGAAACCACCTATTCCAACCGTGCTGGTTGCTCCCACTGAGGGGCATGACTGCCAAGCCAAAACACATGATCACCTGAATGGCTGTAACTCTGTTCTTAACATTTGGAAAAGCAAGTTCAGTAGCCACTGCAGCAGAAGAAGGAGGATATTTGTGATATTGGTTAAATCTGCTGGGATTAAATGATTGACAAGAACAACAAAATCTCAACAACAGCAGTAACCACTCTCAGATATGCCCTGGCAGAACCAGTAATCTGCAAATCTTTACTTCTCTCCCTCTTTGCTATTTCCTCTGTGTTAGATTTCCTTCATGCCTGAAGAAAGAAGTCAGTGCTGGTGACACAAGTGAGAAGCCTGAGCCAACCTCATGCCTACTGTTGTTCTGAACTCCTTTATGAAATTACTATTTCAGAGGATCTCTGCAGGATCTTTTCTTTTCAAATCTTGGCTTTTATCATTGGCAGATGTAGCGTGCTGTCCAAGACAGGAAGAATTTTAAAGACCCCGGGCTACATCCCAGTGCTCCACTCCAGCTATTCCTCCAGGGCAAGAGAGCAGTATGGATAGTATGGATAACCCCTGCCGAGGATAACTCTCCTACCAGATAGCCATCCAGATGACAGGATTTAATCTAGGCTAGATTCTCATCTCACTTGAGCAAATTTCATGTGAGACAGTGCCAAAAGTCTTACTACAGTCAAGATGAGATCACGCCACAGCAAATTCATCACCTTCTATGCTACATACTCTGTCTCCCATATCCTCAAGGTCTGTCATAAATCTGGTGTTCTTTTAATCATGATTTTTTTCAAACCAACATATACTTGGTGTTGCTAAGCTCCTTCTGATCATCAAAGTGTTCAAAAATGGTCTGTTCCATTTGTTTTTTTCAACATGTTTTTTCATGTTGAAAGTATGCTGATTGGTTGATAATACTCTAGCTCTTCATTTTCCTCCACATCAATGGACCCATAACCACCCTTTTCTCTCCCTCTTAAGTCTTACATATCTGTCAAGCCAGTGGCTAGCCAGTTCTCTGATTTGAACAAAAAAAATCTGTCTTTTCAAAGAATTCCCTTAGTCTGTCTTTTGCTTATTGCAGACCGAATTCCTCATTCACACTCGTTGGTGTTATCATATTAGTCATTGGCCCACAGCAGTTTTTGTGAAGGCTGATATGTGAAAGGCATTAACCAGTTCAGTCCTCCAGGCATTATTAGCTCTCCTTTCCCACTATGTGAAGGTTAGCTTCTTCCATCCTCTTCATTACCCTTCACGTCCCTTGCTAGTTGTGCTTCATCCTTAGCTTTGGCCTTTTTACTTTCGTCCCTACATGCTCCAGCACTTCTTTTATATGCATCTTTAGTAAAACGACCTAGTTTCCTCTTCTTACATGTCCTCATAGACCATCTGTCTGCTGCATGGAGTTGCCAGCCATTACCAGCACAGGCTGCATTTCACCTCCAGTTTGGAGACTGGGAGGAACTAAGATCTTCTACCAGCTCTTTTTCACCAGGATAAAGTTACTAAGAAGAAATATTATATGACCATTGCTTCTGTGAGCAAAGAGTAACTTCAGTGTTGCACTGGGTTGGAGAAGCAGATACCCAAGTTGTGCCAACAAATGGCAAAAAGTGTCAGCCCTCTGTATTCAATTATCAATGTCTATCACACACTCTCCTTGAAAACTGGGGCATGGGAATTCTGAAGAGGAACAGGGTATTAAATGGTCTCAGACACATACTAGTGTGTATGAATTCTCTCCTACCTTTTCTTAAAAGCATTGTTCTAGAAATTATCAAAATGGCAGCACATCTGCACCAACAAGCCCAAAGCCTGCTTCTCTTGTGTCATCTCCCCTGTAAGCATTCCTCGGAGCTGCAAATACTCATTGAGGGATAGCTGTTTCCACTGTACTTTCCTGTGGAGAAGCATGGTAAAGAAAGTGCTGGAGTAAATTATCTGCTGTTTGAGTTATTGTCCTGAATGATAGAACAGATGTTTCACATTCATGAACTTTTCATGATCTTGGGCTGCAGGCTGGCTAAATAATGCAAAATCCTATTACAGCATGGAACAAGGACCTGTAGTGGGCATATAAGTCTCCAATCTAGCTCCTGGTGATATAATTTTTTCCATAGCTTATCCCTTAAACCACACATGTGCTAGTCCTTGCACATCCAGCAGCATTTCTGTACCCATTCTTAACTGGAAGTGAGACTTTTGGCAAATTATTTGGAAAACTTCATAAATATTTATTCCTGTTTCCTTAGCTAATGCTAAGCCCAGTGTCCCTCAGCATGCTCGGAGTCTCTGGAAGGTTTCTGGGCATGACTGCTTCTGTTGCTTTCTCCCAGGTAAGAATGTTTATTTTTACACCTACCATCAGCACGCTCTGGGCTTTGCAAGAGAAAATGCATCAAACCCCTTTGCATTGCCCCAGAGACACAAAGCAGCTATAAAGCAAGTTAAACCAGGTAATTGCTCTGCTTCTCCAAAGCAACATAAAAGAGTTAGAGTACCCTGGAGAATTTGGCATTTACAGAGCAGTTTTGGTTGTCTAAAAGGCACAACCCTTAAAATCATAGCCATGATGCTCAAAGGGATTTTAGGAGATCACATAGTCCAACTTTTCACACTGAGGTGGGCTCAAGGTTAGAGGTATGTTACAATTGATGATGCTTGCTTACACCTTTTTTAAAATTGAAGATATTTAGAGAATAATTTTTTTTGTGAAGCCTGGTTTGTTCCTGCACACGCAGAATGGCTGACACCTCAGAAGAGATTTGCACACCAAATCCTCAATCTATTCTTTCTGTTTGCTGTGCAACTTTCATACCTACTGTAGGGTGACTGACAGGAACCAGCACTTGAGATAATATCAGAACTCCCTTCTCCCACTAGCCCCTGGGACTTGAAAGAGGACTCACAGTCTTTTGGGCTAGCCACTATGTGGAAGATTGTAACCCCATACTTGAGAGCCTGTCAAAACCTTCCTCCAGCTGCACTGCTGGAAGAGAATGGTGCCCTACTGACAGCTGTCTCTCCAGGGGATCTGAACATATGCAGCAAACCTGAATATTCCTAACATGCTGTATATGTTGGTCTAAGATCAACCCTAGATTATGTAACCAGCATATTCTCTCTTTGAAAACAGAATGACATGTGATGGAGTTTTGGCATAAATGACTCTGATCTTGAGTAATTCCTTGCAGTACTTCCTTGCATTCACCCCACTAATCATGAGGTTAAGGAAATACTTCTTGAAAGATGTGGTAATGACTTGAAACTCAGCACAAGCAGCAGAAGAATTGCTCTGTTTTAGGAAATATTGTCATTATCCCATAAATATGGCATATCTGCATAGTCTCTGCCTTAGCACATATGGACCACAGAGGGGAAATTATATTACATCATCACATTATCATGTGCAGTTGGCAGGAATTCTGGGAGCCGTTCCTTAACTCCATGTTCACATAAGAGGAGAAAGGGGAAAGGAACAAGGGACAGGTATAGCTGTATCAAGGTAGAAGGTTTAACTTTTCGAGTAACTTCTCATCTGAGACAGATGTACCATGATAGAGATATAAACTCATCTTCTCCCAACCTGGTCAAAGTTTCTACTAGTCCTTTGCACGCAGTTTCTGCATGTGTTGAAGTCATTTTCTTGGCCATATCCTAAAAAAGCAGAGCTATTTAGTTTCCTTTACCATATGAAATAAAACTAATGTATTCAGTCTGTCCCTATATGCTACTTACATCAGAATGCTCAGCAATAGCATTAAGAGAAGATCTGTAGGGCCAAAACAGGTGGCATTCATCACATCTGCCACTGTAGGAGGTAAATCTGAATTGGCTGTCTGGGCTGCCATCATAGCTGGTTGAGACGGGAGAGTTTACGGTTCAGTTTATCCATCCACATATAGGTGTGTACTTTAGGAGATGGACCATCCTCTCAACTCCATGGACACTACTGGTTGGTTCTCCATTGCTTATAAAGGGAGTCTAGGTTTGTTTGGTCACATATAGACACCTTGTGGAGATGTGCACTATGTGATGTTAGACTCACTCACTGACTTCTGCAGAAATCTGCAGAAGTCACCCTTCCTTTGAACAGCATGGTTTTGGAGTTTGATTTCTTTTTTTCAGTAGGAAATTTGTTACATAGTGGAAATGCATCACTGATGGATATGTGATGCCAGGTGCATATGTGGGAGTCTGAGGAATGTTTGACATGCTCGATTGCTACCATTAAAGGAAAGGAAAGGGATGAAAAATAATGGAAAAAAAGGGAGAACTCTCATATATCCTGCTTCATAATCCTTTATAAAAAATGAGATAGTCTTACACATATCTGGTACTAAAACCCTAAAATATCCAGAGTATGTTCAAGCTATTCAGCCTCCTTAATCAGTCGGTTTACTGCCATATGCAAAATATCAGTTTTGATAAATAAAAATATTTTCATATTATCATGTCTTTAATGGTCATTAGTCACAGTCCTAGCCTTTAACCTCATTGGTGATCTATGAAACATGTCTCTTTTTGATACAAATGGCTGGTTGGCTTTCAGCCTATCTTTGCATTGTCTTGTTTGTCCTCAGCAAATATTGGCAGAGAATTAACATTTTTCTAGTCGTTTGTAATTTCCCCAGTATTGCGAGATTAAAAGGAAACATTAGGGAACTAGAGACCGCATCGGCTTCACTTTAAGATGCCTGGGTCAAAGTTATCCAGGCCTGCTGATTTCAAGAAGAGTTGTTTCATGTTCTCTGAACCACTAAAGACTCAGAAAGTGGTTTATCATCCTCATATGATCTTAGCATATCATCCTGCTTGCTCCCAAATATGGACTAGAAGCACGCTACCTTTATGGTTACTGGCATTTAATTTGTTCCTGATACACTTACAAAGCCCCTCATTCTTCCCATCTTTGGCCTTTTCAGTTCTGGATAGCGTCTGATGACGTCAGCTTTCCTTAGCAACCACCATCTTCAAACTGTTTCCACTTACTGCCTTTACTTGCCACTTGCAGTTTTAACTAAAACTGATGGGTTTGGTTTTGTTTGTTTTATGATGATCTATGACTCTTTGCTATCTTTTAGTGCATTTTAGTGCATGCTTGGTTGCAAGCCACAAGCTTATGGGCAAACCTCACTGCTTCCATTTCTGCTACGAGCAATGCTGAACAAGAGCTAAAAAGTACTTGAAACTTTAGTAGGAGAGTCCCAGCATATAGACACATTAGCATTAAAAGTAAAAATAAAATTAAAATAAAAATAAAACCAACTCATGCAAGTGTTGTGTTGGTTATTTTATCACCAATCTCCCCAAGGGCATCAGAACAGTACACAGGGCATCCGTTTAATTACTGGGAGAATTAAGGCATGAGCTGACCTCTGCCATGCCTGGCTGTGGGATCACTGTCAACTTTTTCTTTTTGTTTGTCCTTTGAATACGAACAGATAGCAATAAATAAATTGTATAGTAAATATCCATGGCCAAGAACCTCAGTGAAGTTTGCAGATGCAATCACTAATCTGGTGTTCTTGGCTGTCTGAAGACTTAACTTGCAATGAAAAAGTCATCTTCTGCACGCTTCCTCTTGTTTGTTTGCTTTTTTTTTGCTATGCTGTTTCCCAGGGATTAGGGTTTTTTACTCAGGGAAGAAAGTAGCTTTCTTTTCTTACATCTATATTTGTTTTCTTGCTTTTTTAATATTCTGCTCCCATGGATTTCTCCTTTTTTTGTGGTAAGTAAAGCATGCCACAATGTATTGCATCAGTCTCAGCACTATGCACCAGCAGCACAGCTTGAACCACGACTTGAACAGCGCAGCCGATAGCAGAGATAGAGCTAATGGTAACCACTTGCAGGAAGCCTCTATCAGCCACAGCCAGGCAGGTGTTGAGACGCGCTGCGCTGCTGAGCCTGATGTGGTAGGCACAGGTGAATTTACAGAGAGATCTTGTCTTTCTCTTTTGGCTTATGTGACTCTGAACGACTGGCAGTGTGTTTTTACTGGCAGGGGCCCTGCTCTGTAGAGCATCAGTACGTATAGCCACACATTCATCGTGCTCCAGCACTGTAGCAGGCTCACAGTTTTCTTGACAATCACCTATGATGAAAAAAAATGTTGATTTTTATGACAAAATGCAGCTCAAATGAATATGTCTGGAATTTCAAACAGCAAAAGAAAAAGGCAAATGTCTAGAGCCTAGACCTCCTTGCAGTGAAATTTCAAAGGCCAGCAGACAGCAAGACTCTTCTTGCATTTCTCAAAAAGATTAGAATAATTCAGGAACTCTGACAAATGTTTCTATATCTCTCCCTATGTTACGACAAGATCAAAGTAAATCTTTGTATTGCTCAATTCTTATGCTGAGTCACCGCTATGGCTGTTGCTGAGCATGTTGTGACTTACCAGCTGTGAAGGCAATGCAAGAGACACAGGGACCAGAGGAGGGAAAAATTATTTACCCCCTGGGAAGCTACTGAAATCTGTGAAGGATTCCTTTACAGATGATGGGATTCCTCTTGGCAAGGCACGTTCTTCTCTGTAAAGCAATCAGTGGCTGATCTTTTGAGGGCTGAGTGACACTAGCTGTGTTCTTCTACTCTGGGACACTTTTTAGGAAACTTTTAGAAAATGTGATTTCTATAGTCATTCAAATTAATTGCAGATTGAACATTTGTATAGAAAACCTAAACTTATAGCTCTGTTTCTTGAGTGTCCTCGGATTTTTTTTTAATGGGTCTTGTCTGAAGATGATTGAGAATGAGTTTTTATAGAAAACTACTGCAAAGTTACAAACAATATGTCATCAACTCAGTCTTGTGTCTGTATTTTTTTTCTGAGACCTCTTATTAATTCCACATTTTTTATCTTGTGTTGATTTCAGCTATCAGGATACAAAATAGGAATGGCACCAGAAAAAGTCAACACCATCTATTGGTTGACCCTAATCTCTGAACGATGTGCTTGCCTATTTTCAGTCGAGTAAATGGTGGGTGATACATTCACACTGTCAGATAACATCACCCAAAATGTACTTTTAAGTCTACTCCCTTCATCGTTTACTTTGACTAAATATTTATTGTAACTTGTGCTTTCTTTTGGGTTGAACTATCTCTTCATCCAACATGAAACAAGTTATAGGCATAATTCAGCTTAAGAGTCCTTCCCAATAAACAGGATGAGAGAGACTGCAGTGTATGTAACCCTCACATTGCATCCTTCCACACAAATAGTCCTTCAGGGCATGTTATGTATTTTGATGGTTCACACCATGAAAACACTTTTGATCCACAGAGTGGTCCAAAAACTGTTTTGGACATTTAAAACAAAAATAATGCACATAAGCAGATAATGATATCTTAGAGGCACAGGGCACCTGATGCCCAGAAAAGACCGGTGGCAAGTGCTATGTAGTGTGACAACTAGAAAGTGCAGGCAGTGAGTGATGTGGGTACAAGCTTCCTGCACCATTTGGCTATGGGCCCATATTCACTTCCCAAATGGCTATAATAGATGTATTTGACAATATGAATGCAGCCTGAAGTGCTTTGCCTTGGTTATGTACAGATTATAAAGTTTTCCCACTTGACTCCTGTGTCCAGTCCTCCAGGCTTAGGAAAGATTTTACCTTTCTGTTCCTTATAAAATGCTCAGAGTAAAGCTTCCTTTTTAGGTTGAAATATCCGAACAATATGTCTCTACCCATGTTTAATACACAAAAAAACCCCACTTGATTTTTCACTAAGCAGCCCTTCTGTACTGTAGAATATATCAATATCCATAAATAGTGAAAGAACTCTGGAATCCCCAGCAACCGCCCAAAAATAAAGAAATAACTGTTATTATCACAATGTGTAATGGGAATGCTATTTGATATACATCATACTCTTTACACACTGCAAGAAACATCCTCTGATGCTTGAATCTCATAATTTCCCTTGGAAAACGGTCATGGAATCAAACCCACAAACCTTATGTTTAAATAACATTGCAGGCCTGGCTGCAACCCATGACAGTACTGAAAATACTTAATTAAGGTTTCCCGTTTACCCCTAATTCACTCCCCATTGCTTCACTCTTACAGCATATGTCTCACATTGTGCCTACAGTCAGATGTTTGAAAAGCCCCTCTACACCCAGGCAGTCTGGGGGAATTGGAAAGGTTTTTATCTTCATTCTTGACCTTACTCTTCCTGTGGGTTTCTAAGTGACCTTTACTGTTATTTGAAAACTGCAATCCTGGCAGTAGAGTCTGTTTTTTTCAATAACATTTAAATAATTCAAGGGCAGCCTAAATATGGCAATGTTATTAGCAAAATTGTTAAAGACTACTGCTTCTTTTTTTTCCCTCCTATCATTATAATATTCAAGGATAAAGCACTAAATGAAGGTCTTGGGGCTTTCTCACAAGCTAGGCTTCCTATATTGTCAAAGGATGAGAAAGACAGAGAATGAAAAAGAGTAGAGACTTTCAGAGAGAAGCTCCCCCCACATTAATGAGGATTGCACAGGTGGCTGACCTTCTTTAAAAGCTGAGGGAACCTTAGCACCTGTTTTCCTTCTTGGGGAGCTTCAGATGAGCAAGCAAAGGAAGTAAGAGAAGACATTTAGGCATGTCTCCAGGCAGCAAATCTTTAACTGGTAGATGTTGACCTTTGTGCAATGGGGAACACTGGAGAGAAAAGTCACTAGAGAGCAAGAGATGCTACATCCACAGCATCTGGGCTGGGCCAGTGCCCAAAACAAAGTCCTGCCAGTAGGATATGATATTCATATGGCCCTTAAACTCACACAGAATGTAGGGTCTTCACTGGTCCACGTGCATTGGTTTCATAGGATACCAGCAACAAGGTCTGTAATATTTTAAGCCCTACTGTGTCTGCAGAAGACTAGTCAAATTTTTCCAGCAGCTTGCACGTGGGGTCCTGCAACAACATGCCTTCCCATTAATGATTGCCCAAAAAAGTATTTAAAAAGTGGCTGTAGTTTTTTGTTTGTTTTTTTTTCTCCTTGAGACTAAAGCGCATCAGTTCACACAAACACCCATACCTATACAGAAATATGGCCTGCCTTGAACTCCCATTGCAGATATTTCACAGCTTGTAACACTATTCTGGAGGGAGTCTGGGTATGTCATGAAGAGGTGCAGCAAAATCATGTAGAGCAACTGCAAGAGTTACCTGGCTGACTCTGGGCTTTGCTCTGATGAATGATATATCCCAGAGAAGCACAGCACATCAGTTGAAGAATCACTTTTGCCATCCTTGTTAGTGCCTGGTTCATCTGGCCTGCTCTAGGATTGCAATTTATCAACTCAGGTCCTGCTGTTTGTTGTGAATTACTATGTACCTCACACACACTTCTTTAAGAGCGACCCAAGCTTACAGCAAATTTTATACAGTTTAAATGTGAAACGTTTGGCTTTGTGAAGCTGCTTCAGTGCTATGTTGACTTTTATTGACAATTGTATTTATTTTTACAGGGATAGTGTTTTTCTTTTCCCACGTCTTGCAATGTGATCAAGACAGAGGCAGAAGATTAACCCTTATACATCCAAATCATTAAAACCAAAAGCACATCCTGCCAAACTTCAGAGCCATACATAGACTCTGCTTGGAAAAAAACACTACATCTGTGAGCCTTCCCAAAACATCTTTCTACAGAAAGGACACATTTTGCTAGTAGAAGGTTGTGCCCTTGGTGAACACAATATGGTAAGCTATTATTATAACCAAATTTATGGTATCTCAGCTCTGGCTACTTCCTCAGTGAGTGGCTTTGTCTAGACCAGTCTAGAAACCAATTTCATTTTTGAATGGGCCTGTAAACTACGCCTATGGCAAGTGACAACCACACAACAGATAGGTGCCCAGATATGTCTTAAACTGACCAGGATGAGTATTAACAGCCCAGAGCTTTAATGTGGATTCATTTTCTCAGGCACATCTGGATCATTGACAGACTGCTTCTAACATCTGAAGGGGTGAGCTGATTGGCATGGGCCAAAACTGGACCAGTTTTTTTGCATGCTAAACTTTAGACATGACCACAGCATGGTTAAGAACATCCCCCTATTTTAACATTACAGCTGTAGCCACACAAACAAGTCTGAATCTAGCTTGATATTCTTAATCCTGATGAATGTCTGGAAGTCAGCATGGACACTAAAAAATCCAGAGGGTCATACTTTATTAAGACTTCATATTATTTCATGAGGCAGTATTGTTTCATGGCAGACGAGGCACACATTTTTACAAGACATAAAACAAAAAGAAATCATTTTGCCAAGAATGGATGAGTTCGTTACCACTTCATATATGTATCACAGATGTCTCACAAGACAAAAAGCTAAGATTGTTCTGCAGCAGCACAGATAATTTATGCTCTCCTTCCGCAGCTAACGGTTCTTCCATGATTACAGAATATTTCCTTCTCTTTCTTCCTTAAAAAAAAAAAATTAAAAGCACTGGTTGAGATGCTTGGTGGGATGATGGAATGTCTGTTATGCTGAAATAGGGAACTGTGTTGGCTAAATATTGATGTGTGGAGTGTAACTTTTATGTAAGTTGTCATCTTTAAAGATTTAACAGCTGCTCCTCACACAGGATGCCCTCTTTCCCTGTAGAGTGAGCACACAATAAAGCCTGTGGTGCTGAAATATTTTGCGTTCTGGGATATAGAATGCCTCTTCTATTAGGGCAGAATATAATTAAAAATTAACCCATGGATCATTAGGAAGTGTTTAGCAAGAGTGGGAAGGCAGGCAGTGTTTGTGTACTCAAGTGAGCTCCTGTTACACGGTGGCTAACAGATGCTTTCATGCTGAGATGAAATGCAGACTCGAGGTTCAAAAGTAGAACTTGTGTTGCCAGCTTGCATTTCTGAGACAAAACCATGGGGGTTTAATAGGGCTAAAGCAGCTAATGTCTTTCAAAATACAGGACGCTGAAAAATAGCAAAAGTACAAGTCCTGTCATGGGATGAGAAATCCATCATAGACTGAAACCATGAAAGGATCTAGCCAGCTTTGTGTTTTAAGTGTTTCTCATTATGAGACCAGTTAAGGGCAAATGTTTTGTGTCCTCTTTTTATATTTAGTTCTGTGTCATTGTTTATGGAGAATAAGAGAGAGAGGTTTTATATAGTATTTTATGATTCTACTGTTCTTAGGTTTGAGTTTATTTGGACAAGTTACTAATCTGTGACTAATTGTATTTGTTACAATGCCATGGACATGCTGTTCTAAAAGATCTTCTCTGTACTTTTTTCTTCTTTACCGAATATGAATTTCCCCTTATAAAACTCCAGCTGTGATCTCACAATTCTTATTTCTGAGTATATATTAATCACAATAATTCGCTCAGGAACCAGGAATAAAATTACTCTCAGCTAAATATCACATATATCCAGAAAAAAAAAAAAAAAAAAAAAAAAAAACATGCAACAAAACAAAACCACCAAAAAAGCCANCTGTGCTCTTCAGTAACACGGTATCTCAGACACAGCATGGAGCATGAGCATGTTAAACAGATTCTTTCTTTGATAGTTCTTCACAAGTAATCTGAGTTCTACTTCTGATTCAATAACCACAGGACAAGGCCAACACTGATATTGCTCTGCACTCAGAATTTGAGGCTGTTTTTATTTGCCTTTCACATTTTTACACAGACAGATTTGTCTTTTCAACCAAACCATGAGGTTTAGAAATGTATTTTTATTTAAAAAGAGCAGACAAATCCTTGCAAGATCACATGACCCCAAAAGCTGGCTTTTGAAGGAAAACAAAAATTAGTGGTCTTTTAATGATACAATTCTCCTTCATTTTATTCTTATCAATTGCCAGTTAGTCTAATCTTACATCTCTTGCTAAATACTAAAGATAGGATGGAGAGCAAGAAAGGCATAGATCATCATTTTGACCACAAAAATGTTAAGATGTCTGAGCTAAGCTAATCATAGGCACATTTCAGAGCTGATGGAAGAAGATAGGGGTGGGGGGTTGAGTCAATTTATTTTAAACATCCATCTTAGTGTTACTGAGCACAATTTCCCTCTGGGATTTGACCAAAGATGGAATCTAGTTACTATTTGGAATACGTGCATGAGAGATGCATAATCTAATTATTTTCGATGACCTTAATTCTACCCTATATGCCTTCAACAGACCTCCCTGAAAGTCATGGTGTGCCTTGCAGTATAAAAGTGTTCTGGGAAAATACCAACCTTTGCAAAAGGCCAGAGCAGAAACCATACATGAAAGAGTGCTTCAAAATAGTACAAAAGCGGGGCATAAACATCATGTGTACTCTGAGCAAGAATGAATTCTGCTGCCCCATTGCTGTCCTGCTCCTGAACTTTGGATGTTGCAGCCCTCTGGGACCTGATAATGAAACTAAAATATTTCACTTATGAAACTAGTTCTTATAACATACAGAGTCATCTTTAAAAAGCTAAAATCCTGTGGAGCAGTACTGGAAGGGCAGTATACCCAAGATGGAAATGCCTCCATGTGCAAGTAATTCCCATTTGCAGTTCATATACATACACCAGTCTCTTTGGAGAACTGAGACACACTGAAAATCTGCTGAGAAATCTTCAGTTCCATCTTCACCACACGCTCCCTCTGGTCTGATGCTGAGCTATAATTAGAACATACACTTTCTTTCATCACACAAAGCCAAGACGCAACAATGCACAGTAATGGGTACTTGCATTGTTATTATTACTGTGGGGCAGACGGAGCCTAGCTCAGAAGCACCATGCTGAAAGAGCACAACCTTAATTGCCCTGAAATTGGGTCTAGAGGGAGCAGTTTCTTGTCTAAACCCGCTGTGTTAATTATAGTCCTGCAAAATGAACATGAACTTTGACCCATGTTTGCAGACGTAGCTTCAAGACAGCCCTTGGCCTGGCTCCAGCCCCCGGGTGGGTGGGTCCCGGCCCTCATGAATCACCACAAAAGCAGATCCTCCATGTGTACGTTGAAAGAGGTGGAAAAATGCTGGCTGAACAAAATGATTCTAAACAAATCCTCTAATGCAAACAGGATGGGTGAAAATGCACAGAGTCAAGATGGCAGATGGACCTTCTGAAAGTGTGTTTGTCTAAGCATAGCTTGGAACATAAATATTGTTTTATAATAAAGATACAAAATTGAAGGGAATCCAAGTACAAACTCTGGCTCTTGCAGACACTTGTTTCATATTTTTCATCAAGACACTGATTTGATCCTGTGGAGCTAATAAAGAAGAACTGGGTTTTAGGTCTCCTTCTCTCTGCATGATGGAAAACTTGCAATTCCTTTCTCTATGTCTTGGTTTTCACATGAGTCCCTCCCACCCACAGTCTTGTAACCATAGGAAGGATAGTTCAAAAACATAGACATAGGTATACGCTTTGCATTCATAAGTTGTAAATAGAGATGGCCATAAAACTCTAGACTCTGAAATATAGAAAAAGTATGAGTAATAATTAGAGTGAATAACAGTTTAGAGAAGTCACTTAAATGTGTGAAAGGTTTAAGTTCCTGGGGATATTTCAGCAGTAACAAAGTGAGCTAACCTTCTTGGATTATTGATGATTACCAGGCATCCTGAAAAAAACAGTCTAGTTGATGTTTTAGACCCTAGAACTGAGATTCTGTATTTGGAATGGAAACAGAAATTCTCTTGTTTAAAAATCTGGAATGTGAAAATAGTATGAATGCATGAAGAGAATGTACATTTCATGGCTGTTAATCCATACGAAATGTGTTTGTCATTTAGGTCAGGAGTGACAGGTAAATTCACTGGAAGTATCCCATAAATGAGCAGACAGATAGGCTAATAAATAATAATAAAAAATTAGTAATAAAATACTGAGTAGGGGATTCACTTACCTTCTGATGCTTCCTCTGATATATTTGTAGTTTATGTCACCTCCTGTCATGTCAGCCCTGGCTCTCAGCTGAATTATGTTGATATGATGGTGATAACCCTGTACTGCTATAGCGACAAAGTCTCTTTATGTACTCCTTTGTGTAGCTAAACACTCAAAGTGGAATGCAGGTCAGCACGAGTACCCTCCTATAGTGTCTGAAACACTGGCTCATCTCACTAAGAGAAGGTGTATGGCTTGGGGGCTATGTCTTGTGCTATCTGTGGATGATTTTTTCCAAACTTTTCCTTGTAAAATGTGGTAATCATCTAACCTGCTCTGCATCCCTCCTTGGTGCAGAGCAATCAGAGTGATTTCTTACTGTGCTTGAAATACAGACAACCTTCTCAGAAATCTGGTACCGCTGTAAGATGGTAGGACAAGTAAACCAAGAAAATGGGGAAAACAAGGAAAAATATTCTCAACAAGTTCCCTCAGGAAAAACAAACAAACAAACAGTGCAGCAGGGAAATCTTCACTAGAATTGTTCACAAGAACCTTGGGGAATGGAAGGACTTTGATAAAGGAGGATTTGTAAACAGGTCAATTAACTCACTGCAGCCACTCACAAATCCCACTTAGCTTCCTTTCTGTCTTGCAGTGTCTTGCACAAGGCACAGTAACCCAAGATGGCATGGCTCTAACAGGGGGGTTGGACTTGATGGTCTCCAAATGTCCCTTCCAACCCCTACCATTCTATGATTCTATGATTCTATGGTTAGACATGGAGTGTTGAGGGCAACAGGTTTTTCATTAAGGAGGGTTTTCAAAAGCATCCCATTTCAAACATGTTGTTCATCTTCCTGGGCATATCCAAAATGTCTAGAATTCATGTAAGCACTCATGCAACTCTAGAACTTACCTCAACATCAGAAAAAACTTTTTTCCTGTGAGGGTGACGTAGCAGTGGAACAGGCTGCCCAGAGAGGTTGTGGAGTCTCCTTTGGAGACTTTCAAAACCATCCTGGATGTGTTCCTGTGCAACCTGCCCTAGGTGAACCTGCTTTGGCAGAGGGTTGGATGAGATAATCTACAGAGGTCCCTTTCAACCTCTCCCATGCTGTGATTCTGTTAAGATCACATATTATTAATTATTTGATTCTAGCCAGAAGTAATGAATGGAATGTGCTAAGCTAAACTGAAAGTCAGTCCTAAAAGTCTTCAGCTTTTAGTAGGTCTGATCATTTTGTCAGAAGCCTCAAAAGGGTAATACTCTGTGCCAAAACTCCAAGCACTGACAAAGTCTGAGTGCTATTTATCAATGCACTGTATTATATACATCTGACAGTGGCACAAGAATTTGAAAAATATTGCAGCCAGAGCAGGATTACCGATGTCTCGTCTGTTACTACAGGTAACTGGGTACAGCAATCAACACTAGTGATGTGATGACAAGGCGAAACATCCAGAAGTGGATCTCTTTTTTAGTAAAAGGTTCTCTGAACTTGGCTATGTAAAAAAATTGGCATAAATGGAACATTCAGCTTCCATGTTTCCAGGTTACGTTAGTCACACTGAAATTAATAATGCTTAAAAGTAAAAAGCCTTCTTGCAAATATGCAAATTTATCTTAGGCAAAACCAAGAAGTTTTTCATCGATGCAGGCACTGAATATAATCGGGAATAAATCTGTGTTTATCACATGAGAAGCCCACAAAGTCCTCAGTACCTGCATTTTCTGGGTTAGGGAACAAAAATATCATATGGTCATAGGCACGGTGGAATTTCCATCACAGCAGACCAGAAACCCATGTTTTCTCATCTCAATACGAAAGAAAAAATGAACCCATGCCTTGGAATTATGAAACTGTGGTTAAATTTCCAAGAAAGCTTAGCAGCTGTGCTTGAGCCAAATGCCTCAAGCCAGCAATCCTGGTGTGTGCACATTCGAGGAGAAGGAGAGAGTGTTTGGGATGCTTGTGGCAAGGAACATCTTTAGGCTCAGAGAGGTCAGAGGGGCTGCTCAGAGAGCGGGAAAGGCTACGGTGCTGGTTCTAACAACGTGGAACTGGGTCTCCTGCCCAAGAGAAAAGTGAACTAAAAAGCAGTCAGAGATGGGTGTTTCACTAAAGATAACAAGACCTCGTTGATATTTCATGCATTTGGAACTGACTGATGTTGATAACCTCTAGAGCAGTCAGGCAACTGGGAATCTCAAGAAAAAGCACTCCGAAGAAAAGTCTCCAAAATTGAAAGGCGATTGTGAAATGAAAACTGTTCTTCAAGAGAAAGTGTGGGTCTGAAATGTATCTTTCACCTGCCTTCTCTTTCATCCTTTGTCCCTTCCTTAGCTCCTTCTCTACCTCAGTCTCAGACACTCAGACACAGCTGTGAACATGGCTCAAAAAAAACCAAACTTCATATTAAAAAAACCCCAAAACTAATAAAACTGTCACTTCAAATTTTTATTCAAAATGTATTCAAAGGTCTGTCTTCAGGATGGGTGAAGAAGGAGGAAAGTGGAGATGGGCAACCTGTTGACAGACATGTGGACTCACATATGGACAGTCCTTACAGCAGATGGGACAGCTAGAATTTAACTTTTATGGTTCATCCCAGGAGAGAGCTAATCTGAGTTGGGAAGTCCCCTTCTTATACTGGCATTTAGAATCACAGTGTGGGATTCCTCTGGCTTTATTGGGGTGTCTCACAGGTATCTCTTAAAAGATGACAATAAGTCAGCAGACTTTTGGGTCATGAAAGATCTGATCCATGAGGTGTATCAGCCCTGGAAGAAGACCTTAGGCCATGCCCTAGGCTGCTGTGCTCTCCCCTTGTCCTGTAACTTTTTCTTTGGGAGACAAGACCAACCCCCACCTCACTACAATCTCCTCTCAGGTAATTGTACAGAACGAGAAGGTTCTCAGCCTCCTTTTCTCCAGGCTAAACAACTCCAGTTCCCTCAGCCACTCCTCATAAGACTTGTGCTCTAGACCCTTTACCAGCTTTGTTGCCCTTCTTTGGACATGCTCTAGCACCTCAATGTCTCTCTTGTAGTGAGGGGCCCAAACCTGAACCCAGTATTTGAGGTGCGGCCTTCCCGGTACCAAGTACAGGGTGATGATCACTTCCCTAGCCCCGCTGGCCACACTATTGCTGATGCAGGTGAGGATGTTCTTGGCCTTCTTAGCCACCTGGGCACACAGCTGGCTCATGTTCAGATGGCTAATGACCAACATTCCCAGGTCTTCTTCCGCTAGCAGCTTTCCAGCCACTCTTCCCCAAGCCTGTAGCGTTGTTGTGACCAAAGCACCCCCTAACATACAGGGCCACTCCACTGTCTCTCCCTCCTTGCCTATCCCTTCTTAAGAGTTTATAGTCATTCAAGCAGCACTTCACTTGTGCAAATCATGCCACCACGTTTCCGTGATATCAGACAACTATTAAACTTCATAGACTTTAGGAACCGCAAGCAGAGGAAAGGATCTTTCCTTCTCTTCCTCCTCTCCTGGATATTTCTTAGGCGACTGGGACCAAATCCTTCTGGTCCTTCATCTGTGATAGTACGAAGTGGTGCTGAGTGTGCTGGATCTCCCTTGTGCCACCTCACTCCATGACAGTATGAAACCTCCTACCTCAATGCATCTCCTGTGCAAGACAGTTAATTGCTCCTGTGTTTCCTGGTCCTGAATTGTCACCATTGCTTCACATCCTTCTCCCTTTCAGAATGATTAGTTCTGAGGACAATAAACAATATCAGGGAACACAGGAAACAGCAACAGAAATATTTTTGTCAGGATAAAACATTTCAAAACACTCTGTAGATGAAGATCAGAAAGGATTGAAGTCATTTAGATATTTGGAGTAGTAGTGAAACACCTGTGATAATCTGTGATTTCTTGCAGTATGATGAAAAAATGAGCACCTTTGAGCAGCTTACAAAAGCAAACGATTCAGGGACTCCTGTTTGTTGCATAAGCTTTTGTTTTGCTTTGTTTTGTTTTGTTTTGTTTTGTTTTTTCAGTCACGTAAGGATAAAAAGAGACTTCCATTTACTATTGTGTTTGCTGCTCTTTGGAACCAAATAGAAAAAAAATACTCTTCTATTTCCAATGAACAGTCTGAAACCAGAAAATTTCTGCCTTGGCTTTCATGGTGGAAGCGTGATTGTAGCCTCCAGAACAAAATCTCCTCAAACAGCCAAGGTTTTATGCAAGAAGGAATACATTTCCATGTCCTTCCTCTTTTTCTCTTTTCTGCCTTTTGTGCAGCAGTTAGTTCTATCAACACTTTATTTTTCTTCATTGAGAAACAACCTTTAATCCCAAAAGATCCCTGAATGCTGACCTGAGGCTTTTCAGAACTTTCAATGTTTGGATTTCTCAATCAGAGAAGAAAAATGAAAGAAAACATCAGTGCTTCATCTGAAGGCTTGTCTGACTCACCAGCTACTGGACAACAATCTGGAAAGTTTTAAACTCTTCTGACAGTTTTGGCCATTCATAACTGAGATGATACATGGTTTTCTGCCACTGCCAACAACCTCGTCTTTCACAGGCTTTAGTCAGGCCTCTGTAGATTATTTTTATGTCACTTAATGCTTCTTCACTATGAGAGTAGTGAAGCTGTGGATGCCCCATTTCTGCAAGTGTTCAAGGCCAGGTTAGATGGGGTTTTGAGCAGCCTGGTCTAGTGGAAGGTGTCCCTGCCCATGGCAAGGTGTTTGGAACTAGATGATCTTTAAGGTCCCTTCCAACCCAAAACATTCTATAACTCTGCAGAGGGCATTTCAGATAATAAAGTTGTTCATAACACCCTGAAAAATAGTGGGGAAAACTCAGCAGGTGTCTGTGGAGGGATGCTTGGCTCCACAGCCCTTACCAGCTCATCCCAGTACTGATAAAGAGCCTTCCAGGTCCTTCACTGGGATTGTGCTGTGCATCCATGGATCTCTATGTCATCTGCAATGTCTATAGCCATAAGCAGGCAGAGTGGTGCTGTTTAGACAAATGACTGAGAAACCTGCTACAACTAGCTAAGCGCTTTAAAAATTTTCCTTTAGCTACCAATGGCATGCTACGTTTTGGGAATTTAAGATAAGAGCTTTTGTTGCAGCTCTCAGAATCTGCAAGTTATTGCTGTACTCATCATACCTGCTGTTTGTCTGTCTGCAGGGATTGTCCAGACTTGAAATAAAAAGTAACATGCCGCACATGTTGCTAACTCTGCAGGTTCAGGCTACAGCCAAAGAAATAATGCCCAGGGAAGGCTGTGGCCACTGGCATAAAACAAATATGAAAGAGTGTATTTGATGCTCTTGTGTTGTGAAAGATGCACAGATGATAATCCCCAAGAACAAGCTTGCAAAGTGGTTCTGAGTGGTTCATTGTGCACCTAAAAGCAGTGTAAAGACTTCATGAGTCATGGGGATCAATTTACATTGTAGCTTTGTAGAGTTAGAAGATATTTGGTGTATTTGTATATATATATATATATATATAATGCACTTTTACCTAACAGAGACTAGCACGCTGTTCCTGCCCAGGATTTGCTGAAAGTCCTCTGCCTTGGGCTTTCATTCTAAAAGATACTAGCAAGTGGCAGGAAACTTGTAGTTCAGTTGCACGTCACCCTTGAAGGGAGACTTGGCAAATAGCTAATTATTTCTATCTCCCTGTGTTTATCTCCCTGTGTTTATTTCAGTTACACTGAGTCTCGGCTTGGCTGTGTGATGCACACCCTCAGAGGGAGACTCGCATTGACAGAGGGAGCCTCCATCCTGCTGAGCACCCTGTTTAACCCTAACCCTGCTCCTCCTCCCCAGCACCGCCAGCTGATGCCGTGAGGTGTTAACCTCATTCATTCCCTGCATGTGGATGTCTGTTCCACTCTCATGTCCCCTGCGGATTTTTGGTCCTTGCTCTTGCAAGAAATGAACATCCACGTCAGTTATCAAGTATCATGATCTGATATTTGATGCTGTTACCCCTTATCCGGGCTCTGTCTACAGTGCAGCACACAGGGTGATGGGGGTTTGGCGTTATGCCCCAGTTATTTCTAAACTAGCCATGGGCCAGGCTCGGCCCTGCATCACCTTTCCTGTTTTTAAGGCTGGGGCTTGGTGTCTTTGCAGTGTCAGCACATTTGTTTTGTCCTTCCCTGTTCACTCCTCTCATCAGGGAAGACTTAACTTGCCGTGGGTTTCAGTGGGAGGAAACCTCAGCACCGTTTGACCTTCTGTTTTCTTTCAAAGTACTCAAAACAGAACTTCAGGCTGCTTCCAGGGCCAGACACTTTCTTGGCCAGTTGCAAGAAGCCTTCCTGATCTGGCTGCGGTACAAGCGGTCAGAATTTCACTTGGATGAATTGTTCTCAAACAACGTCTCCAATGTACTAGGCAAAAAAAAGGCTTTTCTTTTGATGTCAGCTGTGATGCAGGTTTTTTTATCTCAGCATACTTTTGTTCCCACACCTATTTACTGTGGTGGATGAGTGAAAATGTTGAGTGGGAATTAACCATGTTATGTCTCAGGCACCACTGCAGTGCAGTTTTGTTTATTTCCCCCCCTATACTATTACCATTAGATTTTATCTACTACAATTCAATGTTGCTCTCTGGGGCTGTGAATCAGCCACCTTCTGCAGAGCTCCATTCTTTTAATTGTCACTAAACTGACTCCCCAAGCACCTTTTAATAATATAAACACTACATTCATTTGTTTGGGTTTTCCCTCTCTCTATTTTATTTTTCTATTCAATGTCATCATAAACTGTGAAGTAAACTTCATTAAAAATGGAAGTTGAATATCTCCAAGTTCCTCACAGCAGCAGCACAATGATAAGCAACAGTGCAACTGCAAAGTACAGCCAGTTAAAAACTTCTGTTAGCGTTTGCTACAGTTAAGAACAGGACTGCAGCAGAGAAGCCCAAATAAGCATGAACTGGACTCCTCACTAAGTGCCAGTCACCTGGAGAGAAGAGGGGCACCTTGCTGGGACTTTGCAATACACCCCAGCTGTTGGCTTTGCATCAGAAGCTCAACTTGAAGATGGGAGAGAAGTGCTGCCTGAAATGAATATAGACAGTGTGAAGAAATGGGAGAATGTGGAGAAAAATACTTAAGAGTTAAAGAGCACAGAAAAAGCAGCTGCAGAGGGGAGGAGGAAGTGGAGGCAGGAGAGTGTGTGCTGGAAAGCTAAGCCTCAGCAGGCCAAGGAAGGACAGTGGATATAGTGCAGGACTCTTCCAGGACAGTATTTCCTGTTGACTCTGGAGCCGTGATGAAACCAGTATCAGCTGGGGAATGTAGATTTCCTGAACCATTTATGTATTAGCAAAAGCCAATACAATAGACAAAAAGGGCCTGTTTTGTTTTTTTTTTTCCAAATCTCATGAACAACAGGAGTGCCTCTTCACTAGCACAAATTTATTTGCATAGAAGGGTCTGGCTGGACCAACTACCCCCAGTTCAAGTGTTCTCCAAACCTTTTCTAGCACAGACCTGACCTATGACAACACCAAGAGCAGGGTGGGAATGTGGTGTCCTCTATCTTGTCCTGACAGTAATTTATTTCTGTACCTTAAAATCTACCTGCCTTTCCACTCCACCCTCTCCTGCGGCTGAGATGACAGAAAAAGAGGAATTAAACAAATGATGGAAGAAGCCCACATAGACATGTCTGGGAGCTTACAGCTCTCCCAGCCAGGCTTGCATTTGAACTGGTACATTGCAGAGCTGTAAGCACAACTGTAGGCAGGAAAAAAAAAAAGAAAAAAGAAAATGCCTCATATTGTAAGCTGTAATTAAAAAAGTTGATTTATTTTTGTTTGTTTGTGAAAAGTAGAGAAACACCCTATAGCGACCTAAGTTCTGGGGATACAGAGCACTCACCTTCCCTCAAGGTCTGCTATCGGACATTAAAAGTAGTAGCTGCTCTTGAGCATCATGTTGCACAACCACGTATGTCACGCTTACACATGATGTTGTGTTCTGTAAGAACCATGTAAACTGAATTTGAAGTGATGATCCTAAACCAAGAAGGATCATGAAACCTGGCAGGTGGTAAGGGTGACAGGAGAGGAGGAGTAACCAAAGAAGGTGAACCACTGACACCAGCCTTGGGTCACTGACAGGCTTGTGCAAAGGGGAACACAAGATCCCTCACCTGACCCAGCCTGGTAAACCATGGAGAACTGTATGCATAGAAGAGGAATAATAGTAGGTAAAGCAAATTTCACTCAAAATAAAGAGCTGGATTACAGTAGTATGTGAGATTTGTCTGGGCAGATCTCAAGCACCTGATACCTGAGGGAATCACCCTCAGAGTTTAGCTTTCTAGTCTTCTGCAAGGCTGCAGTCTGTGACACAGTGGCCTTACTAAGAGTAAGCATAAGCCAAGAGGTCTATTTTTTACCATAGTAAAATATTCCAAAAAGGTGAAAAACGTGTGTAAATGTGGAACTGGATTCCAGACTGGAAGGTTGTGGGGTTTCGTTCCCATGAAAAATGGCTTCTCAGAGAAAGCGCTCCTTTTGGAGCATTTGTGGCATCTTGGCAAAGAAATAATTTGTTCCCTCATAAACAGTCACCACTCAGCGCACCTGGTGTAAATCAGTGCAACTTGCAGCCTCCAGCTCTGCTGGCATTTCTGACTTCAGCTGAAAGGCAAGCCCATGGCTTCTGATGGAAAGATCACTGCCAAACTTGAGAGCTTCAGCCCTTGTTCAGGCATTTATTACCAGGCATGAAAGGAGTGCAAACTGCCGCGCAAGTGATCTGAAGCAAACACATCTGTCAGAGTTTGATTTCTCTCTCTGCCTGTCAGCCCTCTGCTGCCTTTGAAAGCAGCCCGGCTTCTGACTGTGTGTTTGACCGTGTTGGCTGGGTCAGAAACAATTTGTCAGTCTGATCCTTTCACTGGCTCCATGGGGGCCTGTCTCCTCAGAGTGCTCACACCCGAGGATCCCCACAGGCAGGCACGCACCCTTTGCGTCATGATTTCCAAGGGGTTCAGCCTTCATTTCACAGCACAAGTCCTGACAGCCCAGAAGGCTGAAACAAAAACTGTGAAAAAAACAGAGCATGAAAGTCACAGAAACCAGGCCATCAGCAACAACTCTGGCTAGCCTTGAAAGTCTTATTTTATGCCCACATCTTATGTAGTATTTACCTACAAGAATTAAAGACAGGATAACAGGTGTAGTAATATGCTTAGCTCCTAAAGTGCCAACTTAGGTGCCTAAATAACTTTGTGAATTTGGACCAAATGGGGAGATGGCATAGGGCTATCTTCAGCACATTTTGGGAAGTGATTGCTTCCTTTCTGGATGATTTATTCTCCCCAGAGTCCCTCCCCAGCAAGGGAGAGACAGGGTGAAGTCCATCCTTCCACTGCTGTAAGCATTGTTGGTCATGAAAAGTGCTAGCTGCCCTTGAAAACTGGCCAGACATTCACATGGTCTGTCTTGCTAAAAATCTCAGTCTTCACCAAGGAAGCTAGGCAAAAAAAATTTCTCCCTTCACAAGCCAGTGAACTGCTGCCAACTGCAATGGTGCTTTTTACCATGGACATCCGCTCTTTACGAACGGGCCAAGACTCCCTAAATGAGCACTGACCATTGCACAGATGTTGGGTGGGGCTACCAAAGCTATAATGGGAACTGGGTGTCTGAATTCCCTACAGGTTAGTGGAATCTGACTTACTGAATTCCTTAGCTTTGAAACCCATCTGTAATGTATAAAAATATCCAGTCTTGTCTGACTTTGATACAGCAGCCCACAAGATAATATCAGTTTCACTAACTTTTGCTCACTAGCCTATCTACAGCGTGATTGTGTAGGAAGCAGCCAAGTAAACTACCGAGACATTGCCTCTCATACCATGAGAGAATGCATGAGGAATAACAGAAAGGAAAATGAGCTCTCTTTAAAACAACAATATAACAGCTTTTGTAATGACTCAGAATCTGTTCTGTGAAGTATAGCATCATACATCCAGCCTTCTAAAGAGCGAGTAAATTTGACAGGAATCCTGTCTTAATTCTTGATGGCACATCAGCATTCAGCTGAAGTTAACTGAGTTTTAGTCACCGCTAAAATCAAAGGGTCTTTCTTGGCTAGCTGGAAAACTAGGAGCAGGAGTTAACATCATTGTGACCAAAGGCCATGCTAGAGGATTCACATCTGCAGTGGCAGGAACTAGTGACCTTTCAGTTTTGGGCCAGATCAACATCATGGAAACAGAAAAGCTGAAAGCAGTGACTATCACACTTTCCGTTAACCAAATTCTCTCACCACCTGAAACTTATATAAAATCCCTGCTTGGCGGCTGTCTATACTTCAAAGACCAAATGAGAACCATGTGGAGAATCTTTGGCTTTGTGATCATGTTTATTTTTTTAGCTTCATATAGGGAGGAGTAATGGCCTATAAAGCTATAATTACTACTATATAAGCCATCACTATATATTTTATCTGGAGCAAGTTAGAGAGAATATAAGCCTTGCATGTAATACAGAGCATTGGCTGTGATGCTGCTATGGTGAAAGACTGAGTCGTTAAATTTAGCCAAGAGAATTATACGATGTAGGTCCCTGCAATAGCAGGAAAACAACCATGATGTTCCAGCTGTACGTGTCAAGTACTTATGAAAACAATTAACATTCCAGCATTGCCATTTAGTCAGTTGTTTTCTTTCCAGCTCTGCATGGTGAGATCTTTCTAATGCTCTACATTTTCTTCTGTTGACTAATATCTCCTGGGCAAAAGACTCACACAAAATGCCATAGGTTAGATATTAAAGATTTTAAATGCAACATAACTCAGCTCCATACACATAAAGGTTCTGATGGCTTGCCTTTCAAAATGTCCAGATGAAATAACTTAATTGGCATGAACTTAGTTTGGCTGTGTATGTGTTCAGGAGGAAGTTTCAAAGGATGCTTCACTTTTAATAAGTGATAGCTATTTCCAGTAGGAGGGAGGAAAGCACGGCTCTAGTCAGCATGCTCCTGGGCACTGTTTCACTACCAGATCACTGAAGTCCTAAGTATTTCAGATTAAAGCACAATGACCTAAATAGTCTGAGAATGTATTTTTCTTACTAAGAATTATATGTGGGAACAAACTTAGACTCTCATTATCACTAAGGCTAAAGTCTCCCAGCATCTCTGTCAGTCAACCCACATGTAGGCTTTTCTAGTTAAATCTAATGGTGTGGTTCCCCATGAGGATGAGTAGTAAAGTCAGGAAGATGACCGCATTTACAGGCAAAGGTTGGATCATGTGTACTGCTGCAAAAGTCACTTCAGATTTCAAAGATATTTAAGAACCCAGATGGAAGACAGGTGAAATATGGGATCAGATGACATATGGGACCATGAGACTGCATTTGTCTGCGTAAAAATGTACCTTTGCAGAAGAGAGTTAATAGAGGTATGGAGAACGGACAGGACTAGCATAAGGCAAGAACAGGGTGAAGAGAACTGGGCAATAGTACTGCTTTTTTAGAGGACACAAATAGTGGGCTACAGATAAGAGCATCAGGGCTTCCAGGAAACCTGGAGAGAGATGGAATGGTCTAAAGACCTGCATCCAATGCAACAGGATGGTTTGAGCAGTAAGTTGCTAATGAAATAAAGATGTTTTACAAAAACTCTATACTTAAAAAGGCTCTTTTACCAAGCTGACAGCCGAGCTGAGTACCTCAGGAGGGCCGACGTAAAAGCCTGGTCATACCTATCTACCTACCTACCAGATGGCCAAGGCTGTCATCAGGAGGCTACAAGGCTAAGCTCCTGAGTTCCTAGCTTAAAATTAAAACCTTTTCTCAAATACCAGAGGCATATTTGAGCTCGAGGTGGAGCTGAATAAAGTGGGGTAAGAGTATATATTTGGCTTTCACTAACATGAGTGAATACTAAAGCCTTTTAAATATTTTATTTTTTACTAGGTCCATGAGGAGCAGATTGATACCGGGCTGCTGTGTACAACTAGTTCTCAAAGGTATTTATTTTTGTATGTTATATTTTATGCTTTATGATACTGTAATACAGAAGACAGTACGTTCACAGTATTATGAAAGGAATCTTGATGAGCTGAGCATTTCCTGTTGGAGCTACTGAATTTATTGGAGGTGTTTGTTTTTTTCTTAGGATTTGATAGGTTAGAAGTCAACCGAGATTCATTATTTTTCAGGAAGCTGGTTGATTGGAATGATAGTACCAAAGGTGGTATATAGAGGAGGGAAAAAAATCTTCATTTGCATTTCCCTTTGTAAATATTCAGCATTTCTATTTGTAAATATTCAGCTATATAAAATAATAATTTAAAACATATGTTTGTAGTTTAGTAGGATTTAAATGATTTAGGTATTAAATTTAGCATCCCAGTGTTCCTACAATACCCTTTAAGGGGAGCTATGGGCTATTGGGTTGATTCATCAAAACTGTTAGTCTCATGGCCCATTTTTCCCAAAAGTGATTATTTAACTTAGTGTAACAATACCGCCTGCCATATGGCTATACCAAGCCCATTGTTCACGAACAATACCCCATTTAACATCACTGTTTCACTGGGGATTTGGCTGGTGCTCTGAAGATTTGATTTTTTTGGAAGAGCACAGTGCAAAAAAAAAACCAAACCAGGAAAAGATTCTCAGCGGTGGGATTGAAAGATAGAAGGACCAGTATAGAGAGCAAAGTGACCTAAAATATTTTTGTATGAGTTAAATGCATCTGTTTAATGGATGAAGAAGTGCTTTTCACATTTGCTGAAAATTCATGTGTATATATAATAATAAAGATTCAGAGGACTATTAAGGCTAAGTTCAGGAGGACAAAGATGCTGCCATGGTGGAAATTAGGTGAGAGCACAAACCCACATTTCTTTAACCCAACTCACTGTTAAACAAATATCAAATACTGTAGCTCAGCTTTGGGTCTTCCCAGGGCTGCAGATAGGCACACGACTGTCTGCACATGTGGACACATGCAAAATCATACCTGTTTTGAAAATAAGAGGTTTTGGCAGGGTGCATTAAGTTTTAAATATAACCTATTAGATACTGATTTCCATAAGCAGTTTCAAAAGAGGAAAAAATAAACCCAGTCTTGGCCAAGAAATCACAACTGCTGCATCTGTAGTTACTACAAGAAAACATCCCCTGTTGAGCTATATGATTAAGATCTTGGCTTTTAAAAAAAAGTTCTTAAATCTTTTCTTTTTTTTCAGTACCAGTTAGCTACCATAGGTAACGAAAATGATGAAAAACACAGTTTGATTTATCCATCTTGACTTCTTTATATTTAATTAGTTAAGAAGCTTCTTGGTTCTTGTGTTCTTTTCATTGTTTATTGGACAGGATGTAAATATAAGAACTATTACACAGATTTTCTTCTAGCTAGGTAAAATTCTTGGAAAGCTGGATATATGTCAGACAGCAGTAACAGCTCATGCACTGGCAAAAGTCCCAAGCAGCAAGAGTTGTTTTATTAAATAATTTCAACACTGCATGAGAAATTTGGGTCCTATTGAAATCAATGGGAATTTTGCTGTTAGTTTCAGGGCAGCCTTGATTTTACTATTTGTTCTCAAGTATCATGGCCATGTGTGTGATATACTGTCAGTTGAGGATTATCTGCTGTCAAATGATCCCAGCAATGAATTAACAACATAACCCAAAGTACTTTCAGAGCCACTAGAGATACCCTACAACGGACTTTTCCTTATGCTTCCAAAACCATTCTGTATCTCACCACCTCCTTACAAAAGATAAATGTGTATATTCTAAGCTTTAACTAACACATGCTTTGCATTATTATTATATGTATAATAGTTATTTATTATTCATACTATGTATGTGCTTTACCCAAAAAGTCTTATACGTATTTTCACAGGTGACCATGAGCTGAATATAGCATGTGCGTGTGCCTGACTTCATGTTAGCACACTCAATGCATATTTTATTCCATTCTTACATCATTCTTCCTGGATCCAACTCCTTCACATTTTTGAAGCTTTTTAATTTTCTCCAAAATGCCAGACCAGGCTCCCACTCCTATCAAGACCTTGTGATGGGATGAGTAATTAAAAAGTCAGATCTGACGTCTGGCAAATTTGAGCCTCATCAGCTGAGGGACTTCTCAGAGTTTCAACGTACATATTTTCTGGCTGGTGATACTACAATGTATTGGTATTTATGTAATTCCAAGAAATAAAGTCCAAGTACTTTTGGTTTCTTTTTGCAGCTTTTATTGATCCTTCATTTTTTCAAATTACTGTTTCTTCTGATCTAAAATAATAGCTGCGGGGTTTATTTTGTGCCCTATTCAAAAATTTCACTGAAAAACTACTTTTTTTTTTGAAAGGTCTCATTCATTTGTTCAGAAAATTCACTAAAGGAAGCAACTTGCTCTTTTTGCATGACAAATCCATCCAATAGCAGCGTGATTTTCTATCTGCTGTAAGCCACCTTATCTCCCAGTGGCTGACTCTTCTGGGAAGTAATTCCTTCACTGGGAGCCTCACTAGGTCTGTTTTCTGCAGTTGGCTCTTCATTACTTGTACTTCCTGAAAAGACAATATAATTAAGACTAAAATAAATGTTGTATCTTTGATGCAGGAAGCTAGAAGGTATGCAATTTTTTAATGACACTTAAGAGCGTTTGTGCTCTATATGCAGCTATAAATGTTCAGGAAGCTATTTTTCTCAGTTTGCAGTGCATTTGCAAAATGCTGTAATGGCAGATTACCTCATAGGAATTAAGTATCTTGTTTCCAGTGTGCTTTAAATAACTGCCACAGGAATGTATAGTTGTTTGCACTCCACTTGTGCAAGACTTGTTCTCTTTGGTATTACCTCCTGATAATTACCTACCAGGCAGAAAGTGTGAGGAACAGTATTTTTACATCTCCTGCAATACTTAAAACTCCAAGTACCCACCTCTGATAGATCTCTTCTCCCTTGTTCTTTACCTTCTATCACTTTAACCTTCCACCCCATTTCAGTAGAGAAGTTCCCCGAATAACACTGAACTGTGCCAAAGAAGTGTACTGACGGTGTTTGTTTAATCTATCCTACTTAGAGTGCTCTTCTTGCTGCACAGATGTCCTTCAGAGTAAAAGAATCTGTCTTCTAGTGGAGATTTCCAAAAAGAAGGTGTGAATAGAATGGGTAAAAGGTGGATGCTAACTACAGCATTCCTGATTCGGTTTTGATTCAAGTCTGAACTATGAACACTGTTGCTTTATTTGGACTCTTGTGTTGCTACACATGGTGTCTCAGAGCTAAGGCAGAAGGCTTCAGCTTTGAGAGATGTTGAATTTTCTTCAGGTGCAGTCTAGTCTGGCTGACTTGGACACATAGTTTGCCTAAGTGTCTACATTTAGGCCATGTGAGTCAGGCAGACAAGATTTCACTATAAAGGCACTAACGGTGTCTGCTTCTTCCCAGTTGTAACAATGCTTTCAGAGGCGCTTATTTTAGGAAGACTGGTTCTGTTTAGATACCAGTTAGATGAGAGATGTAGACTGGATCCAAGTCTACCTGTTTGGTATGCAGTGGGAGGCCCGTTACAAAGGGACTCACTGTTAGGCAGTGCAGTGTCCACCACACTATGCAAGAGGAATTTTAGCATTCAGACATACTGTCTGAATATGCGTAAACATTCTGGAGCTCCTGTTTTCAACTGAATTTCAAGTTGTTAACACCTTCCCTGGCAAAAGCCAGCCACGGTTTTTTTCCACAATGGCCACTCTTCTTGTTTCTCGTTTCGATGTTTCCCATGGAAACCATCATGCTTCAGAATATAAAGCACGTCTTTGAAATGCAACCATGGGAACTCCATTTACTAAATCCAAGCCTTTTCAAGCACTATCACTTTCATAATTCCCCAGGTAAATTGCCCCTCCCCCCCCCCCCCCCCCCCTTGCAAAGTGGTTTCAAATAAAACTTCAACAGACTTATAGATCATCTGTAATGAAATAAACTTTCCTCCATAATTGAGGGCACTGCCAGTAAATACCATGAAGAATCACTGCATTTATGACTTATGTTAAATTATTTTCAATTACAACATACGTTTCAGTTATACGCCAGAATCAAAACGTACATTCTATCATTAACCACTGCAGCCTGATCACAAAATTAGACATCTACTTCAACTTGGACCGTATTTTTACTAAATGGAAAGAAATTACCAGTAACAGGTAAGCTGGATATGTACACAACAGCTTCTAGATCCAGCGGTGAATAGCCTGAAAGACGTGTAACTTCAGCTGTTCAAGAGATTCTAAATATGAGCGGCTTTATTCTAGAAACTGCAATTTATGAGTTTAGGAGTAACTCAGTTTTCTGTTGAACTGAGTCTTAGGGTCTAAAATATTGAGTTATCCCTAATTTGATATTTCTAAGTCAAGGCATTTTGCATAGCAGTACACATGGGCTGAAACACCTCTCCTATGAGGACAGGCTGAGAGAGCTGGGCTTGTTCAATCTGGAGAAGAGAAGGCTCCAGGGAGACGTTATTGAGGCATTCCAGTACTTGAAAGGGGCCTAAAAGAAAGCTGGGTAGGGACCTTTTACAAGGGCTTGTAGTGATAGGATGAGGGGTAACGGCTTCAAACTGGAAGAGGATAAATTTAGATTAGAAATTAGGAAGAAATTCTTCACTATGAAGGTAGTGAAGCACTAGAATAGGTTGTCCAGAGAAGTTGTTGATTTTCTCAAGACCAGATTGGATGGGGCTTTGAGTAACCTGTTCTACTGGAAAGTGTCCCTGCCTAGGGCAGGGAGGTTATCACTAGATGATGTTTAAAGGTCCCGTCCAACCCAAACCATTCTAGGATTCTATGAAACAAAGAACCAAGAAAAAAATCTGAAAGGCCAGTTGCATTTAGATTTTATCATCACTGGTTTGCCCAGATCATCTCCATCTTGTTGAAATATATTTGTTGGGGTTTTTCTTTTTTGCTTGCAGATCACAGATATGTATGAAGCTGGAAAGATACTGATCTGAAGGAAGAGGTGCGATGGACAAAAGAGGATTTATCACGGCTGGTTGAGACTGCATCAGAATAGACCCTGTACAGCTTTGCAGTTGGTCTTGAAAACCGGATTGTTTCATTATCAATGCCTCTTGCTGATGTAATTCTAAACTCCATCTACTTGGCATGAGGCCACAAACTGCAACTCACAATTGAGAGTCAGCAGTCAGAATGAAGAGTGTATCACACAATCCAGAAAACACTATCATGAAGATCTATAATTACTGAAAAACAGGAAACTGCTCTTTTTTCCACTAAGTATGTGTTAGATTGGATCTCACAGTAGCTGACTGACAAATAGTTCCTCCTCAGGAATGTACAAGGTACATCATCTGAAAATGGTTTGCAGCATTGCTCTCTCAAATCTAGTATCCAATATCATGCCAGGACCCCATACGACAGCCTGGCAGCACTCCAGGAACAGAGTCTGGATCAGTCAGGTCACAACAAAGGTGCAGTGCTTCAGCTCTGAAGGAGATACAGTGAGCTAGCTCTGGTGCAAGGCAGCACACCAACCAAACAGTAACATGATGCTTAGAGACTTAAAAATGAAAAAAACAAAACAAAAAACACACCACAAAAAAACTCCTCAGTTCTCTTGACTGAACACATTCCATAGCGTCACGTGTCCACTCTTACAGAATGTAGTTTTTCGAAGCAATGCAAGTGATGAACTTGCGGTGATGAACTGACACTGCTTTGGCATGACTTTTGGCACAATCTCCTCTCAGAAAGAAATTGAAGGTGTCCAGCCATTAGCATCTGAAGTTCATACTATTGTTCTAGATGAACTAATGAACATTATGAATCTTTCTTCCACAAGGAAGTGGGCTCAGATTGTTTCAGGAGACCCACAGCATGAGTCTGTGTAAGTAAGTTACAATCCAATGCTGTGGTCTGGAGCAGAAATGGGTTTGATGTGGTGTCTATTTCAGTAGAAGTCATATGAGAAGTTACAGTATTACAGGGTGAGATAATATTAAAGATGATTATGAGATGGAATTTAGCAGAAGTTAACTGTGTTAGCTGCATTACCATGGTGCTGAAGTGAAGCAAATATTGGCTTGAAGAGAAGGCAGTGTACTCACTTCTGCTTGAAGAATAACATATTGACACGTACTTTTTAAACCTTTTCCTTGACAATATATACTTCGTAAGTCTCACACTGTGTGGTTTGTTTTTTTAAAAAAATGACTCATCTTTGTGAATTACTTCAGCGTGTTTTTCTCTCCCTCTCTGAATTTTTAACGTTCAAGTATTTGGTTTTGGCCACTGCCAAAGGCAGGATACTGAGCTAGGCAGACCACTGGACTGACAAATACACGAATGTTGTTGTGGTCTTATGCTAGTCAGAATGGTTTTAAATCTTCTCCATCTCAAAAACAATCTGCCCTGGCAGATATTTTCCCACCTTTTGTAGGGATTTTCTGTTAAGTGCTGGTAATAGCCTCTGTCCGTGGTGCTCAGTCAATGTTTGTTCTACCAGAAATGGGACTTGAACTGGGTCTGGCATTACATGGCCATAATGCTGAGAGATGAAATTCCAAAAGATCTAGGACCTATAGCCAGGACTGTTTAAATGTTAGAATCAAGCTTTGCAAATTAGGATTATCTCGACTTGCAGAAAGCCATTGGTGAGATCAAAGTATCTCCTTTGAGCTTGAAAGGCATTGAGGGACACCAGGAAGCTGATGAAAAGGCCTACAGCAAAATCTTGAATCCACTTTTCAAGAAAGACCATGAGTAATGATTCAGTCTGTTGCTTGAACAAAAGCATCAATGCTTTGTGTTTGTACCAGAACCACCAACTTGATGATTCTGAGCTAGTCTAGTTTTGTGTCACCCTCAGTCTGTTTGAGGTGGTCTGTCAGGCATAGATAGCCTGGGTAGCTTGGCGTCTTGGAGAGCATATTTTATCCCCAGAACTACAGCTGCCCCCCAAAGCAGAAAGGGCCTGGGGATTGTGTTCACTGTGAGGATGAGTCCTTAGGACATAAAAAACACTTGTAAGTTTGCAGGCCTCCAAGAATAATTCAAAAATTCCCTATCTGCCAAAAAGGGATGGTTTTGTTTGTTTTCCTGAGTCTATCCAAATTTATTTACAAGATACACAGACATGAAGGGGAGTTTCGTTTACCAGAATAAATTGAGCGTTCAAGACAGAGCAGCAGATTGAAATCTCAGCAGAGTTTGTCTTACTGCCCTAAGCAGCAAGAAAAAATTGAAGGAATCTCACAGCTGCATGAAAATTTATGGAGACAAAGGAGAAATATAAGGTGCATAACCAGAATAGCTATAAAAAAACAAACAAAGAAATTTATCTAGTGTGAAGTTAAAGCATGCAGGATCCGTAATGAGATATATCTAAAGCCTCAGTTAAAACTTCACATTGGATATGAGCTATTGTGCTCCTCCTAAGTTTTACGACTCTCAACATTCTCGTGTGAGGTGCTTCAAGTAGAAAAAAGAGGCCTGTATAGAGTTTAGTCAGTCTATACTATGACTGCAAACAGAGAGCAAACTATTAGAAGACACAACTTCATTAATCTTCTGTCAGCACTGCAGGAAGATTTCTGTAGCTCTAACTCCAGGACAATGAAACTTTATTACACACTATCTGCTATAAAATAAACTTGTTCAGTGTTGCAGCCTTTCCATTGCAGAACAGTCTTAACTATATACTCTGGACAATGCAAGATGTTTAATTTACAAAAAGTATTTTTCCACACTGACATAATAGAACTAGTCAGAGGAAAGCATTAAGCAGAGAATTTAGGTTTTATTTAATGATGAGAAACATTCTGCTCACCTGTAGATGCTTTCAGTCTTCTGATATAATCAGACCAAAAGGAACAGTCTGCTTTTTTCAATCCTTTAAGAGTCGGCAAGGAAACAGTGAACTCCTTGTAGTTATCGCCATCATCATTTGGCAGATACATAGGCCAAGGGGGCATCACCCCTGACATTCTTCTTGAGAAATTATGAGGGTAGTTTGGATTTCTAAGGGAATGAGAGAAATTATCATTAGAAAACAATGACACGAACAGTAAAATACAGAAGGAGATTACTAGGTCAAGGAAATGTGTGTCTAGGACAGTAACTTGTTAGTCTGGTTCACTTCCTAAGGAACAGATACACAGAACCTGTATAGACACAGGCTTATGGACACCTTCAACAGCCCTTGGTCCCAAAGCAACCCAAGGTACTCTACAAAGCATGTTAATTCACAGTTTCCACTCTGGCTTTCTGGAGATACTCCTCATTCTCAAGCATGGCCACAGCACAGTAAAGCTGTGAGTTATTCACAGAGCAGTTAATAAAGGGTGCACTGTGTCTTCCTGTGCTCTCCCCTGTCTTCTGGGAATAGGGGAATTCTTAACCAAGAGACTTCAGAATTGGGGTCCTAGAACTAAGCTCTGGAAACACCACCAAAGCCTTTTAGCCCCCATATATTCAAGTAGAATTTGCAGCAGCTCCATGGAGATAAAATTCCTATTACTTCTAGTTAAATGTAATACTACAAATATTTGGTATCTGCTTGACTACTTGGCCATGACTTTCTAGCAGTGTTGACCAAAGCTCCTTCTGTAGGATTACAGATTACTAGAGGAAATGAAGGTTACTTGAGCGAGGGCAGGATCTGGACTACAATCCCTCTACTCCTTGCCCCCTCCCCAATGACACACATTCTTAAGCATCACATGCTTACCCAGAGTTTACAAAATTGGAGATATACTGCATAATTTGCAAAGAAAGGCTCTTTTCTTCCAGAGTAAATTGGTCTTCATACTTTGGGTAGAATGGCAGTCCAAATGCATACTGAACATCCAGCAGGAGCTCCTGACCTGAACTAAAAACATATAAAGACAATTAAAACCATAATTTATTTATCAGCAGGAGAATGAGAGCTAATTTAATTCAAAGAATAAAGTAAAGTTTTAAATAATTAATGACCATCAATTAGAGTGTCGTGAGCTGTGGGGCTTCTTCAAATCAGAACATAAAAGAAGAACAAGTAATAACAGGGAGAATTTGCCATTAGGTTACTGTAGAGTCTTTAACATTTCTTCCAAGAGGAAATTGTGGAGGACAGCAGGGCACATTTTCTAAATTAACTGGGCATATAAGAGGAAGTGATAGAGGGAGAAAGCCACTTGGCTGTTCTTTAAATGCCTCTTAAGTTTTGTACCGATTTTCACTAAAATTAAATTCACAAAGTGGAAGCAAGTGGTGACATGGAATCTGGCAGCCACGATGGAAGGTTAATTATGGTTTATTTCACAGATTTGGAATAAAATCCTGGCCCTTCTTAACAGCAATTGGAGTTTTTCCGTTGACTTCATTGGGGCCAGGATTCTGCCCCAAATCTTTGGATAAGGAAAGATGTAACAGGAGATGTTTATGAAGATTTCTCTTAAGACATAGTTTTAATCTAATTTCTCTGCTGGCTACGTGGTTTTTGTTCTTACAGTCTGTTCTCCCCAAGTTATATATAGTAGTCAAGTCAAAACAGCTTGAGATAATCACCTAGATTAGATTTAAGAAAGAAGAATTGTTTTGTAGTTCCACGTAATAATTAACACATAGAATAAGGAATATTTCAACGAGTCAGAGACAAGACTGGCCAGGCAGGACAACACTTGTAGGACGTAGTAGCAAAGGTTACACAACTCAACATCTTCAAGTCCTGCAGAAAAAACAGTGGCCAACTTCTACTGCTAAAATTATAACTAAATTATGCTCAACACATAGCTTTGAACCACAGGTCAGAAGGAGACTTTTCTGGTATGGTCCAACTGCATTTTCTGTATCAAACATTTAGACATCTTACTGACTTGGTTTAATGCTGCATGAAGGCAGATAGCATCAGGGAACCTGGGAGAAGGAACAGATGTCTGTGAGGCAGAAATAAACAAATCCCAGATCCACTCAGCAAGATTTCCTCTCCAGTAGCTGCAGAGGTTTTTGTCAAAAGGTGGCACAACTGAAACTATTTTATCTTTGGACATGAAATGCAGCAGTATTGATACAACCCTGATACTGACTCTAATGGAACAAGGCTTGTAGTTCAAATCATTACGAGGAGGTGGACTGAAAGCAAGATGACTCCTTTACATTTTATGAGTAGTGGCACCAAAGCCTCTATTTTGAAAAACAAACACACAACCCTCTAAATGAAATACATCTTTGGTTGTATTTTCCTTAGTCTTATCATAATACCTCAGTAATACTTTGCATCTGGAAAGTGAATTATTCACAGATTATTCACCAAAAAAATGTAGAACTGAAACAAGATTAAAGCATATTTTTCTTCCCCAAATGTTTATAGAAGGATTAAGCAAGATCATAGTTTAATAATTTTGCTTTAAAAATAATTTGCTTGGCACACTGTATTACAGCAATGTTTAGTGTCAGTATCACAGCAAAGTTACTATATATTTAAAGCAGCTATTTTCTTTTTATTACAGAGTCACTTTTGAATAGAATAGAGGACATGAAATTAGTTAAGATGCAATGAAGAGACACATGCACCCATTTAGGAAAGTCATAGCAGAGGTGAATTTAGCACTGTCTAAACTGAGTGCGCTGGGATCGAGGGTTTTCCCCCAAATTAAACTGTGTTCTCAGTTCTCATGTTTTTAGACGTGAGATCTGTTAAGGACACAGCCAAGACTCCTAAACAAAGATCTCATCAGGATTGAAATTATTTATACAGTGTAATGAGTTTGATACAGAGATATGGTACAAAACTCTAAAATTGCATGAGCTGCTTTCAATATTTCTGGTTGATGGCATCACATCCTGGCCAGTGAGTATCAAAAGTAAGAGGATGAGAAAGAAAACATAAGGTTAAGAGGGGAAACAGGCACATGCAGACATGCACAGAACAGTAGTAAAGACAACTGTGAAACATTGAGATGGCAGCTAAACGGAAAATATCAGGAGAACTTAGTTGTGATCCATCTGTCAAACTCTGATCATCATCCCTTACTGGTAGAGCAGAGCGTAAAGTGAACCAAACGAGAATTTTGGGGTCTTGAAGGAGCTCTGAGCATGCATCAGGTAGTACCAGGTAGTGACACGGGCAGAAAAATGGAATGAGAGAAAGTGAGGAGTGACAAATAAGCAAGTGTAGCTTTGCTGTTGTACACTGCTAGCTCCACAGGGATGTTTTTATGTCCTGAGCTGCTCCAAACAGCACTCCTGATACCCCAGGGTGCCATACAGGTAACTCAACAGCGTCAACTCTAAATGGGGAAATGCAGAGCCTGGAAACTGGTGGAACCGTTTGATAAAATGGAGAACTGCAGAGACAATGGCAAAGGATTTTTAGAGTGTTTGTAAGGAAGACAAACTAATAGCAACAAACTTCTCCTACAGAATTATTTTAATAGCAGTGTTCAATGAAGTTACGTGTAGGGATTAAAACTTGGCTTTGGTGACTTCACAGGACTAGTACGTTGTGTAAAGGTATTGCTTCAGATCTTGTGTGTACACCGTTCCTTTGTAAGATGTCAACACTTTTAGAAACAGATTCACAGTTCTTACGTGAGAGTATGACAGACTGGTAAGTTGAGCCATAAGGAAGGCAGGAGCCAGACCCTACCCACTTTGTGTGTTCTAGAGTGAGCTTCCCTACTGGAGTTCAGTTACCCAGTTTACAAAAAAACAGGTGGTAAAATCAGAAACTATGTGAAATTCGCAGCCAACAATTTAACAGCAGATCCTGAAATATCACTTGCTGGGAATTTTCGTTATACAGTGCCAACCCATTTTATTGGGAAGGTATTGGTTCTGAGAAAATTTTCCTTAAGCCTGAGACAGATTTTCCATTTATATGTTTCCAAGTGCGAAAGACAGGAAGGGATTTCTTATCCACCAGCTACTCCACTGCTCTCTCTAGAGAACTGTGGCTACTTTCACAAACAAAGAACAGCTTCAACAGGGAAGAGTAAAAGATGAGATGGTCAGAATTTAGAAGAAAAATATCCAGGTTAGATTTGATTTGGTCCAAATTCTTGTTCCAAATCAACAGAGCATAGACATAAATCCAGATTTCCAACAGATGAAGTGAATATCTTAACCATAAACTTTTGGAACCGTAAAAAAAACCCACAAAAAATTAGCAACCCAGAAATACTAAAAAAAATTCGTTTGCAAAATGGAATTGTCATTAATGGTTATCCATAATTGTGGCAGTCAGAACAGATTATGATCTGGCAGACCACCATGATATTCTACATTAGGACTGAATGCATAACTTACAGTTGGGGCTGCAGAGACCTCACAGTGTGATCCCTTGTCTATTAGGGCATATATCTCATTTTGAACTTTGTCCTTTTTCTAGATCTGGCTAATTATTTCATACTGGAAACTCATTTTGATGATTAATGACTGACTATGGCCTAACACTTCTTCTTTTTCTTTTTCTTTTTCCTTTCATTTAAAAATAGTTCTTACTCTTCTAATGTAACAATTTAATTTCAAAGCCTTTTGAGTCACAGCTTCTATTCTTAGTTGGCTTAATGCAGTTTTTGGTTCTATTTTAAAACTCCACACAGAGATAGAAGCCAATGTAAATTAACTCAAAATTCAAATTACATTCCATACAGTACCAAAATACCAAACTTCCCACTGCTATCCAGTCATTTAAATTTTAAAATAACAAGATAAACATAACTCTAGGTACTTCAGCCAGGGTTACCAGTAAATTACTGAGGATGAAAAAGCAAGTTGAAGAAGAATCAGTTTGTCATTAGTGACCATCTCAAAAGGATACTTATTTACCAATCTTTCTAGCTGTATTGACCAATAATGATAGATATTTTAGTCCTCATAAAGCACAGATAACTATTATCAAAATACTTTTCTAAACTATTATCAAAATACTTTTCTAATATATATGCTCTAGAAAAGGAAACTAATATGTGGCTATGAGTTTCCTTTTTGTTTTAAAATTCTTTAATGATAACTAGGAAAGAGAACCACACAAATCGAAATGTAAACCTGCTGAAGAACCTGACACCACGTCTTAAATAGTATGTGGGAGGAATTTAATTGATATTTTCACTCCAAAACTCATTCTCTCTCCATTCATACAAACAACTTTAGCCAATTTTCTTCATATTGTTTTTCATATGATTTTATATACTCAACCTCCTGTCCATTTTATGACACAAGCACTCCCTTTTTCACAAGGATACTGTTCCAGCATTCTGGGGGTTTGGTTGGGTTTTTTTAAAGAATCATAAGTTTGGAACAAATATAATCTAGCAGTCATACTTCTCAAGCTCCAGCTTGAAGCAGCCTGGCACTCAAACGATCTTCAGTCTCCCTCAGCTTTGACTAGCGATGA
This sequence comes from Baryphthengus martii, assembly GCA_013396935.1. Classification (NCBI taxonomy): domain Eukaryota; kingdom Metazoa; phylum Chordata; class Aves; order Coraciiformes; family Momotidae; genus Baryphthengus; species Baryphthengus martii. The sequence goes on from VWZK01012356.1 coordinate 467,230, forward strand.
TGGCCAGCATTGCCATTACCCTTTGTGATATGAAGCCAGGCCACACCAGCCAGTAATCTAGGCCCAGCAGAAACCTAAACAGATAACTTCAGAGGCTTAAGTTCCCAGCCCCATCACATTCAAGACAGCTGCATCATTAGCCATAAATGGTCTCCTGGGCAACTCTTTCCTTCTTCAATGCCTACACAAACCTTTTGGTTCAACCAGAGCACTGCAACCCAGCCTCAGGAGATGTGACAGAGGGGTCTATTCATTTTGTTTCAGCTACAGTGACTACCTGAGAAATGTAGAAGAAATAGCGTACTCAAACTAATGTTAGTCACTAAACACAGCAAACATTGGTGGTTTGCAACAAACCTGTGAGAGAAGAAAACCATTAATCTTTTAAATGTAAACTTCTATGAGCATGACTGCTCATTCTAACAATTCTGGGAAATGGTTCATCTTAGAGATGGGATCATGGTTGTGAGCTCCTGGTGTCATATTCAAGACCCTGTTCAGAATCCTATTAGCAAGGATAGGCCTATCACTAGGAACTAGAAAAATAAAACAAAGTACCCATCCATTGTCACTTGGCTTTCAGAAGAATAGTTCATTTGCCTTCTGATGGTATTGAACAGCACAGGTGAAACCAAGACTCTTAGAGTTGGTGATAAATCTGCTGACCTGATTTAAGACAGGATTCCATAACAACCATGTCCCTGGAGAAAAGGATATGATTTGTATATAAAACACCACTGCCAGCATGATCCGGTGGCCCTGTTTTGTGTTTATTTTCAATAAATGGATTTTAATTAATTTTTGCAAGAAGTATTGGAAATACTAAATGTGGTTGTTTGCACACATCTACATTCTCTTCATATTAATACCAGTATATTTGCAAAGTGGAATCAAGTATCCAGAGCCGTTAACAGGCACCATCTCGTTCATGTCATGCGAGAGAAGCAGCCTACCAACATGCACTTCACCTGGACTGAAGTGTTCATTTTGATGATAAGCAAAAATAATTAATATATATATATATGTATGACCACACAACTTAGAAAAATGAAATGGTATGTAATTGCAAGGAGAAAAAAAATAATCAAAGGATAGCTGGATATTTATAGACATTTAATGAACCAAGGCAAGGCCTCGTGTGACCTTTGCAGTTCTAGGCATGCATTTGGCTCACCATATCTCCTCACATTACAAAAGCCTGCCAAACAAATGGAGGAAAGCATGTGAAAAACAGATGAACACTTTTCTTTCTTTCTTCTTTTCAGGGAAATCAGAACATATGGAAAAAACTTAACTCCTAATGGGATTAAACTGCCAAGTTTATCCACCTTTCTACCAAAAAAGCCATATAGATACATGTGACTTGCAAAAGTATCCTGGAGTTTGCTGTGCCTTTTCCACTCAGATTACTCCCAATACACACAACGTTCTACTCTGCATTATAGCTGTGCCAGCTGAAGAAAATAAAACTGAAGTAGCAGATAATAAATTCAAGAACCTGAAGGTTCATATTAAATGAAAAAAAAATAAAAATTAAAATCTTAGATCTTAATGCAGGAACAAAGCACTTTTATCATCTTGTCAGAGCTCCTAAACAACACAGACTGCAGAATTTAGTCAGGGAATTACTGTATTAAAAATCTAGTAATAGGCATTTTAACACTTGAGCATATCTTTGAGCAACAGAAATCCATCCATTTGCTAGTATGCCTGCTCCTGAGTGGAATGAACACATGAATTTCCTTAAAGAGGTGATGTGTCCATCTAAAGCCCCCAGAGCACCAAGGAAGGTCTCTCTAGATATATGGACTTTGTGATTATATTCTAGATTTCATGAAAACAGTCTGTCCCAATGCAGCACATGCAGTTTGAAAAATTGCTTTGTACTTGTCTGAATCCTTTAGCTGAAGTCTGGTTCACTTAAAGCTAATTTCTGCTTTTTCTGAGCTTGGTACTATGCCTTTGCATATTTATGGGTAATTTCCAAGATCTGAAAAATCTTAATGTTAAAGGCCCCATAACCACTCTGTGGGAAGAAAAAATTAATTGTCTAGACCTCAAGCCTTCAGTAATACAGAAACTGTCTAAAGAGTTGAGAATGGAGTGATGTGGTTGAATCAGTGGGAGAATGTTTTCATAGCTGCAGCTGACACAATGCAACAGATAAGACCAGAGGAATGAGAGGCAATTCCAACAAGAGCAAAACAACAACTTTTAGGAGACAAGAGGCAGTACAGCTTTACACAGAAAAATTACAAGCTGTTGATGCAGCAAGTGTACCTTGCTACCTGAGGTGATTGTGGTGCCTGCCCAGCTATGGAGGCAACATTCATCTTCTCATTTTTGTTACCACCTCTCCAGTGCTTTTCCTGCCCTCTCATCGGTTTCTTTGAAGCCCAGAGACACAACTTTCTGGCTGCCTCCACAGCACTCAGTTCACACCGTGGTTCCCCAACCTATGAAGTGTTTGTCCTCACAGACTACAGCTACAGTCAGGAAGAGAGCCTCAAGTGGACAAGTGGTGGACAGATTAAAGGACAGAGATATGGTTATTACAAAATAAAAAGAGTAGAAACTTCTCCTTTAATTAAAGAGATATGTAGAAAAGACAGAATTAGCACAGCATATATAACAAATAGAAAATGAAAACTCTTTGGGTTTATACACAAGCTTTCTTTTCATCAATCAGGAGTTCTCACATTCAGTTACAGGAATCATACAAAGTGTCACAAAATTCAGTCAACTATATGAGCATTGGCACAGAGCAGTCTTTCAACAATTCAAACCAATGCACACAAGAGTGTGTAGTCAGAAGGTAAAGACAGCTCCAACTAAAATGACTCAAAACAGACAGGAGCTCATTAATCTTGGATGAATTTGTCCAGTGCACAACAGTTAACGAAAGCTTTTGTGACAATTATTACGGTAATGTTAACGACTATAAGATAGAGTCTCATTAAGTCTCAGTTTAGACCCCTTCAATGACAATAATGATGCTTTGCCATCCTGCTGCAGCTGATGTTCTGGCCTCCTCAGTGAGCAGAGCACTGATTCTTATCCATTATCTTTAAGACAGCACATTTGGCACCACAGTGTGACTTGGAAACTACACTGACATGGCAAGCAGTGCTCCTTCCTATAATATGCAAAAATCACCCAGAAACCTCTTGAAGAGTTAATGAAGCAACTCCTTGTACAGTTAATAATATCATCCTTGTCAAAACATACTTCTCCTATCACATATTTCTTTAATGTAACTAAAGCTATACTGCATCCCTGCCCACTAATCCTAGGCAATGCTGAGCAGTCACATTCCTCCTGCATTGTTTAGAATAAATGTTTACTCCAGGGCCTAAGTGTTCTCAAAAAGAGAGTGAGAAAATGGCATCTGGGTTATGTATATATTTTTACCACAGATCATTAACGCGGGAGTTGTTGGCTATGCATCCCGCTCCTTAATCAAATAGGAGCTGAAGACTAAAGCAGACCAGGGTGCTTCGCCAAGCTGGGGAGAAAGCTACCACGTGGAAGGAGATAGGAGTTTGCTTTCTGCAAGATCCATTCATCTATATGAAATTTGTCAGTTTATGGTTTAAGTGATTTTCCACAGATGCCATAGACATCAGTTTAGTGTGGCCTTTTTACTCCCACCTCTGTATCTTTGTGTGCTTGAACATGTGGATGGGTGTATATTTTAGAAACACCCAGTTGCGAGACAAACTTTTGCTCATTGTCTTGCAATGTTAAAAATTCCTCCTTATTTAATAACTTTTTGTCTACTTTGCATCACTGCAGTTGAGTCTGTCTTTACTGGCTGACTTCTCCGTCCCTCTTGTTTATCTTGCTGTGAGTTATTAAGGGAATGCTCCATGTGAAACAAGAGGAAATACCAGTACTTTTTCAGCTTTGCATTTTAACTCTCTGTTCAGTTACACATTTTAGGAGCCACACAAAAATCAGGAGAGAGGTGACAGAGTAGAAACTGGAGAATGTGTTGCTATATTGTGCCTTATCTTAATTTGTGAATGGCCATTTCCCCAGTCAGAATATTTTATCTACGAGTAAATAGTATTCCATTGTTGTAGCCATCTGAACACAGTATTATTTTAATGTACTCTTTCCAATATCCCTGTGAAGTAGCTATTAGTAGATATTATAGATAATATAAAATTATATTATCATAATCATCAACTTTATGATATAGACAACCTACATGAAGAGGGAAAGGTCCATATCCTGTGTAAACTGAGATCTTAGGAAGAATTCAGACACCAAAGTTCAAAAAAATAAATCATTTTATCTCTTATGTTAACCTATGGATGTAATACTACAGAAGTTTCAATTTTTATAAGCAAAGGTCTGTATCTATCTCAGCAAATACAGATGAGATTCAATATCAAACAGGCTGAGAAATCATTTTTTCTGTCAAATGCCTATGAGTGAATGAGAACATCTAATGAGTGTCCTTTCAGCTACAATGCATTTAGGGGGATCTGATCCGGTATGTGTATTCACAGAATGTCCTCTAAATGCCTGCTATATGCAAAACATGGTCCGTTATTGCATTCATTAACTCAAAAAAGTGGCTCTAACTGGGTTCTTCTATTCAGGAATTTAATAGCTATAGTGTTTGCAGGGTATCAGATTCGATTCTCACTTCTCCTGAGCAAGTTCAAACCCACACACCCTACTTCCCAGCCTAAGCTGTACGTTACTTGGCATCTTACCTGCCTCTGCTCCTCCTCCTAAGAAGTGTCTCAATTCTCAAAGAAGAACCTGAGAAATGTCAGGACTCCAGTGGTCAGGGAAGTTCCTTAGGAGTTGGTGACGTGGTTTCCAGATCATTCCCCAGGGTTTCCAGATCGTTCCCCAAGATTAGTTTTACATATTCTATTGAAGGCTGTTTCATGTACATAATTCGTTTTAATCTGGTAGGGCAAATCACCAATAATATTCCCAAACACGGTGTTTGGTTGGTTTCAGACTACTGCTGGTTTCTCAGCTTTCAGCAGTTAAGGCCGCTCTCTCATGAGAAGCTCCTGCCCTCGACAGCACCACATCCTTGGCGTGCAGTGAGGCTGCTGGACAGCCTACAATGCACGTGTACTGTATGGAGAGGGGAATGCTGTATGGTGGGTAAGGGAGAGAGGTCACAGGGCAAAGCTGAGATGAAGTATAAGGAAAGATTCATTTAGGAATGACTGACTACAATGCTTAAACAAAAAACCTGTAGTATATTCAGCAGAGAACCTAGCGTGGGGTCCCTCGGGAAAATGAGGGTATCACTTCATAATCACCTCATAGTGCCAAATGAGATCCTTTGGTACAAGGACAAGCTGATTTCTGCAATGTATGTTTAAGTGCTTGTCTTTGCAACCTAAACAACATTTATATTAATGGTACTTAAGCATAAATAAAGACAATAGAAGGAAGAATGTAAATGCAGCACAACATTTGAGCCCATTTCTCCTTGCAAATGGCTTACCCTAAGGCATTTGAGCCTCTCTCTCAGATTCCCCTAAGTTTCAGATAGCACATTGGCTTTGTTTCTTCTTTTAAAGAGGGTTATGAAAAAGCACACTAAAGTTTTGCACTAACATTTGAAGTAATTAGCTCACACCACCAACAACAGTGGTTGACCCGACTGCTCAAATGTTGCTTATTAATAAAATGTGTCACTAAGCGCTATGTAAACTTCTGCTGCACTGGAGAGTGTGAGGGGAGCTAAATAACACAAGCACAAGAGAAATCTTAAATAGGGCTAGATAGAAGAAGAAGAAATTCCCAGCAATTCAATACCACTGCCTCAAACCAGTGACTCTAAGTTGTATTAGTACTATTTCATCTACTTTCAAATAAGATCCTATCACAGACAAGCGGGTCACTATTATTCTCCCAAGCAAGAGAAAACTCATTAGCTAATTTGAGAACACATCTTTTCCTTTTTGTGTGGCTGGATTTTTGGCATACCATAGCTCAGCCCTGTTTGGAGCCTTGTAAAAGGCACTTATCTAAGCCTATCAGTAGCCAAACGGAGTGCTGTGAACATTCCCGCTGGAGCTGCCAGCGAAATAACAGCTCCCTGAGGATTAACTTCTCAGCTAAAAAGAAAGCGAGTCTGTGTTACTGCAGCATAATGGCCTTCATCTGTAACCTACATCTTGGCTGGTTTCTTTCAAATGCTTTTTCACTATGCTATCAGGAAAGGAAAAAAACCCACAGTTTGCAGGGAACTTCATAATATCAAATGGTGCCAGTAGGAACCTGCCGTCCCTGCCTGAGAGGGCTTCAGAGGAAGCCTGAGAGAAAGGAAGTGATCTCAAAAACCTTTCTTGGAGAGAAGTATGAGGCAGGAAGGGAGCAGGAGACAAGCACTGCTCCCTTGTAAGGAAACAGAAGACAAGCAACCCTGCATGCTTTGCTGCCCTAATGTGTGGGTCTATGGGGCAAGACAGGCTACTGCCACTGCAGTTTCTGATCAGGAGCTACCATGGTGTGTCACATAGCAACTCAAAGTGCTGACCACTGCCTGTAAACCTCAGTGTCTCATCCCAACTTCTGGGAGGGGCTGGGTCTAAAATAAAACCAGGAAAGTTCACCTTAATAGCCTCTGACTACCAGTTTGTTTTGTGCCCAAGGGAACAAGGCATCTGCATCTCCCATAGGCATTTAGACTTTTCTTGTCTAAAATATGATACAGCTTCTTCTACTGAAAAGTTTCCAGTAAGCTTGTAACTTGAAGGATGACATAGGACCTGAGTCTGCAAATACCTCTGTTCAAAAATATTTTTCCTCCCATGAGACAGTCTGTCAGCTGATCCCAAGTCACAGTGCTGGAGCAGGGAGGAATAAATCCCAGACCTGGTCCATGCTGAAGGGCAGCCAGTGTAAATGTCGCACAACTGCATTAAATTCAAAAGGGGGCAGTGTTAAATTAATGTTGAGTCCTTAGAAAATCTTATCCCATTACCTTGAAAGCTGCAGATTCATACAATCATAGGATGCTTTGTGTTGGAAGGGACCTTAAAGATCATCTAGTCCAACCTCTTCCTGAAGTGAGCAGAGACATCTCCAACTACACCAGGCTGCTTAGAGCCCCATCCAACCTCACCTTGGACTCCCCATGACTTGGAACACATTCTGGTTCTTTGTTGCAGATCTACCAGATACAGAGTAGAAGTCTAAAAGGCAATCTGGAACTGTCAAAGGTAGGTAAGTTGGAAAAGGCAAACTTAATTTAGACATATAAATTGAAGTGCCTCAGTCCAGAAACAGTATTCCTATACAGTCAGAGAGAAATAATCTATTAGAGTCCAATCTCTCCTTCGCTAATCCAAACTGTTTAACTGAGGTACTTACATTTATTCCACAGAGTGCTCAAACAGATAGCCCTGTTTCTGCAAATTCTACATCCAAGAAACAATGAAATACATCATCTTACCTGCTCTGTGAGGAGCTCTCAGGGACGTGATACATGAAGACGTTTCCTCTGGAGGCAGTCGCCCAGTTACTGGCCATGTTTATGATGGGACACGTGATAAACTGGTCACTGATAAAAAAAAGGAGGAGCAGGGAACAGACACAGTCACACAACAATAAAAAAAAGAATTGAAAGGAAAAAATCTCACAACCAACAGACCTCTTTCAGTATTGATAACCTTTTTTAAATCTTCCAAAACAGCTCATATCTTTGCCTTCAACCACATTCACCCTCTATGAGCCCAGCACGGCTCAGAATTGACTAAAATTGCTGCTTTATGGAGTGTTTGACATTGGCAATGATATTGAATAAAGCAGATCTGACATATAAGGAGTATCCTGGCCAAAAAAGTGATCCTGTTTTAGTCTTGTTTATGTAACGAAGGGGCTTGTTTAGTAAAAGGACTTGTGTATTTCCTGGGTTAAGGATCAATAATATAATTTCTGCATTTGGATGTTTGATTTTTTGGAGTAGAGTTTCTGGAGTTGGAAGAGGTAAGGGACCACCTTTGGAGATATCCTGCCAGGCCTCTGGCAGGGCTCATCAATATGGAATATCTGGTGCAGTATGTCTGTGAGAGAAAGGTTAAACAAGAAGAGTACAATGAGATGGTTAAATGATCAATTCATCACCAGGTATTGTGACGTAGAAAAAATAAAAATGAGTGAAGTAAATGTATCCAAAGCTTCCCAGCTTGTACTGTCCTAAGAAGTAGGGCTGAAGGTGGGGTGAGCAGTAGCTGGAAGGAGCACAAGCAGTTCAAGAGGGGCAGGCAGAAAACTGGACACTTTACTGCAAGATAGCTTGTTATGATTCCTCAAGGTGATATTATATATACGCATATCACCACTTCTCATTCTAGATGTGCCTAAAGACACAGCACACTCTGGTTGTTTACATACCCATTAACTACATGAGCACACACAAACGTATCTGCTACGCAAGTCAGAAGTTTCAATTCTCAGCCTAGTGAATCTGAAACAGTAGCTCTTCCTTCAAATTTCATAGGTAAAAAAGAATAGCTGATGAAAGAAAGAACAGTGTCAGAGAAGCATAAAAACATGTTGCTATATTTAACTAGCATGATTATGAAAGGCACTGTTTGGGTAGCTATCTTGGTTCAGCAGAGTTTATTTTAAGCCTGTCTGTGAGACCACAAGCTAGGGGCTGACTGACCACAATACTCTTTGACAGTTATGGTTGACAACACCCATATGAAACGAAAATTACTCTTCTTCACATGCCCAGCAGCATGGAGATTTAGAGGAGCAGATGGTCTTTGAAAACTAGGGAGTCTATGGAGAGCATTAGCTCTGGAGAAATGCTTTGAGATACGTTTCACCATTTAAAACTGATTCTCACTTGGTTCTATGGGGGAAAAAAAGTCAGTCTGGAGAAGTAAAAAAAAAAACCCAAACAACTAAAAATAACCACTACAAAAAAGAAATGGCTGTTTCTTACAAGCATGGAATACGAGAGTTATAAAAAAAAAAAAAGGAAAGAAGAAGAAAATGAAACTCATTTTATGCCTGGGAAAAAAATACCAGAGATATGCAGCTAAAAGAATTTTTAAAATGAAAATATTTTAAAATTACAAAATATACACAATATACGTCATTTATAACAAACACTTATGCTGCTTTCTCACACTGCATAATCCTGTCATAACTCTAGTAATTAAATATAACTTCCTGATGTAGAACGTTTCTTGGGTTACACATTTATACTGGTAGGAAGTTTTCTGTTAAAAAAAAGCCACAAAACAAACACCCACCCAAAAATCAGAACCAAACTCCTCTTTTCTCCATCACGTAGGTGCTACTGATGTAGGGGACTGTCATTCTGTAAGTGCTGCCTCCTCTCCCTGTCTGCTGTAGCTGGAATAATTTCCAAAGTATTTAAAGCAAAGGATTATCATCAGATGTCCTGGTTCCACTACTCATCTTTCTGCATGCTTGTGGTGACTCTTGAAAGCATTTACTTCTTTCCTTAACCATGGCATTTGCCTCATGTCGTAAACAAGCAGGTAAGCTCTATGTCCACGAGGCTGCTGAGGGGCACGGAGCCGTTTGAGTATTGCATTCCTGCCGCAAGCAAGGAGTGTGCCAGCCCTCATGGCTTTGCTCAAGGCAGGGTCTGCACCGTGCTGAGCCCTGGGCTGAATGTGGATGGTCAAATGTGGCAGTCCTGTGGTAGGACAGACCTTTATGGAGGTATCTCTGGATGGGAAGAAGGGTTAAAATTTAAGTCCTTCAGTGGTTTATTATGGTTTAAAACCTTACTGATCTGTCTAAAGAATTATAGTCCCATGGATAACGGTGTTATGGAAAAAGATTGAAATTGAGTCCTGGCTTTAATGCCCATGAACCACAGCACTTCCATGTGTCTGTGTGCAGTGGCCCCAGACACTGCAGCAATGGGTGGCCTGTCTCTGGCACAGGCTACAAGGCAGGACAAAAGCGGCACAGTGCAGCACTCGATAAATGGCACAAAGTTGAGCCCACAGCCTTCCGCCTTCCTTACTCTGTGACTTCAATGCACCAGCACACCTGGACCACCCAAACACTTTCCCCAAACAGATTTGGTCACTGCTGTCTTGGATCAGATGTTTCTAAGTGAATCTTGGCTCCTACTCATCTCCTGCTCCCTGAGGTTTCAGTGAAGCAACACCCTGCAACTCTGACAGAGGACTGAAAGGAAAGTCTCGTCTCTAAGGTCTCATGGAGAGACTCGCAGTAGAACAGAAAGCGGAAATGTTGATTACACAGATACCAGGAGCTTGTAGTTATGACGTCTTGGTTCAGAACAGAGGTGAAATAGCTTGGATGGGCACACTAGGTCTCAAAGTGCCAATTTATAAAACCAATCACCATAGAAATGTAAAGAGTTTTCATAATGAATGTGCTCATAAAGCACAGACAGGAATAGAGAAACAGGTTTATTCATTTTCTGAAAATCTGTTCCACTTAAACATTCATCTCTCGAGTTTGCACAGAGGCAGGAAAAGGAGGTAAGGAGATTTCCTCTCAGTTTACCACCTTTCAGAAAAACAGGCCCACCCTTCCCTCCAGCTCAAGATCTGTAACAGGCAGCCTGGCTGCCGATGGAGGAAGGCGCACAATCTACAGTCTTCTCTGCAAACCAAATCACCACATGACCCAAACTAAAGGTACCCACCCGTCTCTATGGCCTACCAGAGGTGTCATGGCTGCTGGGGAGTCTTAGTTCACCAGGGCAATGAACTCTTCAAATTGACTGTTATCCAGAACTGCTGGAATCTAATACCATACCCAATTAATGGTCAAAGCTATGCTTATATACTAGGTGGCATGAACATGATCCACTGCTCATCTTCCACTTCCCAATGGCACCTGCCTGCACTGTTTCCATGCAAATCATGGGACCATATATACTGGATGAAAGTTGCTCATGCATCTGCTTGCATTTTGTCACAACTATTTCCTTTGGAAGAGGTCAGAAGACACTGTGAGCCTATGGTGTGCCCTGATGGATCCAGCAAGGCAAAAGTCAGATATCATGTGTTCTCCTTTAACCTCTACAAGCGGACTTCCTATGGAAGCATTCTACTGCCTGATTCGGTTTTCTTTCACCATGGGAAACTGTACACCAAGGGAGCAAAATCAGACTGGGTGACATTATACAATCACTGTACACTGGCATAAATGATTGCACAAGGGTCAAGGAAATATATGAATAAGCTTAAGAGGGTAAGATGAAGATTAGCAATGCACAGAATGGGCTTGGGAGCCACTTCTCCGAACATTCACAAATGCTTCGCCATTGTACACAGGATACTCGCCTGTAGAAAGACTGACATTGTGAAGAAATATATTTTGAAGGTTTCCTAATTTAAAAATTAATGTAATTGCTGAAATCAAAGTTTTCAGACTAGGTTTTCAGAGTTCGACCATTCTCCAAATTTCCAAAAAACAGAAAAAGTATTAAACTGTATAATTAGATGACTGTGAATAAAAGCCAGTCTATTAGCTCTTTGACTGTCACAGAGATCAGAGGACTCAAGGAATAGTTGATGCAGAGTATGCAAACAACCAAGACACCTTTGGCGTGAAAGAGTACACAAAGATGCATTAGAAGTCTGAATCCAACATGCAATCCAAGAAAATACAAACTTTTCACAAGGCACACAAGTCAGTTCCATTTCTGTTGGAAACCTCACGGAAAATGAAATCATATTCCCATTTTTCTATTCATTTGTATAAGAATTTCTCAATTTTTTTAGAATATTAAAACATACTTGAGATAAGTAAAACAAACCTTGGTTAACCCCAATTATATCACTGTAATAGGATGAGCTTCTTACCGGGTGGCATTTTCCAAAGCCCTGGAAAAGGATGAATAATCATCGGTTGAGTGTTCAAGGGAGTAATACCACGTAGCTGCATCTTCAATAAAGGAGTTGGAGTCTTCTCCTCCTAGAGAATTTTGCAGAGCCTGATAAAAGGCTGTTTTGCTGTTGGCTCTTCCTTGACTTTCTTCAAATTTCTGAAAACAAAATGCATACATGGAATTTACAAACAAAACCAAAAGATACAATTCTAGTGGAACAATACAGGCTCAGATCTCCCTCTGCTGGAATGAGTCCCATCTGCTATGATCTCTAACTCCTAGGGGAAGTAGAGGACAGTCCTACTTCTGCTTTCCCAAGAGTCACCAGCCAGCAGTACTCAAAACAACAGCTTCCTACTACAGAAAGCCTGCTGGCTCTCACAGCAGTAGTCCACATGGGTAGCTCTCCGCTGTAGGTGTGCCCAACGCCGTCTTTCTGATGAGCTCCCTGAAGGAAAACTAGAGGGAGAGAGGGAGATAATGCTCATTTCCTTTGGAAATTCCAGAAAGTGAATATGCCATATAGGCACGTCATGTCTATATCAGTCTCCCTCTTCTGGAACACCTACAAAGAAATGCGGCTGTCACAAGGCCGGTATTTAAATCCCTTCTGGATTAATATCTCCCTTAGCCCTGAAAGACAAATCCTCCTCCTCCAAATCCCTATGCAAATAGCAGCCCTGATCTTCAAACTTCATAACTCTTAGGGTCTTTCAGAGAGACCTACAATGAAATTTCCTTTTCCTGAGATCTTTGGTCTGAAATCTTTCCCAACATAAAGAAATTTTCCCCAGAGCAGAGTGCCCACGTCACTGCAACATTACTGATAGCAGAGGATCCATCTTCTATGCCAAACTGCATATCTGGTCTTATTTCTACCAAAGCTAAAAACTGCTGGAGGTTTTTGACCCACCTTTCTTTGAGGAAGCTTTTTATTTTATCAGTTCATACTTTTCATTGTATTTGGCGGGAAGGGAGGAAAGAATTTATTTCAAGCTTAGAAACAGAGCAGTTTCCTGAAAAAAAAAGAAGTAACCTGAACTTTCCTATGGATCAAGTCCTTTCTAAAGAGGGCACCTTGCACACCAGCTGAAACTTGATATTAAAACCCCGAAAGGTCTAATAAACAACCAATATTATTTTAGGCAGTCAGTCTGATGCAAAATAGGCTAGTGTCTGCCCAGTCCAGTTACCATAGATGCTGAATATATTATTTTGATGGCTCACAGCTGGTTTTCATCACGCTGCTAGAAGGCCTTTCCACAACCCAATACAGAAAGTACAGAGGGAATAATTACTTTTCAATAGATTCACAGAAATGAAAGGTGGAAAATAAGTCCCTGTCCTTACTGATATACTCTCATGTTTGGTGCATTTTGATTAAGTGACTTTAAAGGCTTTTTAAAATGCTACCCAATATCCCAACCTCCAAAAGGATCTTGGCAATTTTCCTTGTATTTCTAATAAATCCTTATTTTGCTAGATTTTGGACCATGCAATGCGAAAAGAGTCATGTGGTGCCAGTTTTAGCAATGCAGCTGGACTTCAAAAAAGATCTGCAACTCACACATGACACGTCACTTCATGTGCACAAATGCCACATATGAAACTGCGCAGCGCACTTGTCTGCAAAATCATTCAGTTTAAGTACAGCAAGGACACGTATATTTTTCTGCAAGAAACAGAAGTTATCACTGAAGATCTCACTGCAAGTTTACTGAATTCAAAATCAATCTTTCCACGAGCTTCAGCACACATCAATTCAGGTCTCTACTAACCAGCAGAAGCATTGCTGCTCTCTAATTAGGAATCTCTCATGTGGTGACAGAGACTAGTGGATTTGACCAGCAGTTATGGGTAAGAACAGATGTTTTTCTGTAACAGTGCATAGCCTGAGGTTTTGAGTGCACAGTATTCCATACAAAGCCACTTTTGTTGGTTTGTTTATTTGCTTAATGGATTTGTTACCTTATTGTATGCCTGTCATGGATACTTAAAACAGAGAGAAAAAGAAAGAGAAAAAACCTTAGGGTATTGATTATCTGTCCTAAGAACTGATTCTTCACTGCCTCACCAATTACCAAGCACCAAATAAATATTATTGTTGAAAACCACAGAGAAGGAGACAGATCACCATACAACACATGGGTAAGCTGAGGAACTCTTTGCCACATGGTTTTGTGGATGTCAAAACTGGTGAAGATGGAGTTTCATGAACTAGTTTTTTGAAGCAAAAAAAAAATCAGTTGATGGTTATTAAATACGGAAAGATCAATTCAGACTAGGAAGTCCCTGGGCTGCAAAGTGCTCGAGGTTTGGAAAACATTTAGCAGAAGTAATAACTTTGCTTACAAACATCCACTCAGCCACTGCTGCAAGCAGCATTCTGTGCTAAATGGGCCTTTGATCTGACTCAGTGCGGTCAGTCTCAGGTTTTTACTGTGCTTCTGTACTAGTTTCTGTGATCTTCAAAATGTCCCAAAAATTCTGATGACCTTTCTCAGCAATCATTGACACTGCAGTGGGGTGCCTGAGACATGTTGAGTCAGACAAAAGAGGACTTGACAAGCAAAATGGATGAGAAACAAAACTGACATTTGTAAGACATTTTGAGATTTTTCATCCCAATCAGCACTAAAATAACACAATCTGAAACATGATTTCTCAAGTGCCGCTCTGGCTACACTATAATATAATGTAAACCTCTGACTTTAAGATGATAGCACAAAACAAAGACATACATTCAAAATAAAACTCAAGAAACATTAAAGAGACAAAGCACTTTAACTTTTCAGAACTTGATTCAATTTGATCAATGTTTCATGTCCAACAAATGTTTTCCATTAGAAAATACACGACCAAGGAATAACTGTCAAATAGCAGTAGATACAACTGCTACCAGAATAACAGTAACAGCTGCACATTATGTAAAATAATTTACATTCTGCTGACTTTTAAAGAGGTATTAGTAACTGACCTCAGAGTTATAGTGGTGTTTTCAAATTGTTTTAGAAGATAAGAAAATAATTAAAGACAACAGGTGCATCGATGTCTACTGTTCTGGTGATACTGTTCTGCAAAGCCATAATTAACATTGCCTAAATAATGAGTTAAATAGTGCTTACTTTTCTTGCTGCAGCAGCATAGCTTCTGGAGCATATATATGAATCTGGTCCAGTGTTTTATTTTTTAAAAAGTATAAAATTGTAGCAGTAGGTAGACTAAACATGTACATCTTCTTAGGGGAAAAATGTACTTTTTTGACAAACTGTAATAGTGTAACACTGACTATGTACAATCTTAAATGACTTTTGATAAACGTTTTCAGAAAAGACGGTGAAAGACCTGCCAGGCATTCAGCAGAGTCTTTCGGGGACTCCAGCTAGATGTAAGATGAAGTAAAGAGATGCTATCAGACCATTCTCCTCACTGTTAGCATTTATCAGCACACTGCTTCCCTGATCATTACAATTAATAAATACATATTTGCCATCTGTTGCACATTGTTGAATATCTTTACTCATAAAGAAATTAATTAATGGTAATGTAGTGCAGGACAGAAGTTCTGGTCTGCATAGATTTAGTTGCTTACATGAGGTAAATAAACCATAATGCTGTCTATCCACTCCCCTACGTCCTGGTTCTGGGTTCTGCAGCCAGCTATATTTGCACTAAGGAGGGAATGAAAAAGAAAGAAAATTCATAAAGTACAAATTTAGGCTTCCAGTTAAAAAGAAAGTTAACAATCCCTGTGATGTAGATTATGTAGTAGGCACAGGACATATGGAGGATGTAAACAGGGCTATATTGACTTACATACGCATACAGACAGATATAGAGCAGCGTGAGTGAATCCATATGTTTAATGCCAGTAGGAACCATTAGATCCTCCCACTTGAGCATCACATATAGCAGAGGGATAACATTTTGTCCAGTTGGGAATTGAAATCAACATTTTCAGAGGTTTCTGCTTAGCTGCCCTAATCTATGTCTGCTCAAAGCTAATATCCCTGAAGGCCTGCCATGGGAATTGCAGTTAAGAGGTTCAGACTTAACTGCTCCATATGTCACATGATAGTGCATTATGGTACCACTTGCCATTCCCTTAACAAACTCTGCTTTGTTTCTCACTTAGATTCGACCATCTGATGGCTGCACTGGGGATGAGTATGAAGTGCTCCAGGAAGTGGTGAATCTGTCTCAGTTCACATGAATAAGCATTCAAGTGAATGCCATAAACCAGTCATTTCCATGGGCAGGACACTGAGCACAAATGTTCAGCGTAGTCTGCTGCAAACATCACTGAGAGACCTCAGCCTTTAATTTAAAACAAATTGAACATAAATGTTTTGCTAGCATGTAAGTGGTATCTTCCATCTTTCCATTTCATTTTTAATAGTAAAGGTCCTAACAGGCACAAGCACAGCGTTGCAGTGGGATTACAAAGACATCCAATACAACCAAATGCCCCCACAGAACAACATGGTGCCAACTGGATTTGCCACCTTTAGGTCTGGTTGCAGTCAGAAACTTTACTTGCACTCCTAAGACTCGACTGCTAAGAGTTTATAAAGCTTGCGTGCAGTTCCAGTCTAAGGTCATAAGATTTGCATCGTGTCTCAAGCTCGCTGACATCCAAATGGCTAAAAGTGTCTCCTCACCATTTACAGGATCAGTGTTAATCGAGCAAGACCAGGATTAATAGAGCAAGCCCTTGGATGAATCTTCCAGCACAGCTGTTCCCAGAAACTGGTGGAACAGGTCACCGAGGGTTAAATTTTTATATCCCCTACTCTTTGCCTCTAACTGCACTGATACCAGTCTTCCTAAAAGAGATGGAAATGAAGGGCTTCGTCAGTTCCACACATTTGCCACAGGAACTTTTAGCTGTGCTGTTTATCCACCCAAATACATACATGGTTTTTCTCTCTACAGATTTGAAACACATCCACAGATGGATTTTCACCCCAGGGAGGTTTTGTCCTCTCATTGCAGAACAGATTAAATAACTTGGTTGTTGTCAGAGGCAAACTAGGAACTATGCCTTTGTTCCCTGAGTTGATTTCAGTTCTCTGTCCACCAGCTAAGTCCTTCCACCTTCCTTGTATCAGCAAAACCAGCTCTGGATTTTCCAGAAAGATGCAAGTCAGATCTACCTCAAGAGAATCCTTAAAACGAATAATGTAGAAGACTGGGATACAGAGTGGCTTGTTTCAAATCCTTCTTCTAGGTCTGTTATAGGGAGAGAACAGTTAGTACAGATCAAAGATCCCTTATGACATTATGACAGAGGAAACGGGGCACAGACTTCTCAGTAACAACCACCACCCGCATCAGTTTCTGCCACCGTAGCTAAATACGTCTGTGGCCTACTCAGGACTTTATCATCTGACTTTGACTGCAACCATGCAAGGTCATGGCTATGATGCAGAAATGCTCTTCAGGACCTGGAAAATGCATGTTCTTAAGTAGCTCAATGACAGAGGAAGCGTTACAGTTTCCCAGCAATTGACAGACTAAACTACACGGGCAAGGAAGAAATCAGGAAAATTTAACCTTGCCCCAGGTCTTTAAGAACAGGCACACAGACTGGATTACAACAGTCATATTTCATTGAATCATAGAATGGCTTGAGGTGGAAGGGACCTTAAAGATCATCTAGTTCCAGCCCCCCCCGGCATGGGCAGAGACATCTCCCACTAGACCAGATTGCTCAGAGCCTCATCCAGCCTGGTCTTAGACACTTCCAGGGATGAGGCAACCACAACTTCTCTTGGAAACGTGTTCCAGTGTCTCACCACCCTCATAGTATAGAACTTTTTTCTAATGTCCAATCTAAATCTACCCTGCACCAGTTTAAAACCATTGCCCCTTGTCCTATCATCACACATCCTTTATAAAAACTTTCACCCCAACTTTCCTGTAGCCCCCTTCAGGTACTGGAGGCCGGTATAAGGTCCCTCTGGACCTTCTCTTCTCCAGGCTGAACAGATCCAACTCTCTCAGCCTGTCTTCGTAGGAGAGGTGCTCCGGCCCTATGATCATCTTTGTGGACCTCCTCTGGACCCTCTCCAACAGATCTATGTCCATCTTGTGTTGGGGGCTCCAGATCTGGACGCAGTACTCCAGGTGAGGTCTCACAAGAGCAGAGTGGAGAGGAAGAACCACTTCCCTTGACCTGCTGGCCACGTATTTTTTGATGCAGCCCAGGATACAGTTGTTTTTTTTGGGTTGCCAGGGCGCATTGCCAGCTCATGTTCAGCACTTCATTAACTAGCAGCCCCAAGTCCTTCTCTGCAGGGCTGCTCTCAATCCACTCGTTACCCAGCTTGTGTTTGTGCTTGGGATTACCCTGCCCCAGATGCAGGACCTTGCAGTTGGCCTTGATGAACTTCATGAGGCTGGCATGGGCCCACCTCTCCAGCCTGTCAAGGTCCCTCTGGATGTTATCCCTTCCCTCCAGGAAAATAGACACAGAGGAAAATGTGCATTTAAAAAAAATCATCAGTTCTTACTGAGAACATGAAAACAGCTTAAAGATGTCAAAAGGGACAAAACAAAATATGGCCACCTACCATGAATATTATGAATTTTCTGGAAGAGATGGAGTCTGACTTAGAGCAGTAGCACCAAGTAAGATAGGTACAATTATAATAGCTAGCAAAGTTAACTATCCTTCTCAGTCATGACAGTTAAATCCTTGCCAAAGGACATCAAAAGATCTCCAACAGCAGGAGATTTAAAAACAGGTCTCAGATTGAGGTAGATATGACCAATTCTTAGGGTTGAGTTGCACTAACTTTTTGAGTCCCCTTCCAGTCTTATTTTCTGCAAACCTTCAAATTAGCAAGATACTCCAGGTTTTCTTTTTGAAAAGACAACATTTTACAGCCGAGCTTTCAGTTACAAGTGTTTTTCCTTTACAATTCAAACTGAGAGTGCTGGCTTTTAGCACTTGTGGCTGTCATTACACCATGATTTGTTGCATAATTTCTAAGACATCATGGAATTTTATTTTGGTTTTGCAGACAACTGTCATATGTGGAAATAGTGGTAAAGGAAAAAACTTCACTTCCTAGTCTTCATCATATGACTTGCAAAGAGGTTACTGATGTTTATTCCCCTCTCACACGGTCTGGATCATTATCCACAGGCCTCCAGCATCACAGTCCATTTCCTATGCCAGACATCTTCTTTTAATTGATTCCAAAAGAGAAGGATACATTAAATAAGAACAGGAAGTTTCTGATGAAGACTAAACAAACAATATGAACTTCATTCAGGTGTGTCAAAAAGCCTTCTTTCAAAGGGGTAATATTGTCATTTATTCTGAAGTAAATTGGTCAATGTGTTATTGACTACCAGCAAAGAGAAGCAGGAATTGACCTTTCACTGCCTCTCAAGCAGTGAAATCCACACAGTTACAGGTAGCAATGGGTCTGCAGTTCACTTAAATAACCTTCAAAATAATCCCTGCCATGTTACATTCTCCTACTGATTTCCTAGTATATATCTGAGCACGAAAGAACATATAATTTAATTTGGCAGTGATAAACAGGGAAGTGCTACTGTTCTCATCATAGAGAAGGACAAATGAAGTAGAAGAGGTTGATATGCTCTCCCAAGAACAGACAGTGCCAGAGGGTTCACAAGAAGACATAAAATCCCTTGGGGTAGCATCTTCATACTTTTGAAGACTTTTTTTGTTCTAAGTAAAATGGATGCGATCCTTTTTATTTCACCAGTTTATGTCCTAAAACCTTAGCCCACACATCAGGCCAGTGCTTCTTCGTCACAGCTAGTCCGTATTCAGAATCATTTTTACAAGAAAATATGCTTCTTAATGGCAACAGAGAAAAAAGATTGCCACAAAAAAAACCCAACTGACCAAAATAGTTCACATGGAAAATACCGACTTAGCCGTGCTGCATAGTGAAGAACCTCATAACCAAGTTATGAGCTTGCTTTCATCTTTGTAAGATACAACTGAGATTGTAGTATAGATGGGATTTTAGAGACCGTAAAAACATACTGTTGCATATTAATACATGCTAGATCATTGCTGATCTCTTACTTATTCATATCTCCCCAGCAATGTTAATCAACAAATATAATAATGCCATTAATCAGCCTAAACAGGACTGGCTGGACATGAACAATGTCTTTGCATATTTGCATGAGGTATACTTCACAAATTGTAGAAATCAAAAAGCTGTCCTGGCTGCATATGGTTACTGTCATCACTGAAATAATAGCAATATCATCAATTCATTAAGAGTGAATCTCTTCCTACCTTAATTGCCTTAGCTCTGCTGATCAACCCATCCTGTTGAGCACTTCCAATGAGCAGATCTACTTTCCAAAGTTGAGGGCGCTGCAAGGCTTTAGCTAAAGGTTCCTTAACGTAAATTCCATCCATCACTGGACCCCAGTACTGGAATGGGCCACTTATAGCTAGGAGCTAGATTAGTAAAAAAGCAATAATAGTGTAGTTAAATTAGCTTACTCTGGTCATTTCCATTTTATTTATGCTTCAGACAACTGAATTGATAGCCTTCAAGTGAACAAGTGATCAGTTAATTTAAGTGCACACTCACCATCAGCAGCAAACAATGATTTTGCTGACAGTCTCAGCAGGTGAAACAAGCTGAGTAGGCTAAGAGAATTTATGGTCTTACAGTCATAAAAATATGGTTTTAAATTTAGGATTGGCTCTACGCTAGTCCTGATCAGAAGATGTATTGTCAGTGGATGTTTTATTCCATGGGTAAAGGATCCATCTATAGAATTGTTCAAACTGCAGCTTTTAGAAGTCTCGCATTTAAGAGAGACTTGATTCTCCTCTTAGAGTAATACCTGGGGAAGATATGAGGGGACTGAGGTAAAGCAAAAACCATATTTAGCTTAATTTTGGAAGATGTGGTCAAAGTAGTGTAAAATGAATTTAGTCTAAAGGAAAATCAAGCTACGAGTATTCATAAGTCAGATGTGGATGTCATGGGCAACAGCATCACTCCACCAAAGATAGTGCAGTTCCTCTTTCACAAGGATTCAGCCCAATTTATTTTTTAAGCTTTCTCACAGCTTCATGTCAATGGAAACTTTTTGATTCTTTGCCAATAGCATATATTTTGCTGTGGTATACCTTAGTTTGTGCATCATTGAGGACACGAGCAGGCAACTGGCGCAGGCAGGCTACGATTTCCTCACTGGTGGATGAAGGGCATCCCACATCTTCAGCCAGCACTGCTGCTTGGGTCTGTGCTCTCCTCTTAGTAATAATGGATGCTGGAGAAAAAGCTGAACCTCCCTGGAAAAGAAAGACGTTATCAGTCAATTCATGCTCTCAAAGCATCTACTCCCCTGGTGAAGGTGAAAAAGATGAGAAGTAAAATCTGCTCAGCTCCAAAATGCAAACCACTGGTATTTAAATCATAAGAAGCAAGTTATAATGATCAAAGCAAAGAGAAGGATAGGTTTGGCCATTTCCAGCCCTGCCGTGGCTATTTTGGAAGATCTCCGAAAAGTGTCTATGTTATGTCTATAACCAAGTCAGAAATCTTTCTGAAAACTTTACTGGAAGGAGACACGTTCAGACAGGAGCAGATACAAAGAAAATACCGTGAGGCACATCAGGGAATGGAGAGCCCATCTTAAAAGAGGAGACTAAGTAGAGTTTTACTTCCTTAACTGTGATAAAAAAGAACTGAGAGCAGGCACGATCTTTATAAATGAATCCACGAAGAAGAGCTATTTGTACTTTAAGATAATGCTGGTACATGGGCATTATTATTCAAACTGAATGTAAATAAATTTAGGCTAGAAACTCTAAGATAGCTAAAACAAGGAGAAGTGAGAGTTTAGAAGAGCTATGAACAGAGTAGGAACAGAAGGTTAAACCAAGCTGCAGAATATCAGCCAGAGCCAGAGCACATCAAAATCAGAGCACAGCCTATAGTTCAATCTCAAGCCTAGACTCTTTGTTTCTTTCCTACAGCTGTGCCCACATGGAAAAGCTCCGCACCAAGAAAAGATGGTACAATATTGCTGAGTAACCATGAAAACTACTTACTGAAAATGCAGATAAATTAGCACAAATCTGGTAAGATCTGACAGAGAACAGAAAGGCTGGAATAGCTCTGATATGGTTCAAATGACTAATTTCCCAACATTTACATCAGTTTACTACAATAACTACTAAGATAAGCTTCCATTTTCTAAAAAATCCCAAACTCTAAATGTATGATATGAAAGACCCCGATCTATTCAACCGATTAACTTCTTACTGAATTTGCTCTAAGCTAACTACAAGTCTGAAAAAGCATTAAGCAAGAACCAAGTTAAAAAGAAACAGAAAACAAACTGCAAATCCTTAATTTGAAATTGTCTCCAGCCTTTGAGCTCAAAGAACTGTGCAGCCCTGACCAGTGCTCAGGACATTTTTTTTTATTTCAGACAAGACAACTCATTGATACTAATAGGATATCATTACTCACAAATGGAGAAATCGGTTTCCAAAAATAATTAGAAAGAGATTATTATTTGGATGTAGAGACAGACATTTTGTTCACTGTATGTAGAATTTCCAGCTCTACCTTCCTGAAAGATTTCTCTTCCTTTTTAGGGGATCTGGAAAACAAGTACTGTTATTAGTTTAATGACTGAGATGCAGATGGTTGCTGATAAGTAAAGGAAAAAGCTAAGACTGTCATCCTGGGGCACTAGAAGAGCCATCACTGGTTTTAAAAGAGCAGAAGAACTAAAGAAGAAGAAGAAATAAACACCACTTAGTCTTATTCCTCACTTCCAACCTTGATTTAGATGAGAACTTGAGTGAGAAATGAGCTTTATCTTCACGTGGGATTTGCGGTGGTCTATTTTGTGTTTTAAGCCACAGTATCTGCCAGCTGCTGACTAGGTGCACTGACTCAGTTGGTCATGAGAGAGAAAGAAAAATATCCCTGATGAGAGCATCACTGTGTGTGGTGTGTCCCCAGGACGTAGAATGAGAATGTTGCTTCTTTCACTGGCCTACAGAAGAGAGCATCTTCACCAGAACAAGGATGAGTGAGACTCATCCCAGAAAAGGGCTAACACGATATGCCAGCTTCCCTCAGAAGAGCAGCTTCCTTGCTTTATATTTCTCCTTGGTATAGTAGAGAAATTAGATCTAGGATTGCACAGTATTTGTCCACTAACCTGGCAAACATATTCTTCAACATGAGATCTGTCTGTGCTCAGCATGTTCTATCAAGTATCCAGTATCTCTAAAGGGCATTCATTTAAAACAAAACAAAGACATAAAATATTAAAGGGCTTCAGTTTCCCAAATTCTGAAAGCTTCACAAGTTCTGAAAGTAGTAGTTTCTATGGAAATTCTGAAGTTGCCTTATTAAAAGGCTAAGTTTGGTAGGGAAAGCAAGTACTGAGATCAAATGACATACGGAATTCAGAAATTCACTGGGACCAAGCAAAACAACCTTGTGTGTACTTGATTTTGAACACATCTCCTCCCAGGGATTTTAAAAGCTGTGCAAAGTTCCTCTGTCTCTGGGATCTCTACAAGCTGAAAGACTGCTCTTGGGTCAAGTGTTGAGTCAAATAACAATTGAAAAAGGTTTTGGATAGAAGTGTCCCATAAATTCTCTCTGCAGAGGGAGAGCTAAAAGCACGGACAAGCAAATCTTCATGTCCCAGCACTGGATGTATATGGATTAGCATTAGATACGCTTCAAGTTCAACAACTGAAAGAAAAATCCAAGACTTCTGCAAATATTTTTGTGAGGTGAGGACAGTTTTTGCTTTCAGCCTTACTCTAGCTGTGGATATGTTCTCTTTGCATGAGTGGCTAGAATAGGTTTATGTGCTTTTCTTTATTCTCTTTTTTTTTCTTTTATTTTCCATGGTAATGGCCACTTCCTCAGTTTGCTTCTTTTGATAGTATCTGCATTCAGGAAGCACATCTTGTTTTTGGGGTTTGAAAGAGATGATTACTGTTATTCATGTTTATTTTTTACTCAGACTAGAAGTGGGTGATAGATAGAGGAACTTGGACATCACTCAAGCAATATTTGGAAGCAATACCATTACACTTCCTCCTCTGGTGGATCTGACATACATTCCAGGCTCTGGAAACAAGGCTCCCCTTACCACAGAAGTTAGGCAAGCAAAATTGTACCAGTTCTCTGTTTTAAATTCGTATCACAATTCAGGCTTATTATTTCCTCATCCTCACCAAAAAAACACAGGAACAAGTAAGAAAGCGAAGCTGGAGACTGCCCAGAATTAAATTTCTTCCTTTTTGAGCCTGTAGTTTTCACATTAAAACCAAATTTTTCTTAAACACTGTACCATATTAGAGGTAGGCTCGGGACACAGAAAATAACACAGCTACACTCACCATTTCCCTTTCCCCTATAAAACTGTAATTTATTTGTGTAATTAGTCCCAGCAACCAGTAATGAAGAAGTTGTGTGCTTTAAAAAATAGGACTATTTCAGCGGAAGTAAAAATAATGGAGGGACTGTTCCATTACAAGACACCCATATTACCATCAACATGACAGAATCATGAATCAGGAAACCAAAAATCATGAGATCATCTCCAAAATAACACACTGTGTCCTCTTTGTTAGTCCTCTTGTTTTTTAATTCACTGGGAATTCTCCTTTACCTATAAAGACAAGCGCTAAATTATTCACTTTTAAAACTAACAGCTGAAATCTTCGATTAATCCCGCAGAGCACTTTTTTGGACGCAAACCTCTAAACAATATGAGATACACAATACAATTGTGAACATTAGCCACCTTGCCATCACAGGGTATTTCCTACCTCAGCATCATTTAAAAGGGCCTGACAAGGAACTGAAGCCACACACAGTTTTTGTTTCAGCTGTCCTTATGGATTGACCTGCTGTCATCAGAGGAAGTTTTGATGACATTTTGGACAATCAGATGAAAGCATTCAGTACTGAACTGCTGAGAAGCAGCAGTTGCAGCTCTATTGCACAATCCACATCAGTAGTATTGCACTGTCCTCCTCAATTCACAGGAATAGTGGGATCATTACAATGTTGGGCAACAGGACCTACTGTAAGAAGCGAAGGCTTTGAAAATAGAAGGCGAAGCCTTCATTACTATTTAGTCCAGGGACCAGCAGCCTGGCAAGCATTTCTTTATTTCTCTTTATTTCTATTTTGACAGTAGAAATTCAGACACTAGGAAATGTTGCAGCTCACAATGGTGAGAAGTTGATGAAAGGGTTATTAAAAATTGGAATAGTTTGCCCAGGGAAGTGGTGGAGTCACCATCCCTGGAAGTATTTAAATGGCGTGTGGAGCTGGTGTTTAGTGGTGAGCTTGCAGTGTTTGGTCGAAGGTTGGACTAGAAGATCTTGAAGGTCTCTTCCCATCAAAGACATTCTATGATTCTGTAAATTGGTATTCAGAAGTTTTTTACTGGGAGGGTGGTGAGACACTGGAATGCGTTGCCCAGAGAAGTGGAAGTCTCATCCCTGGAAGTGTCTAAGACCAGGCAGGATGAGGCTCTGAGAAACCTGATCTAGTGGGAGGTGTCCCTGCCCACGGCAGGGGGAGCGGAACTAGATGATCTTTAAGGTCTCTTCCACCTCAAGCCATTCTATGATTCAATGAAATATGACTGTTGTAATCCAGTCTGTGTGCCTGTTCTTAAAGACCTGGGGCAAGGTTAAATTTTCCTGATTTCTTCCTTGCCCGTGTAGTTTAGTCTGTCAATTGCTGGGAAACTGTAACGCTTCCTCTGTCATTGAGCTACTTAAAAACACGCATTTTCTAGGTCCTCAGCAGCATTTCTGCATTCTATGCCATTCTATGAGTATGTGAAGATGATTTTTTGCTTTGATAGGCTGAGTTGAGGCTGGCATCTCTTGCAAACTTCCCACATGGGACATCACAGCTCACACACACAGACTGGTGCTATCTTGTCCATCCCAATTCTCCCTCCACAAGCTCTTGCTGCCATTCTGGTTTGGCAGCGGTGGGGCTACAGAGGTGGCATCTGTGAGAAGCTGCTAGAAGCTTCCCTTGTGTCCTCTGTGCCTCTCAGGGGAAGGAAGTTGAGAATCTGGGAGTAAAGTTGAGCCCAGGAAGAAGGAAGGAGTGGAAGAAGGTGCTTTAAGATTTAATTTTTATTTCTCATTATCCTACTCTGATTTCCCAAAGTCGAGTCTGTTTTGCCCAAGATGGTACTTGGTGAGTGTCGTTATCTTGATCTACAAGACTTTAGTTACATTTTCTCTCCCCTGTTCAGTTCAGGAGGGGAGTGATAAAGCACCTCTGGTGAGCATCTGGCATCTAGCCAAGGTCAACCCACCACAGGACTATTTATCTCTCTCTCCCAACATACCTGGAAAAGGCAATTGCCATATAAGCTGCAGTGCTGAATATCTTTTAATTCTTCCTTTACTCTGGAAACTCACTTCTGTAAAGTTTTTCAAAACCGATTCACAACAGATTGAATGATTAGAAATGTCACTGCAACTAGTTTTTATCACCCACACTTCTGTAAGCCCCAAACCTTCTTCCTCTTCTCACATCATGACCTCTTGTTTTTCCAAACAGACTTGAAACTGAAAACCCTGCTTGAGCCATGTTCATCTCTTCAACATATACACTCCCTTCAAATTAATGTAGTTTCTCTGCTGGGTAAAAGGCTGCAGACTCCTTTCAAAGGAGGCTTTCTGTCTGTCCAGAAGCGTGCTATAGACAGTACCAACAGCCATAGCAGTAACACCACTCAAAAAGTGAGATAAAATAAATCTAACGAAGACAGCCAAACCAATGAAATGTCCTGATAATTCTGTGCTCCCAAAAGAGCCAGATGTACAGCAATATTTCATTTGTTAAAGACAGGCACTCTCCAGGCTCAGATGCATACAGTTCCCAGCCAGGAGTATCTGTCAGACCATCTGGTTTGACCTCTGAGATAGCCAAGGCTCTTCCATTTCCTGACTGCTGAGCTCAAGTGCTTCCTATCACTTCAAACATGGCTTGTGCTTGGCTAAAGCCTGGTCTTGCGTGAAGCATTTAAGCTGGGCTCAGAGACACCGAGAAATGGATACCAGAGTCTTCTCCTTTGCAGTTTGTGCCTGAAGATGATCACTGACAGAAAACTGCACCCTATTTCTGTTTGAAGATGTCTTCAGTTTCAGTTAATGTCAGATTAAAGACATTGTTTATATTCTGGGTTTTTTTTCTCTCTGTAAAAATAAGCAAGCTGCAACTAAGTGACCACTAAGTCTTTGTTCCAATTAGTTTAACAGATTATTCTCTGGAAGACTGGATTGAAAGTATTTTCAGAAGCTGTTTTCAATTTGGAGCCTTTTCTTTTTCTTGCAGGGTTGTTTTCCAGTATCCTGCATTGCTTTTCCTTAGACATCTAATTCTGCGAGTGGCAAGTGCTCACAACACACCAAGGTTGCACAGCTCTATATGAAGACATTACTGGCATTTTTCCAGGATTTCAGACAAAGTCTGTTTTCAAGAACCTGGCGGAGTAGAAATCATTGGGACCAACTCAGGAAGTTGGTCCCGCAGCTCAGGAGCTATGTGGCAGACACGTGGCAAACACTACCATGCAAATTGCAACAGGGAATTGGCAGGACTGTTCAGCAATGGAAAGGGAGACTGAGACAAAAAACATTTCTCCTCCATAATCATCTGCTAGAACAGTGATTTCCAGATAAAAACAAGGGGAAAGGGGAGGGTCTTCTACAAAAAAAAATGCCATTTTGAGGAAGAAAGAGTTCTTTTTTATACATGAATCTCAGCAAATCCCTCTTTGCTATAGCCAGAGGTAGTCCTGCGAGTGCCATGTTCCTCTCCAGTGACTCACTGAGGGCCTGTGTCAGGCTAGTGACTCAAATAACAGGATACGAACACTTACGAGATGACATATAAAGCCCACTTAATTCCTATTAAAACTTTCTTCCACTTAGACGTAAAAATTATCATTTAAAACAAATGATTAGCTGAAGCTGCCTCTCATCATCACACAAGAGTAAACAGCCACCAGAAACAGGCAGAAAGGACATAGAAATGGAGAATTTTCTTTACCTTCCTCCATTTGTCTATAAGCATGGTACAGACCACAGCTGAGATTTATTGCATTTGTAGTGGAGCATATTCTATGAAGCTAGCCTAACCTCTTCTTTAATGTGACATACCTTTCCTGCTCAGTCTGAGAGGTGCCCCACTCGTGCGGACATCTTAGGACACAACCTTAGGCACAGAGTCGATCAGAGCCAGCCTGAGGCAGAGATTAGTGAGAAGGATCAGGAAAAGGCAGAGCTCTGCCTCTGCCTACCCCCACGTGTGGTGCAGACATCTCACAGCCCCTGATCTTTTAGTAATTCCAGAGGCAATGCCCATCGATTCAGTGAATAACATTAAGGAACATGCAGGCCACATACCTGTGATGTGAAGAAAGCAGTAAGGTCCTAAACAATACAAATACAACTGGCAGGGATAATCATGAAGGCATTATGGTAAAACCAGTTCCCCAGAGCACTGGCTGTGATGCTGTCACAGCTCTGTGGTTTTGACTGATTTGCTTATTGAGCTCCCCAATGCTTTCCTGTCCCTTCAAAGCAAGGACTGCTGGCACAGTCCATTAAGGTAAAAGGATATTCTCCTGAAACTACCAGAGCTCCAAATTCTGGCACAGCTTGAGGAATTTGATCAGTGTCTCCTGCTTCCAATAACACTTACACACCAGCTCCCATACTGGTCAACTTTAAGTCTTCATCATCAAACAGACTGGCATTACAATAAGTATCTACTCAGAACTACTTTGGCATGAAGTAAGACCTGTGCTTGGATTTGCTGGGTTTTCCAGTGTTTTGTTGTTTACTTTGATTTTGTTGGGTTTTTTAATTATTGTTTTATTTTACTATATAAAATAAGATATACAAGCTTTTCATATCACATCTTGATTATAAAAGCAAAGGGCTAACCTTAATAAATCTCTTTGCTATATTCATAACTGCAGGACTACATTCCTGAGTGACTTTAGTCAGGTTATTTAACAGGCTGATATCTTGGTTTCCCCATCTCAAACACTGAGATCAGGAAAGTCCTGAGGCTCCTGCTTCTGCACTTCATACAACTTACAAGAAAATGTGTTTCATAGACAGACTGTCACTCCACATTTTTTCATTGATGATATTGAGCGTCAACTGTTTGCAGACAGAGGTATTTTGGGTACAGATTAAAGAATAAAGTAAACCTTGCATTCCCATGCATGCTCAATAAAAGTGGAAAACAAAGTTTTGGGCCTCTTCTTGTCTGTCTGAAAAAAAAACTAGTAAAATTACATAAAACAAAATAGTTGGGGACTGAACATTACTGGAGAAATAAATTTGGAAGAAGAAAAAAAAAGAGAAGAAGAAACTCTTTTGTTTAAGTAATACAAACCAGTTTACTTTGCTCATTTTTTATATCTGCTAAAACCAGCCCTGATGCAGCATGATTAAAACCTCCCTGTTTTTCTCAGCCCATAGATAAAAAGTGTCTTGAGTAGTGACTTGCAACAGGAACCTCATCTGTTGCAAACACTTCGAGCCTTCCTTATTTCTGAGAGAGGAAGTATGTGGCCTGTTTGGCAAATGCTGCTCTACATGACAGCGTGAACTTCACAACACACTCATTCGACCGGCTGCTCCTCGACTTGATCAGCTAAACCTTGCTGGCAGCATGAGAGTAGTATTATGACTACGGCTTTTCTGAGAAATACTGCATCCTGGAATATCATGTCTAGCATTTAAAGGTAATAATCATTGCTCTGATACATTTTACATTATCTGCATACGGGACCAAATGTTTCAATTTTATTTATATAAAAGGGAGTACTGTTTCATTAACAGTGACAGTATTTAGATCATAGATTTCAAGTACCACTAAAGGTAAAAAATAGAAAAGCTTGCCTTGATCCTTTTCATAAGGAGTGGTACTAAATGTAGAAGGGACACGGAGCATTTCTGCTGAAAGATGACAGTAAGATAGGTGCGTAGGACCTTACGCTGAAGCAAACTGCCTTTCACTACAACCCAAAATATGAGTTCACAGATTAGTGGGTTTTTTATTCAAAGTGTTAGAAGTGTGCCTAATGTGGTATTTCTGTGTTGTTTCATAGTTGCATGTTTCTGTGAATTATCTTGATTACAGCATGATGTTGTTCTTTCTAAGCGAAAAGGTACAAGTGCCTTAAAACTGAAAGGTTGCTCATTTTGATTAATGACTAATTAAGGGATATTCACCCAAAAATATGCAGCTTCTGAGATCTAAGGTGCTTTTTTACCCACATGAAAAATAATAGAATGTTGGTACCTTAATTTTCAAGCTAAATGGGATTCAGACATTGCCTGTGAACCTTACTGAGAATTAAATTCTAAGATCTTGGTGGTATAGATGTGAATATCAGGAAACAAAAATAAAATAGTGTGTAGCATCTCGGGAATGATGAAAGTCCTAATTTTAGTCTGCAGTATTCTTTG
This sequence comes from Baryphthengus martii, assembly GCA_013396935.1. Classification (NCBI taxonomy): domain Eukaryota; kingdom Metazoa; phylum Chordata; class Aves; order Coraciiformes; family Momotidae; genus Baryphthengus; species Baryphthengus martii. The sequence goes on from VWZK01012356.1 coordinate 497,610, forward strand.
CAGAGTGGCTTTACTCAGGTGTTTATATTCCCTTTTTATTTCCCTGATTATTTCAACTTCTTTATATTTACTAATTCTCAATCACTTTAAATATAACTTTGAAAAAGTTCCTACAAAGCGACAGACTTTCCTATGCCCTGTGTAATTTAACTGCTCCAAAGCACGATTTCTCAGAGAACAGATTCTGCATGAGGCAATTATTGCTGCACGTGCTGCACAGAGCAACGGAAGGTGTAAATTTTACCACAGGTTTTTGGGACCCATGATGTAGGTCAGTGAGATACCGGTTTTGAGAGGTGAAGAATTTGTATCTGCTGAGAGCTCTGCCTCTAATAAATAGGACAGAAAGCAGGATTGGTACTGCAGATGGTTCTTCACCTTCCTTTTAACAGCAAAAATAAAGCAGCAAGGATCACTAAACCCTATTGGTTGTGTGTTTGCAAACAGCTACGGCTGCAGAGAGCAGCTTTCCTTAAAGAGGACGTGCATAAGTGGAAAGGGGAGGAAGGACCAAAGCTTGGAATACTGTAAATGTGATCTTAGTGGTTAAAAGCAAATTCCCACACAAGCCTCAGGAGGTGGCCTGTGAGCAGGGAGAGCTGCAGGTAGCATTTGGTTTGCAGCCCAGCAGCACTGCGGTTCCTCTGAGCTGAAGAGCAGCTGCACGTCTTCATGAAGGGCTTTGGGTTGATAAGACAAGGTGAGCTTAGACTCTACCATCTCTCATTAATTCTTCCCAAATCACCCTCAGTGAATGATTTTCTTTGCAGTTGGCATAATTATATGCTTCTACAACAGAGGGATGCCACCTCTACTTGTGTCCCAAATTCTGACACCAAGTTTCAGTGAGATGCAGTGCCTGGGGCAGATGCATCATTTCTAAAGAATATAATCTATAAAACTGTTACTGCTCTGCTATTGGCTTAAGTTACAAAAAATTGGCTCAGCCACAAGATGCTCTACAGTTTCCAGTAATTCTATTCCTGCAGAGTATCTCAAACTTTCAGAAAACCACCATACAGTTTATCGTATCACGATATAATGGATTTGTACTGCGCTGCTAATACTCGACTCGAGCACAGGCTACTTAAGCTGTTAATTTTCATCATGCACTTAAGGGTCATGTGCACTGTTTTTTTAGAAATACTTAGGGCACTAATTCATACACTGTTATTCTAAAAACACTGATATAACACTTGTCAGCAAGCAAGCAGAAGCAATCTTTTTCCCCTCACTCCATTTCAAACAAAACTTCTGATTTCTTCCATTTTCATCCCATTTTCAATTATCTGAGAGTTAAGCCACACCTCAGGGCATTCACTCCACTCCACTCCACCACTTTGAATGGACTACAGGCACCTTTACTCTGCACAAATGCATGACAGTAAGTGGCCTTAGTGGTAAATCTAGTCTGATATCTGTAATTTTCCTTTAAATCACTTTGGATAAGTGAATCAACAGTACCGGTCACAGCTTTCCATTTACTTAGTTTTACTTGTGCCACTGGTCTAGAGAACATCTTGAACTCTATTATCCCTTTCAAGACTTTATGCTGCCACCAGTGGTAATTAGTGATATAAAACAGCATGGAAAATGTAATGAGACACAGCAAACTGTCACACTAGTGACATCAAAGCCCAAAACTTCATCGCTCTTCACTGGTACTGTAAGTACTTTATGACATATGTATTTTCCGTAAATCAGATTCTTCCACATCTAAAGTTGCATCACTGAGCTGCACGCTCTGTCGTGTTGACTTCGGAGGTCCTTTGAGAAGAGCAATGACACGTATGGCAGAAGTGAGCCAGGCCCGTTTTGGACGTGCTCTGCAAAAATACAAAGTAAGCACATGCCTGCTGTCCGGTACTTAATCCACCTGGACTAGAAGAGCAAGCAGTTTAATTACAAACTACATACAACTAAACTTTCAAAAACAACATTTAAAGCAACATTTAGAGCTTAGACCCCCTAAACACTATCTAGGAAAATGAAGGTGCCTTGCTCAAATGTACCATGCTTTTAGAAAAGTCTGAGGTCAAGTTTGGAGAAGTCTTTCCATCACGTACAAATGCTACCTATCACTTTCCATAGTGACTCAGGCACACCTGAAAATTGTACCCACTGTATCTTAAGGGTAGGAAAAAAGCCCTTGAAAACACTGTCACAAGTCTGATCACTAGTAGGATGACTTGCTCTCCTGGCCCTCAAATACCAAGACTCAGAACAAAGGGGTACATAAAGGTTGGACTCATATTATTTTTATTTTTCCGTACTTGCGTGACACACCATTCAAGCACTATTCTCATCTAAATAACAACCGCATATGTTAAAATTACAGACGAGCACAAGATTTGTATGCTGCCATGCTCGGCACCTATCTGGAATTGCACAGAACTTTTGGCAACTGCAGCTTACTGACTATAGACTTAGTCAGATTTGAGTTGCCCTTTTCAAGTACTTCAAAAATGCAGCTACTACAGTGCAGAGCTCAGCAGAGGCTATCTATCCTGATGTGTTCACTTTTCTGGCTGACTTTTTCAGCCCTATTGAGTTCTCTATTGCCATGCCCAGGAAATTTTGCTAGCTAATTTGAAAATGAGCCAGAAACATCTATAATACCTGTAGCCAGAGTACTGGTTGCACTATTCCTATGACAACACCTCTTATTCTTAATGGGATACAACTGAGGAAAATGTTGAAGAAATTACAACTGGATCTTGCAAAAAATATTCATAGTTAGTTCAGGAAATTACGATCTCGCAGCAGACAGTGCCTGCCAAAATGAATTCTGATTTCAGTTTTAGAAACTCGGGTGCATTTAAACGGAGACTGATTTTGTATTTTCTATCAAGAGAGATTCTCTTATTCAAACATGAATACCCAAGTAGTTTATTTAAATTTAAGGCTACTTTTTTATTTAGCTTCTAGACTTCTTACATCAGTCAATGAAATAGTTTTTTGTCCTCGTGAAAGCAAATTTCAGACGTTCGTCAGAAAGACACTGGCACAGCTGCATCCTACAGATGCTCCACAAGCTAGCTCCTGAGTGCAGACAGTGCAAGGATAATGTGCCATTTGGCTGGTGAAATAGAGACTTCTAGCAAAGAGCCTTTGGGAACAAGTACGAAGAAGCCTGAAAATCAGATGAGGTAGAGTCAAACTGTGCATTACCATCTGGTTCAGCACTGATCTGCTGGCATTTGACAAGAGACAACTTCTGTTTATTTTGAATGGCATTTTATTCTGTGGGGTGTCTTCCTAAACTTACTGTAAGACATCAAAAATTTATGGTATTAAGCAATATACTCACTTTTTCCAGACTTATTCCAAAAGGTAATTATTAATAAAGTCTCACTGATTTCAGCAGTACTGCTTCTCAAGAAAAACGCCTCTCCAGCTAACGCCATCAGGCTCTAGCCTGTTACAAGTAAAGAGCAGCATACCAAAGGCAGTAATCATCTTTGACATATTTAAGCTGAAAAAGCCTGAAAGATGCAAAATACCCAGAAGATGCTGCTAGAGTTCCTGTTATCATTTTTACAGGGTAACTGACAGAAGTATATTTTTAAAAAAATAATTACCCCTCAGCTTGTGATATTATTTTGCTTTTATGTACAATTTCAAACAGATACAGATTATTCTCTGCCTCTGAAAATATAGCATAGCATGAGACGCCTTCCACATCCAAAGGGTTTTTCTCTGTTTTCCATCAGGGACAATTAGGATGAGTGCAGTAAAGTCATGAGAAGGAACCGTCTCTCTCACAATATTTAGTTTCACGATTGTCTAATGCTGTTTCTTTTATATTCACCAAGATTTTAAAAGACAAAACATCTGAAGAATTTGCACCATTGCCTTTATGCAGGAGGAGTGTTTTGAGATTTTGAGGCAAGGTGGTGTTTTTTTATTAAAAAAAAAAAAAAAGCAAGCAAGCAAGCAAAAAGACGAAAACCAAAGCTGCCCGTATTTGCTCAGAGTGCAACTGCATCAGGAAAACAAACCACCAAACAACATTCTTAGTGTTCAGCAATAAAGTGACGTAACATACACACAGTGCTGAAAACCAGATAGGTCAATCTAACTCATTTCTTTGTAACTTCAGAACTCCAAATGCTGAAAAGAACATTTTGTATATGAAATGACTGTATGGGCATGGCTTTGCTGTGACTTCCTATTGTGCTGAGGTACTGGTAATGGAAACTTTTACTACATCGTGTTCTTCTGAGCAACTTCCCTAGCTGTGGTTTTCTGCTATTCCCCTGATAAAAGCGCCAAAGTGGTGAGAGTTGAGCAAGTATGTAAAACTCTCACATGAATTTGACACAAGAGTTCTCAAAAGCAAAGCCGTATAAAATCGGAGACACCCAAACCAGGTCATTTCTCATCTGTTGGCAGAGCAGGTGTTATTCTCATGTTTAATTTCAATGTCTCCTCTGATGTAGTCCCGAAGAGCTTTGTTGGAACTCGAGAGCACAATGGGAAATACTGTGAAAACGCAGAGAGCCTCCGAAGAAACATATGTGCCAAGCCAAACCGGTAAGCACTCATTTAATTTCTTTCAAGAGAAAAAGATGTTCAAAATATATGGTACATTCATCCACTTGTCTTCCTTCACCCGCCTGACATAGTAAACGTAGGCAAGTACACGACTGCTGTGGGAGAAGGGCATCCTCTAGACTGTGTTTATTTTTAGGTACTTTCTAGCTCATTTTCCAAGAAGTACTTTAATTAGAAAACCCAAATGTTAAAATTACTAATTGCTGGTGTTCCTTGAGAAGCGTTCCTTCCAATTCAGAAAGCGCCAAAGCACTACTTCAGAAACCAGAAAGGCTGTATTTTGACATACTTGCAGGTGATATTTTATACAAACTTGTACTTGAACTTTGGTTTGGCTTCATTTAAGTTTAAAACCCTTAACTCAATTATCCTTGCTCTGAACCTGAACTTCGCTGTTAGCCAGTTGCATTACAAGTAGCATGCAGGAGATCTGTCACCTAGTTTATCAACAAAGATTATACAGAAACACACATTTCACAGGCCGGGCTGCCAAAGGAAGATCTAACTCATCTGTCCTATACATCCAGACGTGAAGAAATCAGGTTGCAAAGCCTCCCCGCCCCCACCCTGTAGGTTGGTAGAGGTCATGCATCTGAGGGAGAAAGCAAGAGGGATTCAGTCACCTGCTACTCCCAAACTGCAAGTGAGTAGGTGGAGAGTCAGTGCAGCCCCAGTTCTAACGCCACAATGAGACAGACAGATGCTACAAGAGCTGCAATGAATCACTCCCCAAAGGAGAGGAAGAGAAAACAGGTTTGGGTTGGGGTTTTTTTGGAGTGTCGGGGTTTTGCTGTGTTGGTTTTTTTTCAGAGGGGGAATGCATTAATCAAAATTTTGGAGTTTTCCATGACTAATGGTCCAGTTGGGCTGCTCAGTATTATAGGGATAGGACATCAGCCTGGTTTTATTAGTGCTGAAGAGAAACCTAGCCCTGCTTTTACCCTGGCTGAGAACCAGCTGGTACAGGCAGCCATGTAGCCCTAGGTCCTAATAAAGCAGAGACCAAATACCGGTAATGGCTACTCAGAGGCCCATAACATGAACTGACAATTATTCCCTTTTGTGAAGAAGAGTGCCTTATGTTGATCCTCCCAACAATTGCTGCCATGAACAATGTAATCATCAAAATAAAGACAGGCAAACACTCAGAGCAGGACCTCACCGAGGAGCAGGAGAATAGAGGATTGCTGCCATGGCTGTGACCAAATTTGTATTGTTCCTGCACATGCTAAAAGCCAGGATTTAGCAGGGCTAAAGCCAACCACATCCCTTCCAGTGAGGTAAATAGAATAGATCCCTAAAAGGTAACTGATAAGCATAGCGATTGCGAGGGGAAATTATCCATTTAGAAATTCTGGACTCAATCTACTTGCACACTTGCACTATCCTGCACATCTAGAAAGATGCTTTGTCAGATCCTGCCTGACCTTCTACTGCTGCTTAGGAGGGATCATGTGTCCCATAGCTGCAGTGGCATCTGCCAAGGCTGTTGGGATATCTGAGACACTCCCATACCTGAAATTCCACTGAATACCCAAAGACGGCTTTTTTGCCACAAAAATAACCAGTGATGGAACATCTCTCCTGTGAGGAAAGGCTGAGGGAGTTGGCGTTGTTCCGGGGTTAGGGTTGACTGGAGAATAGAAGGCTCTGGGGACACGGTATTGCAGCCTTTCAATACTTAAAGGGGGTATATAAAAAAGATGGGGACAATCTTTTTAGTAAGTTCTGTAGCAACAGGACAAGGGGTAAGGGTTTTAAACCAAAAGAGGGTAGATTCAGATGACACCAAGGCCCCTCACTACAAGAAGGACACTGAGGTGCTGGAGCGTGTTCAAAGAACAACAAAACTGTTGAAGGTTCTAGAGAACAAGTCTTATGAGGAGTGGCTGAGGGAACTGGGGTTGTTCAGCCTTGAGAAAAGGAGGCTCAACAGGAGACATTATCACTCTCTACAACTACCTGAAATTTGGTTGTAGGGAAGTGCATGTTGGTCTCTTCTCACAAGTCACAACTAATAGGACAAGAGGAAATGGCCTTAAGTTACACCAAGGGAGATTTAGGTTGGACATTAGGAAAAACTTCTATACCGAAAGTGTTATCAAAGACTGGAACAGGCTGCCCAGGGAGGTGGTTGAATCACCATCCCTGGATGTATTTAAAAGTCATCTAGATACGGTTCTTAAGGATATGGTGTAGAAGTGGCCCTGCTAGAGTTAGATAATGGTTGGACTTGATCTTAAAGGTCTTTTCCAACCATAGTGATTCTATGATTTCCCAAGGAGGCATTTGAACTCCAAATATGACTGCACTGCATCTGAAAGCACACTGCATGAGCATACCTGGAATAAATCTAGTTGCTGATTACAGACTAGCTACAGCAGCAAGGGGTCATCAGGGGATGTGAGCCCACCCCCTCCTCTTTCTGCACTTGGGACCCCAAATCAAGGGTTAATCCTTACTGAGCTGCACCTGCACAACTCTCAGTTCCCAAGCTGGCTGGTTTAGATCTAATTTGGGTATGCCAGTGCAGCTCTGCAGCCACACCTTACGGCTGCTGCACAGCGAGCCTCCCAGACACACACGAGTGCCCTACTTTCCCCTCCCTGGTACACACCATCCCCATACATCACAGTATTTCTGCTGCACAGTAAAGGTGGGATGATGCAGGGAACTGAGCTCTGAGCAGCTCATTCCTACTCCAAACAGAGACTACACTGGTGCATAACACCACGTTTTTTGAGGGTGGTAAGCCGGATCTGGATGCTCTGCATATGCTCTCCCTACTCCCTAATGATGTTTCATATTCACAGTGAATAATTTGAAGCATGCAATATTCAGTCTCACACTTTGCAAGACATCTAGTGATGCAGACATCTAAAACTACCATGTATTTCATATTCATTTCCTACTCCTGAAAAGAAAACCCCAGACTTAACACCTGATTCAGTGGAAAGGACTGTGCTGCAATCTTTCCACTCTAACTTTTAAGTTGTTCCATTTCAGATGTAACCTACACTTGCACTGCAGAGGAGAGGTTGTGTTAGAAAAGCTTAGGCAAATCTTCTTTCTTCTTTTACAATGTAAAAGTGTGGGGAGCTCATCGGATCAAATCTATTAGATCACTGTGAAATTTAGGTGTGGAGAAACAGTGTAATTTGTTTAGTTCCCATTTCGAGGCTTTTGTGTTTGAAAGGAGCTAGTATGGGTTCTGTGAAATGCTGTAGAGTGTGGTGGGGTATTTTACACGACCAGAAAACCCAGTGAGGTTTGTTTTAAACACCAACTAAAATGAGGTCGTGTTTGCGGAATAGGAGGGTTAAAAGGTTTTGGGTAGTACAAAACCCCTGTACTTTCATTCTACACGTAGTTTAGGAGATAACATTTCTATGGATGTGGCAAGCAAAACTGTCGTTAATTCCTTCCTGTTCAGAACTACAAATTAATGTGCAAAATTGAAACAAAAACAAATATAAAGATGAAAGTGTAAGCAAAGTAACACAGATCTTACTAGAGTAGAGAAAAAGTCACGCACCCAGCAGTGCATAACAAAATGCAAACCACCGGTACGCAAGGAAGGAGAGCAGAAAAGCACTTGTTTTCCACCCTTTCAGCATGGAAACAAAGCATTTATAAATATACAGCACATGTTTTTGAAAACAATTGCTAAAGGCATTGTCATTGAGCTAAAAAAAAAAGTAAGTGACATTCCATGTAGAACTGCTGTCTAACAATCTGCAAATTGCAATTAGAAATTAAGCGCTGGCACTTTATCCTCATTCTGCAGTTCTTACAGCGTACCTTCTGCCATGTACTCCTTATAGCCCTGGGTAAAGATTTTGCTTTGTTGAAAAACACTCAGCATCAACACTTAAGTCTTGTTAGCCTCAGGTACTAAGCAGATTCATAGACAGAGAAGGTGTCTCAATTTTTAGTGCAAAACAGGGAAGCAATCAAAGGCATGCTTAGCAGAGAATTTCTTCAGTGTAGTTGAAGTAATTGTATAATAAGTCACAGTAGACTAATCACAGCAGTTGGCTGATTAATACAAAGGCACTGGACTAGTCATCTCTAATTCAGTGATGCTGATCAACTAAGAAAGCCATGGCAACACTAATACTAAACACGTTGTCAAATGAATCAATGTCTATTCCAGACTCTACACATCTATGTAGGTTGCTCACTCACTGTACCGTGGGGCTACTTCAACGGGCAAAGGCTAGCAAGACTAAAAATGCTTACAGCCAGTTTGAATATTAAGGTAAAATGACCCGCTATTTTCCACAACATGTCCCTATAACATAACAATAAACAGCTACTCAAAAATCAACAGAGAAAACATTGCTTTTCATTTCCTTTAAATCACAGATGTGGAGTATTTTCCTTCACACTTACATTCGCATTGTCACTGCTGCCCTTAGACAACAAGCATAAAATCCCTCCTCTTGAAAATATTTCTTTTCTACAGACTTTCATGTTTCCTTCAGCCCTTTTCTTGTTATCACTGTGAGCTATTTGTAAGGCCCTGGGACACAGAGGCTGAAAACACAGAGCCAATCTCAGCATTCATTCAGGATACCGTTTCTAGGTTTCCCTAAAAAATTGTCTTCCTTAAAGACAAAGTGATCAAGAACCTGTGTTAAATGAGAAAAATCCAACAAGACAAAGCAATGCACCCATCTCTCTGGAAAACTGCTTTCTCTCCTCCCCTGAATTCATTCCCAGTTTCACATACGTTGAGCTGCACAGAGCGGGCAAGTACGGGTATCGAATCACCTCTGCAAACGTGACACAGAGGGAAAGCTTTGTCTCTCCATGTGCTGGTAGGAGAAACTGCAACACGCAGAGGGAAGGGATCCACTTCCAGGGGAAATGGGCAGCACATTGCATGATCCCTCTCGTTAGGACTTCTGCCAAAGAGCTCAGAACACCAAGCACGACAATTCTGAATCACCCACCTGTCAGCATTTACTGGGCACCACAGATTCCTGCTGGATGAGGAGCTCGAGTCTTGTGGAAAGTACCTCCTCTATCCTTCAGAAATGCAGAAGACTGGGCACGTGTCCTACACAGTTCTGCAAGACTTAGAGTCATCTCAGATGATGTAAAAGGCCTTCTTATCTCTTTACTGACCTCAGTTCTGCGAACTGTAATTATACAATGATTTAATTATAAACACCCATGTTGCCACTCTTCTTTAGATGAAGATAAGGGCATCGTGTGCTACCTCCGGTACAGTTTCCACGCAAATTGGGAAAGAACAAAGCACTCCAGCTCTTTACCAAGTTAATTTTAAAAAGTGATGAGAAATGGGCAATAATGGCCACACTCTCATTACCCTTGATCTAAACTAATTTCCTAACTTTGAAAAGTATCAGTGGTGTTAAATGACAGGACAATTCAACATGCATCTTCCTTTCCTTTAATGTGATGCATCGGCTTGGCTCAAAATTGTAGCTGGAGGCATTTAGAGACAGTGGCATTAATCAAACCAGGTTACTTCCTAATACTATAAATACTTACTGATTTTGCTAGTTTCAAACTGAGTTACGTCCTTTAAATATGGTAATTACTAGAAAAAGCGATCTAAATTTAGTTGCTTGCAATTAACCAAATGACTTTGTTTCATTTCTAACATCTTTAGATTCTGCCGATAAAGTTACAGGCTCATCTTTAGGTCTTTATGTTTATCGAGTGACATTTCAGAGAGAGACCATTTCCCCACTTGACCTGCTTTGTAAAATATGCACAATGAAAAATCCATTTCTGCTTCAGAATTCTGCTGGTTTTAAATGACATCATCTTTCTCCTCTAACAGGTCAGGAGAGTGATTTCCTTGCTGTCCTCTATGACTACCCTTCAGCAGACATAAGCCAACCCATATTTCATGTTGGGGAAAAACTACGTGTGCTATCAGAGTAAGTTGATCCATGTTTTTTTAAATTGGGTCTCGTTACAATTGATGCAAAGCTTTGTTTTACGCACGTGGCCCAAACTGGGTGCCCTTCAGCAAAATGAGCTGAGTTCTGAATTCAGAAGGAAGGATGCTTAGCCATGAGTGAATAGTTTAAAGATCTGGGATTTCAGATTGTTCTTTGATCCTTGGATTCCTCTGACATGGTTTCTGAAGCTGGATTCAGACTTTATGCTAAAGTAGGACTCACAGTTCTGCTTTGAAAAACAATTTTGAGAAAGTAACCCGCCCAAGGTAGTGGAAAACAGCAAAAGCCAAAATAGTTTGAATCACATGGAACAGGAAAATTATTCTGAATTTCACTATGTCAAGTGTGCGTCTCACTTTCTCTCTCACACTTTTTAACTAACAACTCCTTTATGATTAGGTCTTAGAATTTCATGCTAAATTTAAGGTAACTGTAACAAAAATCAAATAAAAAACAGAACTTTTTTTCTCCTTATATTTTTCAATTAATTCTGCATTTTCTTAGTGGGGCAAAAAAAAAATGTCGAAGATTTTCCAGCCAGTTCCACTCAAAACCTTATGAGCCTCAGAAGGAACAGGCTTAAGAGGGCTAGTTCAGACTGACCTTATGCATAGTGCAGATAGTGCCACATACAAGAGTGAGCACACTTCTTGAAAACTGAAAGACAGCAGCCGTGACATTCTTTTATGCACAACTTGTATCGGCACACTGTGACCTCCTAGAAGCTACTCAGCCCCACAGCCCCTGTTTACACTGCTTAAACAGAACTGAAATATTTCATTTTTGCAGCTGGTGTAGCAGATAGATTCAAGGGGAGATCAGACACATTCCCAGAAGAGAAATCCTCCGAGGATTTCTAAATTCATTAAAAAAATCCTTTACCTAAGGAAGTCAGAGCATCAAATGGTTGGAGGACAGAAGTACTCAAAAGAAGTACTGCAGATGATTGATCAATTCTCGGACTGCTCTCCAGGCCACCGTGACCTACAATGGCCTTTGTCAGCAACAAGATACAGGGCTGTGCTGATCGTTTGTCTGACCCAGAATGGCTGCATTTCTGCTCTGCTGACAAAGTGCTTTCCCTGCCTCCCTGAACCTAGAGGTCACAAGGCTCGCACAATACCACTAGATGAATTTTCTGCTGATGGAGAGCTTCCCTAAAGCAGGAGAATTCTTCCATGGTAACTTCTAGCCATTTAAACCTTGCTGCAGTTTGTGTAGCAAACATGCCTTGGAAATTCCTGTGTAAAGCCTCACTCCCAGCTTTCATAAGCTACAAGCCTTCATAATACCACATAACCACATATGCCTGTATCCATGGGAATTGTACGTGTGGCATATCATATGCATACCTGTGCTGCACAGTATGATCTACTGGACAAACAGCTTCTAAAAGAACTAGGCTTCTGTAGCAGCAGCTTTTGTCATGCTTGTCTGCTGTGCAGTGATCAAGAGTTTCTAATAGTAAATAAGAGACAAATTACGCCTTGATGAGAACTTCTTTGAATCAGCTTCGTCACGGAAGACGAGACACTCCAATGCTCTGACCAAAGCATAGTGACCTGATGAAGGACCTTTTCTTCCCTAGAATGTGCTGATGCCAATAGGAACTGTTTGCCTGCAGACTCTTGCTGCATGTAAGCCGTAGGTTTCGTCTTTTTCTCAAGTCATTCAAAGAAGTAAAATGCATTGGAAGAGAAGAGCAGCATGGCAGGCACAACCAGAGCATGAGTGATGAGGAGTCACCACGGAGGAGCTAGCACGAGCAGGCAGCACATACTGCTTTTGTAACAGCAGCTTTTCAACCTTCTACCAAAGGAATCATGTGTAGCAGCAATCAGCCCAAACAATCCCGCCAGGAACATCATAAGTGGAATCTCCAGAGAAAATACAACTCCTCACAGATATTTGTGACTGCTCTGGATTGGCAGGATTAGATAAGCACCACTGGCACCTTTTGTCACTCCCCACACTTGTTCAGCACCTTTCATTACCAGATGAACTGCATTTAACTGGCAGTACTCAAACCAGATGTCCTCCAGTGAACTCCCCAATCTACATAATTTCTGTGGCTCCTGTCCCAGGACAGACATGCTGCTTTGGGACTTTGAATTGTCATAGGAAATTTTCAGCCTGAGTAATATTACAGTCTGAAGGAAGTGAGATGCTAAGTCTCTCAAGTGTTTTTGTTACTGCAATTTTTGGTTCTGTCTGGGAGAGTTGTGGGGAAAAAAAGCCAAAATAACCTAAACTTCTTACAGATAATTTCATGTTAGCTGGAAACTCACAAAAAAAACTTGTGAGGCCCTGAAATTTCCAGCTCAGAACAGCAGACACTTCCCTTTTTCCCTCAGCACATACATTCTGGACCATGATCCCAGCGGCTGTAACTCAGGAGGTTTACCCTATGTATTTTCAGCTCAGCAGTTTTGACATACACTTAGACTCTGATCTGCAGTCTGGCCGTTATTTGGGAGCACTTACATGACCATTCACAAAAACAGTATTCAAACACAAGACAAACTATTATTTGGATTCAAACTCTTGAAAAGGTGGAGAGAACTTATCCATCATCAGCATCCTTACACTAATCACTAATGCTCCACAGTATTCCTGTGAAAATTCTTGTTACTCTGCTCTTCCTAAGGAATTCAAAAGCCAAAGCCAGCATTCAGCACCACAGCAAGGACCTAAGACATATCAGTGAAAAAAAACATGTATAGTCATCTAGTTTCAGCTATGAGATCTTTTTTATTGGAGTTTGGTGAGCAACTCATTGGAAAAAAGGAAAAGGCTAAAACATGAACCAGGTTCTATTAGACTGAAAACCTGCTCCCATGCAAACAGGATCTGTTTGCTAAAGTGACTCTACCCTGAAGTTACAGGAGTAACTACAGGGCTGTCCAGGCACAGCATACTCAGCCTAAGCTGAGTATCTTGGATACCAGTACAAGTCTAGCTGTGGGAAGGCAGAACACAGCACGGTTTAACCACCAAGTATTTACCCTTCTTCTTTTAACTACAGAAAAATATTTTACTATTTACGTAATTTAAATGGAACAAATGTAGCTTTTTTTTCTGTGTCCAGATTTATTCCTGATGTAGGTTTGGAAATGGAACTACTCTGACTTGGGACCCTTTCTGAACACAAAGATTCAGGAACACAGACAGTAGGTTACAGGTTATAGGTTATAGGGTAATCTGAATGGTTTAACTAGTTTCTAAAATGAAGACAAGCTCTGAAAATACATCTAAAAACATCCCTTCTCTTGCTTTCACACAGTGAAGGAGGCTGGTGGAGAGTCCACTCCCTTACAACAGGTCGAGAAAACTACATTCCAGGAAAATACGTAGCAAAAGTTTACCACGGGTAAGTAAATGCACTGCCTATAGCCTTTCAACACTATGTTTCCACACATACTGCCCTGATAAGATTTTCAGTGTCATAATCAAAACAATGTCCATAGTTACTTGACGGACAGAAAATTTATTTATTGACAGTCTAAAATAGCTCCTCTGAAATCTGAGAACATCAAATCCACAGCTAAATCTATATGAAAAGGAAAATTCTACTTTTAAATGTTGGAAAGGGTAAAAAAGCCTCAAATGTCATGTAAGGTATATAAAACACTTCTGTTGCATGGACCGATCTCTAATTTTCAGACACTGATAAAGAGACTCTATTTAGAAAGAATTTTTAATATTTACAAAGAGTAAAATTTAAGCTAGGGTTGCTCATGAAAAACAGACCAAAACCAACAAATAGAAAGACTAATAAGTCATTCAAGAATGTAAACTCTCACACTGGAAGAGCTAAGGAAGGTTCAGAGGTTTCTTGTTGCCCTAGACACCAGTCAGGAAAAAAAACATTAAAGCACACAATTTATTTTTTTCTGGCAAAAGTTTTAATACCTGTTTAATTTTAAGCATATGAACTGTGAACTTCACTGCAATTTATGGAAGTGCTTAAATTTTAATATGCCAAGACCATTTTGCTGATATGAAACATATACTGGATCAAACACACAAGAACAACTTTAAAATGAAGTGCCAATAAGTCCTACCCCAGCTGAGCAAGCTCAGCTCCATGGTTAGACACTAGCTGAGGCAAAATCCATCAGTGTGTCAAGCTATGGTGAAAATTAGTGGGACTAAATCCACCTTCCCTTATCCACAAAGCCAATTAACTTAACTTGCTGGACTATTCCCTAGCATAAGAAGAGTAATTGTATTCATTTGGGGTTCATTTCTGATAAAATAAAATACAAATTGGGGTTAACAAAAGTGGTTTAAATGAAAAAGAGGGATTTAACCAATGCCATAAGTATATCACCAATATATTACATGGATATGTCCCCAAAAATTCAGATCAAGGCAACTACTTGAAAAGTTTGAGTTTCCCTTTTAAAAAGGCTAAGGAAACTCAAAGGAAGCAGAATTTTCTCCATAAACTAGGGAAATATGCCTGGACATAGTTGAGAGAATAACTACAGAAAGCCACAGTGTTATTTTTGCAGTCACTTTTCCTGGCTAATGCTGCACTTTCACGGCCACATGCTGCTCTCTGTTTCACTGATGTCTAAATTTCAGAATTTGTTTTTTCCTGCTTCACAGCTGGTTATTTGAAGGGCTGGGAAGAGAAAAAGCAGAGGAACTTCTGCAGTTACCCAACACCAAGGTTGGCTCTTTCATGATCAGAGAGAGTGAAACTAGGAAAGGTGAGAAAATATGATTTTTTTTCTCCCCCTTAATCTCAGGCATTAGCATGTTTACAGCTCTTTAGTTCACTCCCTGTCCTGCTTCATATGGATCAGCCCAAAACCAGAAAATGAGAATGTAATGAAAATGTAATGGGAAGGCAAAGGCACCCAGTGCAACACGCCAGTCCTCACCACTCACCTACGTTACGAGCTGTGCTGGAAATAGGGTTAGCGATGGCCATGGAAAGTTCCACAGGCACCAGCACAAACAAGACATAGTTGTTTAAACACTATTATTTACTTTGGTTGCATACAAAGTTTATTAGGCAGGGGGACTTTTCAAATGGAGGAAAAGTCACAGCTTTGCCTTGGTCCACAAAAGATTGCCTGAAGAAGCTATAAAATAAATAAATAAATAAATAAATAAAACCACATGAAGTAGTGGTGGTAGCTGATAAGTGAATTTCCTATATAAACAGGTGGCTCTTTTATTCGCTTGTTAAAAATGACATGTCTTCCAATTTTATTTTCTTTCATAGCAATTCTGTTGCTACATGGGAATTGTACAGCACACACTTTATACTTTCAATCTCATCAATGGAAATACATCTCCCATTGTGCAGCATGATAACTTTCCTTTTTCTGAATCATGAGGGCACATCCTAACAACACGATACTACAGTTAGAAGGGAACAATAAATCATCTACCTTTTGCATACCACAGGCCAATTACTTCCATAACGCTAATATTAAATTCAAGAAATTTACAAATAATAGTCAGTCTTTATCAACTAAATGCTGCACAATAGTTTTAAAGAACAAAACAGGAAAATCCAAGTTGTCATCTTCTGCCAGGACGGCATTATCAGGTATCACCTACTGCATTTTTGGGAGATGAATAAATCAGCACAATAGCACATGGGGCGGGTCCTCTTCTTCAAAGGCAGGCAAAGAACTTCTATAAAGGCCTATTTCCTTTATACCATGTCAAAAAATCCCCTACCAGCAAAAATAAAGGAAACGCACACCAGAAGTTGAAATCCAATCAAAATCTCAGGCCCTTTATTCCCTTTGTTATACTCAAGTATCTATGTAAAGTATACTCGGTAGAAATTAGAATGCCCACTCAGTATTTTTCAGATCTTTCCAGGACCCTTTTGGATCTTGGTACCACATCTTACAGATGCTCCGGTTGTGGTCACTGCTACTTATCTAGAATTAGGGCTGTACTTTGGTGTAATTAGTCCTCCTCTTTCTCCAGGGTTATATTCCTTATCGGTGCGACATAGGCAAGTGAAACATTATAGAATCTTCCGCCTTCCAAACAACTGGTATTACATCTCCCCACGGCAAACTTTTCAGTGCCTGGAAGACCTTGTGAATCACTACTCAGGTAAAAAGAACAGCAGAATAAATGTATTTTCCACTGGCAACTGTAAAACTGTCTATCCAAGGTCCAGAACAAAAGCTTTGCCTGAGTTCAAGACTTGTAATTACTGCCACAGAAGCAATGGAAAAACTTTCGGTTTCTATCTTATTTTTTTGATCCTAAACAGTCCTCTTAACAGTACAACTGAAATAAACCCAAGAAATCAGCTAAATAAAGACACGTATTGGTATAGGCTATTGTATGGCCATGTCAATAACACTATTTGGTCCAAAAACTAGTGCCTAGCACTTCCTAGACAATTTTCAATTACAATTGGGAGGTTTGCACAGGCCAGGGATGCCCAGCTCCTCTCAGAGCACAGCTAAAGTCAGAGTTTGAGTGTACAAAAATGTCAAGCTGTACAGATGCATGTCATGGTTCTAGGTCCCAGGACCAGAGTTCAACTCCTGGCTCACTCTGTTTACCAGCATCAGCATGTCTGCCACTTATTTATTTATCATACAGACAGATAGCTTCAGGACATGCACGACCAAGTTCTGCAGTCACGTTTCTCTTGGGAACCACAACATCACACAACCTTATCTGCATCAGAAATTTCTCAGAAATGTTTTTAGTTTCTTCCCTATTACTTTCGAAGAGCATGGCTGAATTTTACCAGCAGAAGTTATCTGTTAGCTCAAATCTAGATTCAGCTGTCAATTTTACTAATATTTGTCCAGTGGATGACACCTGTTTCAAGGACAGTTTTCCAGATTTCTGGCAATTTAACTGGTGTCAGAAAGATAACTTGACAACACAATTAAGTGGCTGGAGTTACCATGCATTAAAATGAGAACAATTTAAAATGAGGAAGGAAGACTGTAGTACGTTAATTGCATAAAAGTATACAAGAGAACAATAGGTTCTGTGCTTTAATTATCAATGGGTACTCTGTAATTTCAAAAGTGTAAAGCTACCATATCTGCATACTTCATAGCTAAATGAAAAAGTGTTGGCCAAAGAGTACTCTGATAAACTGAGAAGAAAAGCCATATTCACATTCAAATCATGCAAAAGAAACAGAGGAGTAAGAATCTGGACAGGAATTTTTGATTATTTTTTTTTTTACATTTTTAGTTGGCTGACACTTTTCTCCATTTAGAAAGAAGTAAACAGACAAAGCCTAAAATTCGGGGGTGGGAGGACAACTCAAAACTTACAACAACTAACATTTTTACTTGAGTGTAGGTGTAAGAGGAGTCATAGTGAGATTTAGTTCTCCTCCTTTCCCCACCATGAGATGATACGGAATCTCACCCTGCAATAAGGCTCAGAGATGTAAAACATTAGCACTGAGCCATGATGTTCTCTACTTGGGCAGAAGAACACATACAACATCCCCAATAGAGCAAGGAGAAGAGGATAGAGAGAAGTATAGATGAAAGTAACGTGTGAACCTCAATTCATTCCATAGCCATGTTCCACAAGAGAACAGCTGCACATACAATCCAATCGGAGTGGTTGTATTTTGCATCTATTTTACACTCTGTTTGCACAGCTGAGCCAACGGGAAGCAAAAGCAGAACTCACTGAGGACTCATAAAAGCCGGGTTTAAGTCCCTACTCTGCCACAAACTTCCTTTTAGACTTTGGGCAAACCACTTTATGTGCCTCTGTCCCTCATTGTCCTGTGGGAAATACACCCCAAGACAAAGTAAGAGGCAAAGGTATGAGGAAAGGAAAAAGTTAACACCTGTTTTACAGTGTCTTTGCTGAGAACACACAAGTTATTGACTGCTACTACTGTGTCCAAAACTCTCTATTTGAGCATGTACCAGGGAAGGAAAACAGTGAAGATAACAGTGAGCAAACACTAACCGTCTGCATGTTCATTTCCCTATTAGAAGTTGCTGATGGTCTCTGCTGCGTCCTTACAACACCTTGTCTTACCCAGTGCACTAACAACATGACGAATCAAGTTCCTCCTGTGGTGATACGGAATAAAAACTTCAACTGGAGAAATATTCACAGGTACCACATACAACACAGGCTGCCAGGAAAACCAAGGGGTTTTTCCAGCCTTGTATATACTTGTATTTACAACACAGAAGAAACAGCCCGTTCTTTCCCCTGAGAGCAGTTTTAAAGATTAGGCATTCTTCAAAGCTACTGACAGCAGCTTAACCCATGAAAACTGGATGTCCAGCTCTCTAACCGATAATCTGGATCTAAGTTTAAAAGAATGTAGAGTAACATTCAACCACTTTTGCTATCCAGGTAAGACTGTGGCCACATATACAGCCCCTTAGGGACTTATGAGTCTTCTCCACCAAGGGGCAGGAGTAGGAGCCAGGTCATAAAGGCCAGTCAGACCCAGCACCAGTGGCACACTAACGTGCAACGGCTTAGAGGTGAGCCCTAGTGGCTCCCCTTTGCTCACATGGTGGCCATTCATGAAGCTGCACAAGTGCAATGAACACACTACCCCAGCACATAGCTTTCCTGCTCTGTATCTCTCAACACAGAGCCCAATTTGAGGTTCATGAGATTTCTAATATCACGACTGCAACTAGAGAAAGTAGGTCAGGTTTCAGAAGCTGGTGAAACAACCACCTTCAGGAACAAAAGCACCTCTTATTTTTGAAATGTAAATTTTCCTCTAGTACCTTTCTTCACAAAGCATATTCATATTGCTTACAAAGCAAGAACATTTTTTGCAGTGTTGAGGCCATTTTTCGTACTCATTAAGAAGAGCGAGATAAAGTACATAGATGTTATTTCCTTTTCAGATGCTGAAAAATATTTAGATACTACTGTTGCACTGTTTCGGAAAATCACTAAGTGACAGAAACGTTTGGTGATTTATGAGACAGGACATTTTTTATACAACAAAATTAACATGATTCAGTTTAAAAACATCTAAGAGGCTCAGTTGAAGCAGCTGAAATGATAACAAAATTTTGTTCTTTTAAAGGCTGGAGGTGAGTGAAGATACCGAAAGCACTCTGGCAGCAATGGATGATTCTTGTCTCAGCTATGGTCTGAGGGAAAGCATTGCTTCCTACCTCTCCTTAACAGGGGATGACAACGCTTCTTTTGCAAGCTCCAGAAAGAAAAAAGCCCAATCTCTTATATACACAGGGAGCAAACGCAAGAGTATCCTTCACTTGCCACCGACATACTATGAGGACTAAATGTAAGACAATCATGAGAAAAAAAAACAAACAACAAAACAACTGAGGGAGAAGAAGAGAAACTCAGAGCATCCTGTGGTCCTGGGTCCTGCAGTCCTTCAACGGCTGAGAGACACAAGCACACCAGCTGATGAACAACACTGGCAATGCTTCTGCATGTTAATCAGAGACCTTCTTAAGGGTGTTATTTCAGCCACGGCATACGCTGGGGATGTGCCCAGTGCAGCTGAAACTAGAACCTGCTCACAAGCAGGGTAAACTGAGATAGACTCTAAGTCAAGAGCCAAGTGATACCCACCAAAGGTGATGCCCACCATTGTACAAAGGTGACTGCATAGTGGAGGACTAACTACAGCTCAAGAACTTAAATTCTTACTCTGGTATTCTCTACAAGACTAAAAACCATCTTTGTAGAACCTACTTCCATTGAGAAAAGGAGTCCTTTCCTTCTCCACATGGAATCATTCACTGTCATTGACAATGGGTCAGAAAGCCAACAATAACCCAAGGAAAGTATCTAACAATCAGCATTCAAGAAACTGACTATATTGACTCCATACTTCTGTCATTTTTACCTCTGAGGGGAAAAAATTAAAATAATTGACCTTCCAACTGGCATTTAACTGAAGTGATGGCAATGGCTTGCAGTGTCACAAAGTGGTCACAAAATTAAGAACAAGCTTAACTCTCTGAGAAAAGCAGTTCCTGCTTATCCCTGAGCTGGCAGTACAGGCATATGTGAAAGTATAACTCAGCTGCTCATAGTCTAGCAGATAGACAACAGAAAACAAAGGGGTTTTTAAATGAAAAGTAAAATGTGGTAATATCAAGCCTAACTGCAAAGGCAGCCTTGCAAAGGTGTGACTTCCTATATGTAGAAGATCAGAGTTTAACCTCATGTCCTAAAGGCATGCCCATATTTATGTATAATATTTATATTAATAGCAGCTTTTAAAAATAATTAAACTAAGAGAGTAAATCAGCAACAGTGGATGTTAAAGAGTTTCCTGAATTTCCTGTCTGAAGAGGGTTATGTCAATTGATAATGACACATTTCATCAAACTGCTTAAAGATTCGTAACAAGGTTACCTGAAATTTCATGAATTAAGAGAATTTTCCTATATATATGTACCCTTTGCTAAATGATAAGGGAACAGTTAGCATGGTACTTCGAACCTGACTTGTGATTGCTTTCTAAATCAAGTAGTCACTCACATCTGGGAGTGTAAAATGCTTCAATCTATGTTCTCAAATCGAGATATTTTCAATCTAATATTCTGTCACACTTTTTTTGCACAGATTTGAATAAAGGAGGTTTGGAGAGGCAGGGAATTGGGTGTTTATATATATATGCATAATTGCTCTGTAAATATCTCTTAGGACAAATTTGTCTGATCTTTAGAACTTGTAACAGATCATTTGCACTAGCAAGAGAGATTCAGAGACCAAAATATTTCACAGCCTACTTAAGCATATTTCAGAACTTAAAGGATGAATGTAATTTGGCTGGTAAACATTGAGCACCACAAAGCAAAATGAACTCAGGAACTCTAGGCATTTGTGTAATCACATTACTGTTACTGATCATTAACACATTATGGTGACTGCGTTTTATCCAGTGAAATGCGTATGGGGAGCATTACAGATTTCGAAGTCATGACTTGTATTTATTCATTAAAATAATATCCAGTAGTTATTTTTCATTTATTTTAGAAAATAGGAAACATTGTGTGTAACTAGTACAAACACCCAGTCTTGAATTGACACTGACAGAAAGAATCTTTGACAGAATGCGACAAAAGAATCTGAGCCCATATAACTGGGCAGTACTTGGAACGTGCTCTGCAGGAAGAGGACAAGAGATGTTCAGATGACGAGAGGTTCACACAATTTCAGACTAGTTCAAGGTCAAAGGGACCTCTGGAGGTCACCTGGTCCACTTCCCCTTCTCAAGCAGGCTCATCTTGAGCCAGTTGCCCAGCACCATGTCCAGACAGCTTTTCAGTATTTAGTGGTCAATGACTCAAAGTCCAGATGGAGAGCACTGACAAGTGGTGTCCCTCAGGGATCCGTACTGGGACCCATACTGTTTAACACGTTTATCAATGATATAGACAGAGGGACTGAGTGCATCATCAGCAAGTTTGCAGATGACACTATACTGAGTGGTGCTGTCAATGTGCCAGAAGGACGGGATGTTATCCAGAAGGACCTGGACAAGCTGGAGAGGTGGGACCAGGTGAACCTCATGAGGTTCAAGAAGACCGAGTGCAGGGTCTGCACCTGGGTCGGAGCAATCCACATCATCAATACAGGCTGACAGAAAGCAGCCCTGCAGAAAAGGACTTGGGAGTGCTGGTGGACGAGAAGCTGGACATGAGTAGACAGTGTGCACTTGCAGCCCAGAAGGCCAATTGCACCCTGGGCTGCATCAAAAGAAGTGTGGCCAGCAGAGTGAGAGAGATGATTCTGCCCCTCTAGTCTGCTCTGGTCAGACCTCACCTGGAGTACTGTGTCCAGCTTTGGAGCCCTCAGTATGAGAAGGACATGGACCTGATAGAGCGAGTCCAGAGGAGGTCCACGAAACTGCTCAGTGGGCTGGAACACCTCTCCTACAAAGACAGGCTGAGGGAGCTGGGGTTGTTCAGCCTGGAGAAGAGAAGGCTCCGGGGAGACTTAATAGTGACCTTCCAGTACCTGAAGGGGGCCTATAGGAAGGCTGGAGAGGGACTGTTCACAAAGGCCTGTAGTGACAGGATGAGGGGCAATGGTTTTAAAATACAGAAAGGCAGATTTAGGCTGGATATTAGGAACAAGTTCTTTACCATGAGGGTAGTGTAACATTGGAACAGGTTGACCAGGGAGGTAGTTGAGGCCCCATCCCTGGAGATATTCAAGGTGAGGCTGAACAAATCTTTAAACCTTATCTAGTCACGATGTCCCTGCTCACTGCAGGGGGGTTGGACTAGATGGCCCCTTCCAACCTAAACCATTCTATGATTCTATGATTCTGTCTCCAGGGGTTGATACTTCACAACTTCCCCTGGACAACCTGTGTCAGCGCTCAGTCACCCTCACGGTGATGACATGAGGTGACAAAAACTAATAAATCGTGCCGTAAGGGATGGCTGGATTTCACAGATGGTTATGAGGAAATTCTGTGAGGCCTGACTATTTCCCACAAACAACTTGAAAGATTATATTTGGGACTTTCTGGGAAGCATAATCTTGCAGGGGCCAACAGGACCGAGGTGATTCTATACAAATCTGAGATTACCTAAGAAACAATATCAGAAATACCAAATTTGGGTAGGTATGTAGCAAGACTGGGACCAGTGGAGAAAAAATAATCAGACATGGTTGGTTTGTTTGACAGTGAATGATGTTGGTAAAGGGGGGAAAAAAAGGAGATGGGAAAAGGGGGAAGAAAGGGGATCTAAAGAGTAGCTAATCATAGGATCAGGGATACTTAGGGTCCATGTCAGACAGCCCTGCACTTGATTGCAGTAGTTTTCAGTAGAGTGATAAATCCGCTTTTTCCACCATCGGCTGACCTTCTTCCATGACCAGAAGGGACCTAACATCTTCCTTTGCATTGGGCAGAAGAAGCCTGAGAGCTCTCCTCCTGACACTCACCAGGGAATGCTTGGATGAGACACCTAACATGTATGCCCTCCCCAGTCTCCTGCAAGAGACGAAAGCAATCCATACCATTGATACACTCTTCTACATCAAAACTCCACTGGGAAATAAATCAGTTAACCAAAAGATGAAGTAAAATACCAGGTTAATGCTCTTAAATGATTTAAACCAAGATCATAATCACTATTTTTTTTGAATCATACTACTGAAAGACGAAATAAGTTATGAAAGTCCCTGTGACAGCTTTGCATTGATTTTGCACAATCTTCTTTCAGATCTGTTCCAACAAAAGTTATTACAGGACAAACATAGGAAACTCAAAAGCATGTTGCTATTTCAGGTGCACATCTTGCAGAGAGTCTCATACATCACACCTTCCTGCATGCTAAGAAATAGTATCATTTTTTTTTTATATATGACAAAGACCCAAACAAGGAGCGCAAAACTAACTTTTGAAGAAAACCTGTATTACTTCAAGGGATTTTCCCTCTGGAAAGCTACATCCTGGTTCATGATTCTTAGTCTATGTGCACAATAATTTAAAAGTACACAGTGATTTTGGTGTCTTGGAACAAAACCAAGATAGATCCTTTACAGGAAGTTCAGGTGAGATATCTGAATGAAACAACAGTTGCGTTCTG
Source organism: Baryphthengus martii (assembly GCA_013396935.1). Classification (NCBI taxonomy): domain Eukaryota; kingdom Metazoa; phylum Chordata; class Aves; order Coraciiformes; family Momotidae; genus Baryphthengus; species Baryphthengus martii. Next base: position 521,656 of record VWZK01012356.1, read on the forward strand.
CATCACTTCATCACAAAAAAAAAAAAGTATATTTTAAACACACTGTTATTACTACTTGCATTTTATTTTATCAGTGTATTTCACAAGAAAACTAAATACACCATGACAGTGTAAGGACAAATGCTTAACATTGCTTTGAAATAACTGGAGATCCTGCTTTTGCCAAGACAGTGGTCTGAACAGTCACAGGAAATAAAGTCTCATTACAAACACTGTATTAGTGGGAATAATTGATGAACCTGCCTGTTCATTGCACTTGCCACTCTTCCGTTATTTGATGTTCTGCTGTTGGAGAAAGAAGTACTCCCAACTCTGTTTTGTAAAAGAAAAGATGGAATTTGGAACTACACTCCAGAAATAACGATGAGCAAAGAGTTCCTTGTATATCCATCTGTTGCTCAACTGGCAAATTGCACTGCCTCCTGTTACAGCTTTCACAGGGCCCCATCCCAAGCCATGTCAGTAAAGGGTTTGTGACTTCAGAGAAATAGTAGAATGGAACTATACTCTGGGAGAAAAGGACTCTGGGTCTGCTAGCAAATCCAGATCCCTGGAAACATTCAAAGTCATGTTGGACGGGGCTCTCAGCAACCTGATCTGCCCCTGCTCACTGCAGAGGGGTGTTTTAATGGTCCCTTCCAACCCAAAATGTTCTATGATTTCATGAAATTAACTGCTATGTCAAAAGCCGAGTAAAAAAATCTAGGAACTATTTGGGGAATTATCTCAGAATGCCATAAAAAAGCAACTACTGAACAGTAGTTTTCAACAAAGTTCTTTGCCTTCCCCACTAGAGTGATGCAGTTAAAACAAGCTTATTGAGACACGGGGATGCAAAAGGCAAGTTAAGTTTCCTGGAGCAAGGAGCATCCTCAAGAAAAATCAAGTAGTGAACAGAGATATTGTTATTTTCAAGGCAAGATTTCGTTTAATTTGGCTCTAAGTTTCCTGGACCAATAATTCTGTTTCCCTGCTTATTGTACCAAGTCAACACTGCTAGCAGAGAGATCATTTTGCTCAAGTGCCACTTCTGCTGATATATGAACCTCCACTGAAGATTAAGCCGCATTTCAGAGCACACTACTCTCATCTGAGGCTGTAAAGATCAATGGGAGTATTGACGCTGACAAAGCTGATCTCAAATTCCTGAGATTTGACACAGGAAGGGCTGTAAAAATATGAATCATTTGGGGTGACTGTGAAAGTGGTCTGAGCTGACAGCAAACAAGCCTGTGGGTAAACGGATTTTTGCGCGCTCTCTGAAACTTGCTTTTTCTTTTACATGAAATCTGCCATGAGATCAGATAAAAAGATTGGATACTTAAAAAACGCGGATGTTTGGCTCATCAGTTTTTGAGTCTAAAAATTGCTGATCAACAACTGTATTTATGGAATGGAAACTAACCTGTCGCACCTACAAGTTACGAAACAGGACTATTTATATAATACACCACAACCCACATTGACGAAAACCAGATTCTAACTATGACTAAATCAATCACCAAAGTGCATCTCTTGTACATCCTTGTGAAGCGTTCAGCTCCTGGAGACAGCAGTTGCAGGAGAGATGAAAAATAACTATAGCAATAAGTGCCTGATTAGTGCTGCCAAGGTAGGGATGAAATAAAACCAGCACCCACACACTGCAACATCCTCACGTCTGTAACGACACCCTTTCGCAACGAAGTTGGGACTTACCATCAACAACATTCTTCTGAAGAGGTCCATATCCACAGTCTCGGTGAGCAGGTGAATGCTGGTAACATCAGCCCCACCACGATCAGCTCCTACAGAAACTTGGCTTGGATCTCCTCCAAAGCTAGCAATGTTCCGCTGCACCCACTTCAGAGCTGCCAATTGATCCAAAAGGCCAGTGTTTCCACTTGCCTCTGAAGAATCTATTGTGGAAAATAAATACATAGGTCTGAAAATAAAACTACGAACACTTGAAGTTTTGATTAAATGTCACATTTTTAGCAGCTGAACCTTGACAAAACTGGTAACAAAGTTTAAAAGTCTGAAGTGGTTTCTTCCAAGGTGATCACTGTACAGATTGACTCCGTTTCAGTTTTTGCTAGTCCACCAGGCATCCTTGGAAGTGCCTAATTGTCTGTCCTGGTGATAGCAAGGTAAAACTCCAACTTCTAATCTTCATTTAGACATCTCATAATAGGAAACTCGAATTCAGGCTCAAGTATTCATAAATTTACATCACGAGATTCTTTTTCTAAGAATAAGTAGCTCGATCTTACATTGAAATAAAAGCAAATTAAAAAATCGTGTTTGCCAAATTCTTCAGTTGGAAGGGACCCATAAGGATCATTGACTTTTTCCCTGGAGTTCTCCTAATGGCATCTGTTCGCTTCCTACATTCCTTTTACACTTACCATGTCTGAACAATCATTTATACATCACACCATCTTGATTTCTTTACACATATACAGATACTATTTTATAAATATCTCCATACAGATAACCTTTGAGATTCACCTATGTCTAACTGGTAGAGATCGGATTGATATGTGTTCATATTTTTGTTTCCATTAAAACTGAAGAAAAAAAATTAATCATGTACTCCCCATGCTTAGGTGCTGCCATTGAAAAGACTCTTTTCAACACCAACCAGTGGTAACCTGATAGTTTGATTAATAGGAGACTAATGCTGAAACCACCTAATGATGCAAATCCCATTAGATGCTACTTACTTATGTAGCGCCTAATGATGCAAACACCAACCAGTGGTAACCTGATAGTTTGATTAATAGGAAGCTAATGCTGAAAGAGCGTTTAATGATGCAAATCCCTAGGCAAGCTTGACTTCACAGCAACAAAACCAGAAATAAGTAATTCCTAAACAGTCCATAAGAAAGGAATAGAAAACGATTATTTACTGTCTACTACTTTTTCATACACAATGAGCCATTCATTTTTAATGATTTTAAGTTCCCCACATTTATAACTTGGAATAAAAAAATCAAGATAAGACAAAAAAAAAAAAAAAAGCCAGGAACAGAAACACAGCTGAAACTATTTGTTTCTTCCATTGCCAAGACAAAATAGCACAATTTTAACGTAAGGGTTGGCTCAGAAACTGGTGAATCAAAATGAACAGATAGTGGGGGAAAAAAGTTGCCATTGGTGGACAGGCAGCCCTGTCTCAGACAAAGAGCAACTGAAAGTATACATCCTGTGGTAGGTATCTCGGTAATTCGTTATGGTGAGCATGTGGATATCACAGAGATTGACTTAATCAGTAGAATAGAGGAGACCGGATTACCAACAGCCTTGTAGATCTTACAGATACTCACATCACGACAGCCCTCACTATTGTAAGTGCCCTTTCAGTTTGACAGCCAAGAACTGAAGGGCTCCAGAAACTGCAACCTTCCACCTATAGCCACAGTTTCAAATGATCAGGCCAAGCCACAGCAGTGAAACAATGGAGAAAAAATTTTCCCTGCTTTAATTTTGAGGGGGGTTGTGTTTGTTCTGCACACCATGATCAGTTCTAAGCTTCTCAATCCAGCATTAAATCCACTCCACACTGTTAAAACAAAAACCTCATTTCAAAGACTTGCAGTATGCCTCATGAGACCTCCCCAGAGGAAGTGAAATCCCTGTAAATGTTTTAGCCACACAATGTACCTTGCTACCAGTACACTAAACAGCAAGACCTAGGAGACAAATACAACCAGCTCCCCTTGCCCTGGAAAAACCCACAGCCAGGTCATGAAACATACAACCTAGGGAACAGATGCATGTATGGACATTCACAGTAGTTAGACTCAAAGAAATATGTCCACTAGGAATCTTTTTCACTGCTTAAGTTGTAGGCCTAGATAGAAATCTCAAGCGATCTTCTTAGAGGAAACATTTCTGGGGATCACAGGAGAATGACAAGAAACTGATGTTCAATGACAAACATCTGCTGTTCTGTTATTACTAAACTGGAGAAGAACAATGGTGCTAAATTTAAGCATGAAAATCATCCTGGTTTATATGACTTTATGGACTCTTAAAAGAATCTGGCCTAAAAATACGACTGTCTTCTCCACACTCTTGACATCCATCTCACTGGCAATTCACCCTGACTTTTCTGGGTGCAAAGTGAGAGGTGAAGGCACTAGTAAGAACTTGCATCACTTTTTGCAAAATCAATGACTGATAGCAAATTAATTTAAACATCCATTATAGTTAGAAGAAAAAACGCAAAAGTCGTCAATGAGCGAGCAAAACAGCTACAGAACTAACAAAGCAAAACACACAAAAAAAGGAAATCTTTTGTTTTCAGTACCCTTCCTCTCCTAAAATCTCTTTTTAACTTCTTTGTTTCTAGTTTTGCAATCTATGACAAATCAACACGAGAGGATTCAGCACTTGGCTCAGTTGGACAAAGAAACTGATGTTGCTCACAGGATCATAACTTTCATTTGTAAATTCAGAGCCTTGCAATACTCGTTTTGCCAATGTCCTCACAATCCTAGAGGATGAACTCCCGCCCTCTGTGGAACTGATGGTAAAATTCCATATGGTATTGGATCCAGCTTGATAACCTTCACTGAAAACCCCCAGTGGCTACTGGTTATGTACAGAATGAGTCTGAGGTACTCCGCCAACATGTGGCAGACCAAAGAACAGATACTGTAGTAGGAGTCTTGCTCATCAGAATGGGTATTACTGAAAATCCAGGCTGACAGGGAACCTGGTACAGACATGCCACAGCTCATCAACCTTACTTGGACTAAATGGGACACAGGGCAGACAAGAGTGTGGCACTGAAGGAATTTTTAGGGATTCCCATGAATGTGGTGTTTAGTTTGCTCCAGTGACTCTTGCAAAGCACTTTTCTGACTTGCTCCTGTTCCCTCCGGAGTAACAGGATTCTCCCAAATGCATACCAAGGATTTCCCACAAGGGAAGAGGCCAGGAAAGACTGCACTTGTCCCTGGTTGCATCTCAAGAGTACAGAGAAGGAGAAGATCTCTAAACATGTGATGGACCTACATGTGATGGACCATTCTTATCTGAAGGAATTCAAATTCAGTACATTCAGCTCCTGCACTGATGTTTTGGGCCAGTGTGCAGATTCCCATTAAAAAGAAGATGGAGAATTTATCCTGATCCCTGAATTGTGGATCATCATATCAGTACAGCTATATAATATTCAGCCCAGTCAGCAGTTTCCATTTAGGAAGAAATCCCAGCGAGGCTCACGGGGCTGCAGGAGGTGAGTGGGTAGCGCGTGGGCAGTGCTGCGTAACGGAAGCTGGCACAGTGCACATCCACACTGCAATGGGCTCAACTAAACACGAAGCCACAGTAGAACTTTCAGAAGAATCTGGTTTGCACTGATGAAAACAGCGATTCTTTCCCCAGATACACCTGTTACCAAGTTCAAGCCTAAATGGGTAAGGAGTTTGCAGTGCCAGCTCTCTAGTTATTGAATGAAAAGCAGGCTTTGCTGGGAGTGAGCTTTGAACTAAACAGTAAAGCAAATAAGAGGAAGAATAACCAATAGCTGCAGCTCTTATCCCAAACTAGGCAAAATTCACCTTGTGTCACTAATAGTAAATACTCAAAAGAATCAAGAGACGATGCACGTAGGTCTGGTATTTGCAAATATAACCTCCTAAAGGTTATAAAGGTACTGAAATGTCCGCTAGAGAGATCAAAGATTGCCACTAGACCAATGAGGCCAGAGCTCCACCTGCAATTGTTGCATTTTCTCACCATGGCTCTCTACCTCAAAATCTCCTGCTCAAGACATAATTCAAACATGGTAGAAAGAGAAGTGTTTCATACTTGCTTGAACAGGCAAATCTAATACAAGGCAAAATGAAAAAAAAAAATTAATAATCCCAAAGACCAGATGGCACTACCACAAAGGTTCAGGGAGATGCGAATGTGCATTTTCATGTGTACATGCATCTTTGCACAACATAAAATCTTGTAGATAGTGGGAATTTGTGTAATTTGTAATGGCAATTGGTATTAGGAGGCAATAGGAGAGAAAAAGTACCCTTTACTCCAGAGTATGGGGAAGGGATGCAAACAGAGAACATGCAATCTCTCAGTCACATCCAGGACAGCAAAAGGCACTAACAGTATTCAAATAGAACATAGCAAGTCCTTCAGAGAAGTCAGGCTGAATTCCTGAGGAACCAATCAGCTATCTTTGTGCTATACTTTCCGTACTTTCACGTCCTTCTTACCATTCACCTGCAGTTGCCCCTTTCTGCCTCTTCCCCACCCTGACACGGGCACGATTAAGCACGAGCAAAATTTTGAGGATGGAACAGCTGGAACTTGGTGATATTGAAAACCATACCCACGATAACATGCTGCTGAAATTAGCAATGTTTTTAATGTCTAACCTGTCTGTGTGCCTGCAAAACCCAATATCCACAGTTTAATCTGCAAACCTAAGTCTTGCCAGTGCTTTGAAATTGATGCTTTACTTTTGTTTGCTCTTGTCCCTTTGTCTCCAGCCTCTTCTCTTTCCCTTCAGGTCAAGTCCCCACCATTTCTTGGCCATTTCCCTTCTCCTCAAAACTAGTGAAAGATGCAAGTTTCTCAAGTTGAAATCTAACTTCTTTTATTTAATTTTTGTTCTCTTTAATTAGAAACAGAAGGGCAATTTAGCCCATAGTTGTGTTTGTTCTAGAAATCCATAACTTACCAGTACTGAGGAAGCCAAAAACACCGACCCGGTAGTTTGCCGTCACAACAATGATGTTACCGATGGCAGCGAGGTATGACCCATCGATGGTTGCTTTTCCCACCTCAGCATTATAACTCCCTCCATTGTGGAAGAACAGCAACACCGATATGTTTTTGACCTGCCATTACAACAACCAGGTTAACATTCCTGTAGCCAACAGATTTTGTAGGTCACTGAGGAGAACATAAGCGTTTTCCCAATTAACATTATCTAAGTCATTCATAGCTCTTTAACAATGATCAGAATGAGGGGATATCTGGCCATCTGTCTGAAATTCTAGGGCTAACCTGTCCACAATCACCTATATACCATTGAAGAGGACACTATGTCCAGTATAAAGAAGATTTAACGGCACCATTGTGTTCTACCAGCCAACAACTCCACCAAGTTAGCTCAAGGCACATCCATCCTGTTGACTTGGCCACCGAGCATGTGGTGGGCTCTTCTTTGCTGCAACATGTCTGCTTTATACAAACACAGAGGAAAAGTTCAAACAAGCGGGAAATAGAAGAAGGAAAAGGCCTGTTGGGTTGCTTCATCTTCAGGAGGACAAATTCAACAGCTGTGCACGGCTACATTCTACTCTCAGGTCTTCAGCACTTAAACACTATCTAGTCTCAAAAATCTCACTTAACAAGAGCTTCTCATTGCTCCTTCAGGCTCGACGGAGGTTTTGTTGTACTAGCTATATAGAGGGGTCCTGCAGAGAGGACTTTGTCTCTGCATGGGAGAGACTCAGCTTTCACGAAGCGCAGAGGAAGTCTGCCCTAAAAGAGCCCAGTAGAACTCCTGGGATGGGGAAGGAGCTACACTGGACTGCTGCCCACGTTAGCGCTCCTTGCGGAGCCGCCCAATTTTGTGCGGAAACAAAGGCCTTTTCCCAAAGCATCTATGTGGACCCTCTCTGCACACACAGCAGGGCTGCAGCCAGGCTGCTGCTGCATGAATAGCACAAAAGCAGAACTGCCCCAGGAGATCCCAGCATTTACCACCAGATTACAGCTCTGTCAAGTTGACACTCAGAAGAAATATCAGTGAAACGTACGGAGGCGGTTTGATTTTTGCTTTTTTTTTTTCCCTTCATGCTGTATAAAGCAGAATAACCTGCTCCAATGCTAGAAATGTTTTTTCAAAGTGTAACCTCAATTTTCCATTCATCACTTTCACCCTCTGCTGCCCACTTTGAGACAAAGAGAGAAAGAGGCTCCTCTCTCCTGTGCTCAGCAGCAGGTCACATACACACCCTCTTCCTGCTTTCTGCTTTGGCAGCTGGTGGTGTTTTTCCAAAAGGGGCTGGTGGCCCCTGAAGTAGCATCAAAGTCCATCTGAGGTTTGTTTTTCCCTGCAGCTAGAGGGCATTGGGCTCAGTTGCTGTTATTTTCTGGATGGAGCGTAGCTAAACACAGCAGTCCCATCTGCTCTGGCAAAGAATGTCTCCAGCAAAAATGCAACTGGCTGTACAGAAGAAGCAGCAGAGAAGTTATGGTTGCAGCCTCCTGCAAAATTACAGGATAGGAGTCAAACTCCCCTCAGCTGCCCTTACTTTATCATAACTGTGTGCACTTCTCACTAATCTATCTGGAGAATTTCTTCAGAGGCTACTGGTGAACATAACAATGTTACCAAAAAAATGCCAGAAATTGCAAGCACTGAAACATGCTGTGCTGTCTCCGGAACTTCTGCTCCTGAACAGAAATTGCCTAATAGTGTCTTGTCCCTGGTTCCTGTTTCTGCGTCACATGCAGCACAGAGAGAGAGATGGAGGTAAAGAAAAAAAAATTTTTCACAAGAAAATTCATTCTAAAATACAGTCACATCAACTCACGTCAGCTAAACCAGCACTAAATGCAACATTGAGCCTGCTCCATCCCCTCACCTCAGCATGGTTAAGTCTGAGTTCAAACTAGGCTTTTTCAGACTACATAGCACCATGACCTTCAGCTGCCCTCAGATCCCATGTGCAAACCCTCAAGGGGGTGAGAAGTTCATCATCCACCAGGGAGCTGCAAGTCAGCTGTTAAGTTTGAAAGGCTTCATAATATTCAGAACAATCTTCTCCATCTTTCTGTAAAACACTTAATGAGCTACTTGGCAGGGACAGTTTTAAACTCTACTGAGCTAGGCACAATATTGCTCTGGCAAGAATTGAGTGGAACAGGGATAGTGCGATAAGGATGGGAATAACACATGCATGGGATGGGAGAAGAGGGGAAAGGGTACACTTTCTAGTCTTACTTAGCAGACAGTTTCAACTCCTGATCTTACATTTGAACCCTTTGTAAATCAAGCTGAAGCACAACTTTGCTTTGCTACTGTGTCAGGTGGTGATGGTTACAGGTGGAAAAAAGTCTCTCAGAAGTGCCAGTTTTATTTGGAGGGTTGTGTGGTACACACAGCTATGGAAGTAAAATGAGGTGATGTCATTCACCTTCTTCGCTGCTTGACAGGGGCAGACACTGCTTGTCCTTCAGGGGCAGACAGCCATCACCACGCTGTGCTCTTCCTCAAGCTCAAAATACTCCTGGATGACCTCTGCCTTTGCTGCTCTCCAGGAGATTTTCTATTCAGTATTCACTAGCTAATTTAACTTTCCATGGGCTGAAAATACATAACTATAGCTCTCTGTGTGTGAGTAAAAAATAGAGCTCACCACAAAAAGAAACAGGAAAATGCCATGCCTTCTGCTCCCAGCTACTTCTCCAAAATCAGAAGTTTTGGTTCTTTCTTGGGCTAGACTTACACAAGTGAAACTGACTGACAGACCTACTTCTATCTTACAACTCTACAAAAACCAGGAGAGATTCAGTTCTCAGTACTGTTAAGGAGAAAAGACAAGCTATTTAGTCTATCAGATGGTAGGAAATACAATGCTTTCAAACAGGCTACCTTGAAAGCAGCACTTAAGCAGAGATGGCAAACTGCCTGGGACAGTGACCTGGTGTTTTCAATAAGCGATGACTGCACTCAAGGCAAAATGACAGTCTGGTGCTGCAGGGAGAAAACAGACTGCTGGACTTTCTGGAGATTGAAAGGACCTGCAAGGGACTCTGTGTGCTGCTGTCAGGTAGCTAGACCAGCTGTTTGCAGTGCGACAGGCTCATAAATTTCTATTATAACCACCATCACCTTCTGAAAATTACCAGTACTAGGGGAAAAAAAAAAATCTATTCCTGTGCTCTGGGCCCACTCTTCAATGGGATTCACATGTTATTCAGCATCTTTAATCCAAGACCCCCAGGGGTTTGGTCAATCATCTAAGCTTGGCTCTAATTTGAAGCTTTATTTTTATATCTGTTTAGAATAAGAAATTGAAGAACTTTCAAATGACAGTTTCTCAGATTGTACCACTGGCCAAGTCATCTTTAAAATGTCTATTTTTATGCTCTGTGCATTAGGCACAAATCTAGCACTGCCTGCTAACCTCATTCCTCAACAGAGCTCCCACAGATGCCAACAGGGGAATAGCGAAGACGAGAGTGAAAAACCCCTGCTGCTGCTGATTGAATGGTGGTAAGTGTTGATGTGTCATCTTGTACTGTGTTACCATCTCCACGACTAATGGTCTTATTTCAGGGACATTGCCATTTCCATCCTTGTTTTCTCCACCTTGGCTGTCACCTTCTTCTTGTGTTTTGTTTCCCTCTTTGCCTCTTATTTCTATATTTTAAATTTTCTGCCTACCTAGTTACCAGAACACGGCTCACTGAAAGACTATAGGGAATACTCTTGCTCCAGTACAAACAACAGACTGTCTAATTTGACCTCACAGGGCTTTATGAACACCACATGAAAAACAGTAATTCATGTCAATTAAAAGTATTTTGAAAAGAGACATTGCTCAGCTACATAAAAATTCAGCTCGTCTCCTACTTACAGTGGTGGCAGGAACAAAGACGTTCAGATATAGACAGTCTTCACTGGCAGAGTATGAAGGGGCCTCTCCATCTCCTGGCTGCCAACAAGCTGCCCTAGAGACATGGATTGAGAAAATTACAATAAAAAGGCCTGTAGTCTTTTCCCTTTCCAGCTATCTCCTTGTATTTTGATGTAGTAAGTTATAAAAATCTTTAAATCTGTAGATCTCAATCACATTTAAAATTATGCCCACCTGTACCTTAGCAACAAATATGTGGGTTTGTGTACTTACATAGAAGTGCAAAGAACACTTTGTATTTTTGTGTCCAGAATCTTTCCTTCATGAAACGAGCCTCATTTTAAAAAGATTAGAACTTGAAAATAGGTCTTTAGAAAACTCATGCTTTACACAAACAGCACAAAGTTAGCACCAGCTGCAAGGGGAGCAGGACTGGGGGGCTGAGGCACAGGTCTCTCCATGCTATTGCCTGCACACCTTCCTCTTTTGCTGAAATGCCAAGTATTTATTTCAATTTCTAATAGTCTATGGGCTATATTTATTTATATGTGTCTTAATTTCTAATGGTTTGTGAAAAATACGGTCAGTTTAAAATTTTAACACATTTTTAAAATCTGTTTGCTCTAAGCATCACAGCAGATCATTAACAGTGCCAAACAATATTCAAAGTAACGTTTCAATAGGAATTCAGCAGCCGGTCACATATAGGAAATAATTTTCTGGCCATCATCTGTATGACATTCATATGCTTGACCTCTCTCCACAACAAGAACCAAATGGATAATTTTTGCAGTTCACATATAAGCTAATTTGAAGCCAGTTCCTTCTACTTCACAGCCATATTTACATCACATAGTGAGTTATCAAAAACCATCTCAATTTATTATGGAAGAAGACAAAAGAGGCTATGGAAAAGACAGTAATATCTCAGAAAATTACCTAAATTATCTATTATCTAAATTAATTATCTAGAATTATCTATTATCTAAATTATCATTTTTTTATGCCCTTGTAAAGTTTTACACTGAAGGTATGAGTAACTAAACAGAAAAATACATGGAGAAGGATCAGTTTAATGGAATTCTACAAAATCTTTCCATAAGGAAGGTTCCTAGGACGGTGATACCACTCAACAGCTTTCACACTGATGTATTGAAGCACGTCATCTCCAGCCAAAACTGTTAAAGCCGTTTTAGGCAGACAAAATACAAATTCCCAGGTAGGCACCCATCCAGAACAACAAGTCTAATACTATTAATCATACAGCTTTCCACAGGGCAGCAGGAATCATCACCCATGCTTATATCTGTTTTTTTTCCCTATTTTTCTTAGCCACTCGTCAAGATGCCCAGCACCTCCAGCTGGGACCGACTCCAGGGAAAGGCTGCCACCTGCTGAGGTATGTCCACAGCTCTTTCAGCAGCTGGAGGCTTCAACAGCTGGATAAGTTTTTTGGTAGTTTTTATTTGGTTGGGATTTTTAAGAGTCTTTTATCAGATCCAAGCTCATAAACATTTCTCTTCTGTCAGTAATCAGACTGCTAATGTGAATTCCTTATATACAAATATTGTGCAACATCAAGTCCTAAAAAATATAGATGTCAGCACTTGCTATACACACAGAGTGAAGCCCCTCTGATTCACCAAGTGCACCTCCACAGAGTTAAGCTCAAAGAATTATTTTTTTAATCTTAAATAAATAATAGAAGATAACGGCCAAGTTCTCAATTGGCCTAAGGACGCACTGAGAATTCAAAAGATAGGACCGGATTAAATAACATCCCTAAATTGCTTTGCAAATCTCAGCCAGGCTGCTCATTGCAACATCAGGTTCTCAGAGACCACAGAGGCAGGTGGCTCTTAACAAAGTCCCAGCAGACACCACACTGTGGCTGCAGACACAAAGCACTGAGGGTGTGTGCACTAACTTAGCACCACCGTGTACATGAGGAAAGAAAAAGCCACCTCCCACCAGATATCTCCAACGTACTTGAGGCTGAGTGGCTACTGTGTTTACGTTGTTAACACCTCTACAACTCAGGTGCAACCTGAAGGATGAGACCACAAAAGATCAGACAGTCTTTCAACTCTACAAGATAATGCTGCATCTCTTTTCAGTTGGTTAATTACAGACTTTCTAGAAACCTCTGGAGACAAATCTTGACTAATTGGAGGGACCAAACAGCTTCCACACAGCTGACAGTTCTCTAAATCTGTAGCCCCAGGGTGTGTTTCCACCAAAGGAGGTGGTGTTTCCTGCCGGGTCTGCAGAGTGCCATTCTCCCTTGCAAAATCTGTCATTTCCATAACCACGTAAATTCTCACCCAGATGAGCTAGCTCAAGTAGTTTGTCACTAACCACATGAGGACCACTCTCAGTGCCAGAATTGAAAAGGACTGCATGGCCATCCATGGCTGGAAAGATAACACAGGATCTCAATAGACCTCATATTAGCTGCCCTGGAAGCTCTTGGGTCACTATACTACACCTCTCAAGCCCTTATTTCTTCAACTCTGTCTACAAAAAGTTTACTGAGTTCTTCCACCAGACTCTCTCCTTTGACCATTCTGCACCTTCAGTATCTTTTTTTCTATCTTTTTTATTTTTCCTCATAGCTCCTCGTGTGCCATGGAACAGCCTACTTTTTATCGCTAGGAATGTGATCAGGTACCAGCTCTCCTGTAACAACTTCCTCTGTACATGTGCAGCACAGCTTGGGCAGATGGGGTTTGTGTGCTCCAGCCTTTGCTATTATGTGGAGCAGGGATGTTACTTAAAGGCTGTATAAAAAAAAATTACACTTTCATATCTTGTTTCTTGTTGTTGCTGTATTTCTATAAACTTTGGGGTTTTTAAAAAGAAATCTATTGTTCTAGCATGTTCCACATCACGAGTACACTAAGTAGCGTCACTCAAACCCTCTTAAAAGAAATACACATTAACAGTTTGTCATTTTGGTTCTCCAATGCAAGAAAATTAAGATGCACATTTTGAGATTAAATGAAACACACATATGCACACAAAGGCTGCATCCACAGAGTGCCTCCAACTTGAACTCACCAGTGATGTCTGTACAGCCCTGGAGAGCCAGGGCCAGCCAATGGGAAACAGTAGATATGGGGACTTAAAAGAAATTTAGTCCACCTGCTGATAGAGTTCCTAGTGCTCATTTCCTCTGAAGGCATTACCTAAAATGTTTATAACTTCTGTACTTCTGTCCAAGCCATTAAGCAAGTACTTGTCCTTTAATAGTTTTTGGATAGAAAAGATGATTTCGGTCCTTCAGATTGATCTCCTAGACACTGCTGGGCAGAGAACTTCTCCACTGGGCCCATAGCTTCTGTTTACATCCACATCAAAGTGCCTCTGTTTGATTAAATATTCTACAAACATATGGCTTAGCAGGAGCAAAGTGTATTTGTATAAATATTATAAATATCTGTATAAATACTTGAAAATGGATTGACAGCAGACAGTTGGTGGGAAGTTGTGTGTAGATTCAAGGCAATGTACTGGAATCTGCCTTTTTTCTGAAGGTGCTTGCATGCATTAACATAGAAACAGAGAAAACATTTTTTTTTTTTTTTGCTAGACAAAGTCCCAAACTTACATCAATCTGTACCCTATAGGTTGTTTTGCAAGAAGGGACATGAATATCGTGGTCATCACTTCAGCTACTTTCATACACCTGGATGAACAAGCACTTCTGCAGATGATCAAAGGGGTTTCTCACCGAGCCACGGTAGCATTCCAGGTTTCCACCCAAGCAAATGGCTCCGGAGGACGGAAGCGCCTCTCCGCAAGCGGAGGCGCAGCATACGGAATCCCCAGGAACTGGCTGATATTCCTCCACTGTGAGCCAATGCGGATCACCTGGGATTTGCCCATCAGATCTCCGTGGGATGGGATGTACACAGATGGGGTTAAATCCAATTCAGAAATGGGCGGGAATAAATCTATTGCAGGGAGAACAGAGGAAAAACAATTTACTTTTTCATATTAGCACCATTTCAGAAATGCAAATTAATCCTATTTCCCTTAACTTTGAAGTCTTAAGTGTCTAATTTACTTCTTTAAATGAAAAATAGATAAATTTGTTATTCTCTCCCTATAAAATCCCTTGTGCTATTCTAGGTGTTAGCTGTTGAATACGGAAATTTAACTTTCCAAATCCTTACTCAAACATTTCTTCCAGATCAGACATCACAGTGGAATAAAAATCTGAGGATTTCTTGAAAAAGGGGGAGAGATTTCCAGACTTCCCTACCTCCAGTTCTAAAAAGCCCAACAGCACAACATTAAACCTTTAAACTTTTATAGCAAGTCAGAGAGAGGAAAGATAACCACCCAGCTCATTGGTTTGGGCTCTCAGCAGGAAAGACTTGCACCTCAGACCCCCTTCATGTAGCTGTTTCATCCTATGAGACAGGAGAGCTTCAACAGGAGGTAATGAGCACAATCCATGTCCAAATTCCCTACAGTCTTGTGTTGGGACTGTGTTTTTCAAGTGGAAATCACCAGCAAGTGTTGTTCTTAAAGTGGGGATCACTTTAAGTCAGGCACATGTGTGCTTTCTACATGCCAGAGAAGGGAATGCAAGATTGTAGGGTACCAGAGGGCTTTCATCACCACCTCTTGTCTTTCACTTTATTGTGAATACTGCCATTTTCTTCCATAGAACTTATGCCAGTATCTACATTTTAGATCACACATAATTGCTATACAAATTTGTTTTCTGATGGCAGAAAAAAAAAAAAAAAAGAAAGAAATATAAGAGGGTTATCGTTTGATCCAAGTTGGGTTTTTTTGTTTTATATAAGCGTTATTAGAATCACTGGCTATCCCTCCAAAGCAGCAGCTTTTCAATAATGCCTTGCTTTAAAACAGACCCAAGTGATACCTCATACTATTTCTCTCTTGAAGTATTCAATAGGCAGAAACCAAATTCAAATCACGTAACAAAAAACCAAACTGTATAGAAATACATCCACAAGTCTAGCTTTTATTTCTCAGTCTGTGATTTTGCTTCACTTGACAATGATAAACCCCTTTTTCTCTGATTGAGTTTGAGCCTAGAAGGTTCTCACTGATTTGCCAATTCTTCACAGAAATTTCAGCAAAGAAGAAATATTTTTCCCTTCCCTCTTATTGTTACCTGGTTTCTGATTGCTTCTATTAAAATAAATAATCAGTATTACACACAAAGAAAGCAGTGTCTTTTAAAGTCAAGCACAACTGTATAGAAGATACTCATATCGTTTTACATCTAGTGAGTATTTCCTCACTTTTCCATTCACAAGAAAGGTGCACAGGCTACCACAGTTGAGTTCCTTTCTCCACAGACTTAACCTGCTCTTACCTTGTCTCCTATAGATATATGTTGCTGGCTCTTTGAGTAACACCCAGCAGCTGTGTCCTTGCAGCCTGTGTGTGCATATCTGTGTATCAGGGTAGAAAAGGCATCTTATTGCTGAAGGCTGGATTTCCAGTGTAACCACTGTACATGACTGGTTCTTTGAGCAAGCTGTGAGGTGAGATGCAAAGAAAAAGAGCAGGTAAGAAAAGTGATCCCCTCCCTTGTGCCAGTTTGTACTCGGAGGTTGTTATCCAACACTTTTCCTTTAGAAAGGCTCCTTCAGTTACAAGAAAAGTCAAAATCAGTAAATTACACTGCTAATCCTCATGAGATGAGGACCATCTACTGCAAAAAGTGAAACCATTTCAAGGACCCTCTTCTACAGTAGGTGGGAACTTCTTATTTCTACTGCTCCACAGCTTAGAGGATTTGCCATTCATGTGAAGCTAATGGACTCTGCAGTTTAGCCAGGCTGGTTATTAAAGCAGTTCCCTTTGTTGTTACTGCAATCCAAGCCCTGCTTCCTTTGAGGCCTCAGTTAACCTGCCCTCATGCACCACAGCTACAGGTTACTTCAGATAGTGGTAGGTGGCTCTACCATCTACCTCACTCTGTGAGTTTCCCTAAACTGTTCTTTAGAAAATAAGGACATCATCCTTTTAACAATTGACTACAATATTCTCCAAGTTGTACAATGCCTGGAGAAGCTAAAGATCTCTGTGCCCAAGAGGTGTTAAAATTACATAACCGCTGTATGGCATTTTAAGTCTACAGTATCTATCATTAGATAAACTATTTCAGGTCCCTTCTCTCAAACCCAGAAACACTGAAGTGATCTTTAAAAATAAGTAAAATCAGTGTATCTCTGTTAGAAGGGCCAGAGGGGAGCTGTTCTTGGTTTCTCAGGCTCACAAGCCAGTATTTTGTGTAAAGCTATGGATAACCATTTCTTACCGGACAGACAAAAGTCTCTGGCAGTGGAGAAGTCATTGGATATATCTCTACTAACTTGTACTACTTCAAAGTTTGAAATGGATGAATCCATGAGAACAGAGGACACATTTAAGGGTTGCCAGATATCCAAATACTCTGTAAAGTGAAGCACACAAAAGTAATATAACTGTAGGAATCAACAAAAACTTCAGAGGAAAATAATATAGAAGTAAAAGTATTGGGGAGTTCCTCCTTTCGACTTTCACTTTCCTTTGTATCAACTGGGAATAAATGCAATATAATATTCAAAGGCCTCTGATTGACTAGAGGGTTCAGTATCATTTTCAGAAGTCATGTACAACTAGGTTTACAAAGGTATTCAGTTAATAAAGAGGTAAATCTAGAGCAGCTCCACCCAGATTTGCATGTAAATCTAACTGATTTAAATAAAACACTTCTGAACAGGTCTAATTATATTAAAGGACATGGGACATAATGCTTACACACAAGTTCTTAAGCAGGTACAACCACAAACTCCTTGGAAAGCAAGTGGTGATTCTGCACATGACAGAGCACTCCCAGAACCTTCAGCAGACATCCACATCTGTATCTGAAACAGGAGCTGGTTTCACCTCAGTCACCTTGTGCAAGGTAGATGTCTACATCTGACTTAATGACACTAGACTCCTTGCACTATCAGGAGGAACAAACAGGTTTACTATATAGTATCTCCATCCTGCTTTAGACATCTGGTTTAGGATGAGACAGATCACCCCCAGGTATGCAGGAATTCCATGAGCCAGATGTCTATGTTGTTGGTACAGGGAACCTCATGTGAGTGGCTGAAATGGAGATGTCTATGTTGCCTGTGTACATCTACACACAGTGAGCAAGTGTTACAGACTAAGTGAAAACAAGACCAGTATACATATACATACTGGCTCTAGTATTCATCAAGAATTGTTCTTCTGTCTCATAGTAGATTTAAACCAAGAAGAAAAAAAAAAAAAAACAACCCCAAAAAAACCACGCCACATTCTTTTTTTCATACACAAAGATAAAAATACCTACAGGCTCTCAATTTTGCACACAAAAGTCAAAAAAGCAAGCTTGGAAAAGAAGGGGCCTTTAATTACTTCGGTTCCTTTCAAGAGTTCAATATGCTTTAATAGCAAAAGGGCCCTGCTGTGGCCACCGAGTCCTAAACAGGAGCTTGGTATTACCCTCTCTATGTAATGAATTTTTAATTCCCCTTAAGCACTGTCTATTTAATTATTTTAGAGGAATACAGTGATTTTAGTCCTGTGGAAATGACTACCTTTCATATTGTCAGTGGTTTCTCTATTTTAAAATGGTCTAATATGACCTGCTGTGCGACCCATGCTAGAAACTGCCCTCACAAGGCCCAGAGCTACAAACCAGCACTGCTTTACTGAAAAAGCACAGAGCACCTGATGGGCTGGAAGACATTGCTGGTTTATATATAGGTTAAGCTCTGACCTTCCAAACCACATTTTGGCAAATGCTTTGATTGGATAATTACAGCACTCTGAATCCAGCCAGCCCTGTAACTTTTATTGCAAAATTATAGATGTCCTATACAGATAGGCTCTCTCTTCCAGATGTTCTTGTTTGGGTAGGCAAGGTTTAAGACTGGATTTGCAAAAGGACTCACTGGCTTTAGTCTGTTCCCACTCAAATCATAAGATCACAAGACTGGAATAGATTTCCTGGGAGCAAAGAGTTCAGACTCCTGCTTTCACAGGCAATGACATTATAAAAACCTTTTCATAAAGTCAACAAAAGTCTCATCGCTGACTTCAGTGGGAGCAGAGAGGTCAGTTCTAAGTGTGCTGGAAATTTTCACATTTGATATAAGGAAATGATACATAAGTATAATATAACAAGCTAAATTTAGAAGAAAACCTGTGAAGTTGAGGAGGTACATAAATCAGATGAGGTTAACGAGGTTAAGGAGGTACATAAATCAGGTATCTGGGTTGAGTATGCCTAGTGTATGTTTGGAAGACAAATTCTGATCTTAATTCTGAAACACGTGAGCCACATCTAATAGCCGTGACTTATGTCCAAAACACGCTTACAGACTGCACTCAGTGCTTTATATTCCTCGTGTTTAGAGATCTTTTTTCAGTGAAGGCTGCTAACCTGCCCATATACCAGCAATCTTCAAAACCAGCAAATTATCAGTGCAGAGTGGACCTACAGAAAACACGCTCTTTCTAAAGTACAGCTGCTTCTCAGTTTTGTCCATCCACTGAGATTTAAATAATTCAAAATGAGTCATTTTCTTAAAACTGTTGCACAACAGCTATAATCACACCTCAGGTAAACACGTCTCAAACTCACAAATGTGTTATTTATGACCTTTAGCAGTGAGCAGTCTTGCTATGCCCATGTTAAAAGCAAGCTCTCTGCCTCCTTCAGTAGTGCCAATTAGAGTAAATGGTATAGTGATAGGATACTAAAAACGTATCAGATATTTATCCAGTTTTAAAATAACCTGTTTTCAAAAGGTTAAAATCCTTGTGTACACAGAATAAAAATCACACTGAAGAATAAAGAGTAATTCTACACCAGAAGTCCAATCTGCTGTGTGGGGGCATCGTAGATCAGTTCCTGAGGATGCATTAAAAAAAGGCCATTTTTGTTTCAGACCAAAGTTCTCTCTGACATATACTCAGCATTGCAGGAAAACAGGAAGACAAATGATACTATTAATTGCCCAAGTCAGCTACATCAGCACCTGTACTGCCATCAGTATCTCTGCTGAGAATAGAAATACCCCATGTGCTGGGATAACCCAATGGGAAATTTATTCCCACGTCAGAAAATCCCACAGCTACTGCTCAGTCCTGCATGGAGGGAATGACTGTAAATGACTAGAGGATAAGAGAAGGTAGAAACAGGAAGGGCCTAACAGATCATTATACCGATATGCCTCAGTGGTTTCTCAATGAATTACTTAATTTAGAGTGGGAATGGAGCCCATATGCTCTGTGTATGACCAGCAGCCCCAGGCAGAGATCATCATTTAAGGGCCACCATCTTCTAGCAGTTGCCAAGTCCAAGATTGCTGAATCCTATCTAAAATTGAGGAACCTGAAGACACCAATGTTCATTACATTTTAAATAATTACTGTTCACACTTCACAAAGCTCCTAACAAAGTATGAAGTTAGACATCAATGTCACTCCTCCCTTCTACATGCACAGGAATATTTTCAGGCTTTCCAGTTTGCTTTAGGTACAAGTATTCCTTCTAAAAAAGTCAGATAATATGTTTCATAGATCATTTTGCTTCTTTCAGTCCTAACTGTAAAGACATCAAAATTTTCATATCTCAAAACCTTGTGCATAAACTGTCTGAAAAACAGCACTATACAACCATAAAGTAACAATGATTTCTCATGTTCCCTATCTCCCCTTATTTTAGAACTGGTTGAAAAAAGTTCCACCTCAAACCTAATTATGAGACCTGACGATTTTCTCTTTAACGTAATATTCCTCCATATTCAAACAACTCAGTGGAGCTGTTATTTAAATACCAGCATAAGTAAACCAAGAATGCAGTATGACATACCAGCATTTTCAGCGTGGTCAGTCTTAAAATAGCAGCTGTCCTCTCATCATTAAAGGTTACAGATTATACCTGAAACTCACCACAGTTGGTTCCATACTCAGTGCCATCACAGCACATTAACTACTTCAGGGGAAAAAATGCTCCAAATGTAGTAAGTCAGATTTTCCAGATCTGTTCAGGCTATCTATTTTTCAACTATTATTTCTCAAATAAGAGAAACTACATGGAAATCACAGCAGACCATCAAGAGCATGTGCTCCATGTGACAGATGTACAGAAGACAAATAAAAGTATTAATTTAGTTAAAGATGAAAATCATACATTTAGTTAAAAGCACTAAAGATTAGTGATGATTTGGAGAGCCTAACCTTGTATCAGAAAGGGTATTACATGAACACAAATAAGAAAAACAACACTGAAACAAGAGCAAAGCAACAAGAATTCAAGTAAAAGGCAGTGTGTAGCTCACCTCTTTTCTGCCAGACAGCAGTGACCCGCAGGCATTACAGAGCACTTTTATTTTTGCAGCCTAATGGGGTATCTAATGAGTGTCAGAAATGGCTGGCACTGCTGCTTACAGGGGGAGTAACTTGGGGAAAGCCAACAGAGGCCTCAGGCTGTGGGGAGGAATCACAGAGCTACAATGGGCTGTTGGACCAACAATCTGGTACCAGGCAAAGAACGGGAAGCACGTGAAGCCTTCCCTCTGGCTGTATCTCTCCAGAGAATGGCCTCACATGGGGAAGGGATTGTTTTGCATCTCCGTGGCAGCTGCAGGCTGGTCTGGGACAGGGCATGAAAAGAAGCCACTATAGAAAATTATTTTTTCCACTGCAGACTGAAAGGTCTAGAGGTTTTATAAAGGTTACTGCTCATGAACATCTTCAAAAGCCCAGATCGGGGAACAAAAGTTTCCATCTCCAGTTTATTTAGGGAGAGTTTCAGTGAAGGAAACTCCAGTAAATTATTTGAGTAAGACAAAAGAATTTGGTCTCAACTTTTCATCTTTTAAACCTGTATTGACTGTAACAGAACTTCCTCTCACACAGGATGGAACTAACAGGGCTGGATAGTGCCTTGAAGCTCCTTGGCTCAAGGATTTCTGCCTTCAGACAGATATTAGGATAATTTAAATCATTTTAGTGGTCCCTTGCTGAATTTGGGCAGTTAACAATTGTATATGCAAGCTGTAAAAAAAAAAAAAATAATTAAAAAAATGTAAATACAGTGAGATTCTGAATTTACGTAACACAGAAAGTGAGACAGGCCAAAGAAACACAATCTAGCGCTAGGAGATCTGGATTCATTATAGAGCAAAGGGACAAACAAAAGAGTTTAGGAGTAAAAAAAAAATCTTCTTTTAAAGACTGTTCTCCAGTTTATTCAGGGAGAAAATGAAGAATCTTGATAGGCTGCTTTGTGTTGCCTTGGGTTTGGTTTTTTTATATTAAAAAAATGGCACTTTGACATCTCTAGGGCAGAATGATTCTACTGGCTCTTCAGACTTGCTCAAATCTGAAGTGATATCCTTCACAGAATCATAAAGGTTGGAAAGGACCTTAAGATCATCAAGTCCAACCTAAAGCCCTGCACTGCCTAACGCTAAAGCATCTCCTGAAGGGCCACATCCAGAAGTTTTTTAAACACGTCCAAGGATGGTGACTCCACCACCTCCCTCGGCAACCCATTCCAATGCTTCACCACCCTTTCGGTGAAGAAGTTTTTCCTAATATCCATTCTAAACTCCCCCTGGTGCAGCTTGAACCTGCTCCCTCTTGTCCTATTGCTATTCACTAGGGCAGAGGCCAACACCCGTCTCACTACATCTGCCCTTCAGGTAGTTGTAGAGAGCAATAAGGTCTCCCCTCAGCCTCCTCTTCTCCAGGCTGAACAGCCCCAGCTCCCTAAGCCTCTCCTCATAAGACTTACCCTTACCTTCCTAAGGGGAGAGAGAGATTGAGAAGTTGGTATTTAACAATCTGGCCTCCTTCAGGATGCCAGGGGCTCCTCAAAGTGCAGCTTCTTGTAACTATGTAAGTGAGCTAATGTAAGATGTTAGCTTGCAAATCTTGCTCTCCTGACCACCTATGGAAAGATAACAAAGGATCTGATAGTTCTATTAATTTGAATGAGAAAAGCTGAAGCAAGAGTGAACACGAGAGAATACATTTTCCCTACTCTTCCTTCTACTGCCCATATACTTGGAGCAATTCTTCTTGTTGAGGCTTTTTTTATTGTTATACGGTCCTGTATGCCTCTACCCTCTCTATTGAGAAGGGCCATGAGTAAAACAGGGAAAACATCTACTTCCCACGAGGCTGAAAATAAGTCTGCTAATCAGGCCTTCTTCACATGTCAGAGTTGTTAACATCGTAGACTTGGAATGGAATCAGCATCCTGACTACAAACGGCAGGAAGCAAAGTCCTGGGCACCCTGTCCTGAGCACTGTTCACCGGCTGACTAGAAAAGCAGGCAGTGAAATGCATTAACTGACACAGGCCTTAATTTTGTGTCAGCAAACTGGGACTCTGGATTGGACATAATAACTTCTCTATTTCATAGAGCCTTCTGGTAGCGCATCATATCTAACTCCCTTTCTTGGTTTCTGATGGAAAATCTTATATGTATATATTTTATATATATGCTTATATGCACACACACATATTTATACACACATGACAGTACTCTTTAAATAGTGACATTTTCTCACACTCACCATCTGGTTACCACACAGAAGTCACAGTAATTTCCCCCACAACCACCATGTACAAGCAATACCACAATGTAGCAAATTCAGTCACTGCTAGCTTTTTGATGATGCTCAACTTTAAAATCATTAATCCTCTACAGCATATAACAAATATAATCACAAAGAGTTTGGAAACAATGTTTTTGAAAATGTTCCAAAACCTCTGACAACGCGACACAGATAGCAATCTGACCTAAATAAGCTGGTTGGTACTTTTACTATCAAAATGAGGCAAAATGTAAGAAAGACAGATGGTTCCCAGTTGCATTTTGAATTTGTTGCTGCACACACTGGTGTCAGAGACCCAAAGAGCACAGGACACTAGTGTTCATCTGACTTCCAGCCTAGTTGTGCTTTTCGTTATTCAGTGACTTCTCCTGACTACTCTCTTCAAGATAACCATTCTAATCCAGGATTCTGCCTCTCCGTGGGAGGCTCTGCTTGCTTGGGTGGTTAACCAGACCTTTGCAAACCAGAGACATCCCTAGTTGCTCTGCATTTGGAAAGATGACCTAGAAAAGTTTATGATAGATCAGGATTGTTACTAAGTAAAACAAGCACTTGCTGTGGCTGTTCTGGGCAGTCTTTAGAACAGAAAGCAAATGACAGATAGAAAGGCCTAATTTCCTTAAGTGGTGCTTAGGTGCTTTCCTGTATTTAAGAAAGCAAAAAAAACATAAAAGAAAAACGACAAAATTGCTACTGAACTTCACCCTGGGAGGAAGAAAGCTTTAGTAAAGAAGTTTTTTACACTACACGGGGAAAAGACATTGCAAAGAAGTTGAATTGCCCCATCTATGCATTACCCCACTGGCTCCTCAAAGCATTTCATACAAAAGTTATTTCTGCTTACTTATAAAGAGTTTTACTTCTATTACATTAAAACAATCATTAAAAAAGCACAAATTCTACAGTCTGAACGTGATCATGGCTGGTGGTCATAGATATGATGATAAAACAGTTAATAATAAATTCTGAGCTCAGTATCGGAACTTCTTTGCAAATATTAACCATCTCCTGCAAGGCCAGTTGTTTATGATTTAAGGGAAGACAGACACAAACAGATTAAAAAAATTTGCTCAGATCAAACAGAAAGTCAAAGGCAGAGAAGGATGAGACTTCTCAATTTCAGTCTAACCTGAAGGTTAAATTGTTATCTTGTGACTAGCCAACCTGCTTCCTTTCTGTTGCACACAGAGTTTAGCAGATATGTTGTGTATTTCTGGAAAGAACACATCAGGGAAGTCTGTAGCTGTTGATAATTTGCATATATTTTGGGGGGGAAACAGACACATAGCCCTGAAAGACAGCAGTTAAGTTTCAATTATCAAGAGGATCCACCCACTTTAACGCAGGTGAGTACCATAAGATTCATTTACTGCACAACTGAAACAAATTTTCTTCCTGATGCAAAAAAAGATCATGTAATAGCAAGTTACAGCATCTCTTCAAAAGTAGGACCTAACACACCCCTTAAACACTAGATTTCTTGTGATCCAGTTCTGAATAACCTTTCAGGTAACATTCCCAACCTTGCAGGAAACTGCAAACAAGGACTAAAGCCAGTACAGTTTATCATTCTTTTGTACCACCAATTACAAAGCAATATAAATCTGTATCAATTTTTGATGGAATTGTCCCTTCCGTCACCTTGGTTTCGGGGGAAACCTAGACTTGTTAAATTTGACTTTGTATCTCTATTGCAACTGTTTATCTATTTGAAAATTCATTGGCACTCCCTGCATTTCAGCATTATTGACATAAAGTGCTGGTGATTTGTCTAATGTGACATCTCTCGCCATCCTGGCAAGTACAAGATGCTACAAGGAAGGTGCTAGAAACGCCACAACAGTGGACAATAATGCAATAAACAGCTTTTCAGGAGGCTACCCTTGCCAGAGCTTTTCTTCATTGATCTAAAATGTGGTTCTAGGTATTGAAAGTGATGTGACATCCACACTTAAAAAATTTCTTCATCAATCCTGCCAAATATTGTGCCTCAGTGACTTCTCGTGGCAGTGAGTTTGAGAGATGTTAGGCCAGCGTTGTGGATGACAATAATTCTTTCGGTTAAATGATAAACAATCAATAAAAATTAGTAAAAATCTGAATGAGTAAACTCCTGGGGAACACAACCATTTCATTACAGTGTGATCTTTTAGCAATACACACAAAACAGAGGACATTTCCTTTTGTTTTGGTTTAATACATGAGTACACTTACCACTTTCTGGCCCAGGAGGTAAACTAACAGATGGACACAGGTTAGGCATGGTGTTCTTCAAATCAGCTAAAAGCAGAAAAAACCCAAAACATTTGAAAACAATTACACTTGAAGGTTTAATATGTAATCGACACCTCAATATTTCCAGCATTACTTCTGGGATCTAAACATTTCATCTTCTCACCACAAACACCAAGAATAAGGATGCAAAATTGCTTTTCTATCTAACCTTTTTTAGCTTGAACATGAAATCAGACTTCTCTAAACTTCTGTATTTATAAATATTCTTACAAACACTTTTCAAAACAGATATTTATGAACAACTCATTTCAGTAGTTCTACGTAGGTTTTCCCCCATGCTTGCCTCTGTATTTGGTTTTGTGCATCACAAGAAACATGAGACTTTCTCTGCTTTCTGATTAGCAAACTGGAATTTCTCTAAAACAAGAATTAGGAACAAGACAGTTTCCAGCAGGAAACTTTCCAAATTAAAATTGAAATAATCATTCATATTTTCCACACACAAAACTTCTCATATGCTAGTACTTCCCTTAAACATTTTGTCATTTTAAATAACAAACAAGAAGTTTCTCCTGTGCATTCATATCTTTTAAATTCAGCTAATAAAATCAATTATAAATTCTCTACTCAGACAAAAGAAACTACCATCCCTACAGAAGCTGAAGACGGATCAGATTTTCTGTTTCCTTCTTCCACTTTGTACTGCCCATGCATGTAACCAATAGATATTTCGAAAAGCTCAAGAGTTTTACCATTCACACTGACAACAGTGAAGAACTGGGGGTATCCAGAACTCGCTTTAAAATGCCACTATAAGCTCCTCATTGACTGAGATGCAACCATGACTACACGTACGAAGTCAATTTGCTGATGATCGGAGCCGTGCAGGCAAACAGCTCCATGTCAACGTCATTATGAAATGCAGAGGTACAAGAACCTTCTTACAGCCAGACTGTGGACTCAACCTAAAGACCCTGCTTTATGCTAATGTCCCACTGCCCTGTAGTAAATTCCTCATTCAGATTTTGCTCATTTTCCCTTTTTCAGCCTCAGAGCTTTTTTGTTCCTCTTGCTGGTTCCCAGACCCCCAACACACCAGCAAACTGATACAAATTTTTGTCTGCAAATATCTCCATTTGCATAAACATCTGTGCGTTGTTGTGTGTTATGGTGGAAACACATCTGAAGCTTCCTCGCTACCTAAGACAATGTCACTATTTCTCCTAACTCTCCGCTCTTTGCATACAGCCCAGGCTCCTTCTTCATCCCTCTGCCTGTGAAGTGAGCAACATCCTTTATTTTTAGTTTTCTTTGCCAACAAGAGGAAAAACAATTCCAAGAAGCGGAAATGTAGCCACACCTCCACTGTCTACACTACTCCTTTCTATCATTCTTCATTCTTATCCCTAGCTGCCTCTCAGCTCCTCCTGCCATTGCCTACTCTGTCAGGGCTGTTGTTTCCTTCCTCAGTGCTAGTCACTCAGCCCACCCTTCCTTACAAGCTTCCATGGTGCCTATGAACTCTGTGCTGCCTCTACTGTCTGACAAGGTTTGCCCTGCTAGAGGAGGAATCAGATGGTCTAGTGGGCTGAGTGCCGGCACAGGACTTGAAAAGCTCAGGACTGAGTTCCTATTTCAGACACTTCAAGTGTGAATGAAGGTTTTCCTCAATCTTACCAACACTGTAAAATGCAATATTGACAAGATGTCTGACCTAGCTCTACACAACTTTTGAACTGGATTAGCTTTATATCACATGCCTTGGAAGGTAGATACCCACTCTTCATGCCATCCCTTTCCATTCCAAGAACTACAGGAGTTCAAATGCAAGAAAAAGTACTGCTTATCCATTTTTTTTCCCCTGATTCTGTCAACACCACCAGACCCACCCTTGTGAGGCCCTGCTGCTCTCAGTGGAGTTCAACGAGGTTCTGCTTATGAAATCACAGGCTATTGTCCCATGAAGGGGGACACAACCAGGCAAACATTTGGTTTCTTTATTGTTTCAGTCATGTTAAAATAAAGCTTAACAAAGTAGAAATATACCTACTCAGGAGTATGACAAAAGACAAATCCACTGCAATTTTTAACAAAGTAATGGAGTCTTTGCTTTGCCACGGGGAAAAAAAAAATCACTTTGACTATGAGTAGGCTTGATTCCTTCCAGGAAACAACCCAACATCTCATAACTTCTCTTTGGCTTCTATATGTGATGGCTTCTTATTGCTTGCAGAATGCAGTGTTATCTTCAAATTTAGTCTTGGAACTTTCTTTATCAAAACAGTCAAAAGTGAATTTTAAATTCTGTTACAAAATTAAAGCTTTTGATGTTATGCATCCATACACACTGTTAAACCATAAGTCAAGCAGCGAGAAGCAAAGGATGTTGTCCTGACCACAACTGTGCAGCGGAACAAAACATATTTGGATTCTGACAGTGGCCACAAGTCTTCCATACAATTTAAGAAATTCAACTATACCTCTTTGAGGTTTTTCTATTCCTTTTCTATTAAAATGAAGATTAAATTGCACCTTCTGTTCCCTTGCACATATTTGTCTGCCTTGTCTGTTTGTAATCCTTGCAAATGAGTCCTCCATCTGAAAGCTGAAGCTTTTATACACTGAAGCTAAAGAATAAGCTTCTGTGTGCAGAAATCAGTTGGAAAAGCCACGTGCCCTGCATCACTTACCAGGCTTTTGATACCAGCCAAATGGGTGTACTCTGACTTCAGCATCTGGTGAACTACAATTTGAAACTTGCCAAGAACTTCTTGTTTCCTCAGCACACGTCTGGATTCCTAGGCTGTTCAGAGTCAGGCACACAATATTTCCACCTGCCAAGGAAATACATGGCTATAGAAATTATGATGAAAAGTTTCCTCTTTTAGACAGCATTTTGAGGCAAGCAAATACAGCACAGTTCCACTGAGTGTTAAAAGAAATCCCACTGACTTAGAAATCAAAGGAGGGAAATATCTAATATGGGCCAAGTTTTATTGTTGTTGAAATGAGTGTTGAAAAATCACAATGAATTCAATGCGAGGAAAGATGGGTAACCACCATTACAACTCATTAAATTGACCAGGATTATTTCCACTGAGAAAGATGAGGACGTCTTCTTTGAGCAAACAGCCCAAAATCTGCATGTATGTTGAAACGTGGCCCCTATTTGCATCAAGATAAAAATTCTGGCTTTCAAAGACCTAGTGTAAATATTTCTGTAACTGAAAAAAAAACCAAGACAGTTTGAAACACAGCTAGCAGTTTCATTGAAGATTTATCCTAGCTCATGATAAAATGACTACTGAAAGTTCTCTTGACTGGATGAATGTCAGGATTGGATGTCTGAAATGCCACAGACAATGAATATTAATCAGACAAACTAAGAGGTGTCAGGTTTGCATGTTCAGTGCTTTAAAATCCTTAATTTACTTTAGAAACTTAAATTTTCACTTAAGACTTCAAATTTCACATGTCACATGGAGGTATGAAAACTGTCAATTATTTTTGATTTGTGCAGTAATTCCAATCTAACTTATTTTGGATTAATTTTCCAAGCTACTTATTTTTGACTGAGTGAAGACTTTGTCTGCTCAACAAAAAAAGGAATAAAAAAAATGTGTTTATGAAGTCTTCCAAATTCTCAAAGGAACTGCAGTACATCCTAATGACCCCAGGGAGAGCTGATTAGCACATGACACTTCTGAAAACAAGGCCGGCCATTTTACTGGCCTAAATCTGAATTTGAAATAAAATATTAAAAACTCTTTAATTTACCTTGACCTGGATGGAATCCAGTTTTAAACACCTGACCTTCCTTTAAATAAAGAAATTCCTTTACAGCCAGAGGAGAGAAATAAAAGCATCTCCAGAATAGAATATGGTCAACCAAAGCTCTTAATGACCTTATAGTTGTGTCTGTACATCTCTTTGCTGACGACAGTGGGAGCACTGGCTGACAAGACCCCTTAAGTTAGCCATCTCAGGTGAGTAAAATACGTTCATTTGACTTTCTAATGGCTTTCAAGTCACGCAGGCTAACAGAAATGCTACTTGAGATGTCTTAAGTGCTAAAATACTACAGAGAAGATAGACGACCTCTACCCCCAATCAATTTTCCTCAAGTGGAAGACCAAAATTTGGGAGCAGAGAAGTTCAGACATCCAAGAAAGCTAAAAAGCTAAGCTGTCCCAAAGCATCCACAGATATTAATGTGCTTAACATGTATTTAATTTCAGCAATATTTAGGCTTGTAATTCCCTTGGACTTAAAATGAAAGAAACACATCAAAAAAAAAAAACAAAACTTCAGAAAAATAAGTCAACTAATATTTTTTGGAAAAGAGGTTGATAAATAATTAACAGTTCTCTGGAGTTTTATCAGTTTGAAATTCATGCTACTGGGACTCCAGCCTCTTAAGGACTCAATCTCATGAAGTTTTCTTAAGAATTTCTGAGATGTAGAGTGTATTATTGGGCTGAACTCCTAGAAATGATTATGATTACTCAAAAAGATGCTAAAGAGTTGTGTAAGATCTGCAAGGGCTTTTAAAGTGCCCTTCACAGCAAAAGAATGGTAAAATTTGTAATAATGAAGGAAGAGTGAAATTATTTTGAAAATAAAAGTAGTGAAAAAATACCTGATAACTGGGAATCATTAAAAAAGCCAAATCCTGTGCAACAGGGGTCAGCATCACACCAACGCTCACACTCAAAAAAGCTGGGAAAGGAAAAACACCATTACTTTTATTATCAATGGTAATCTGTCTCTGCCATGGAGAAGGGAAAAGAGAACACTGCCTAGGGGAGAGACATCAACAACCTGTAGAGATGCTTTTCACAGTAAGACCACCTCATGCACAGACGCTTTCATACATTTTCCATTTGTAGATGAAATTATGTTCGATCAGTATACACCTACTAGACTACATATAATAATTTAGATGAGTATTTTGGTATCTGCCATAAAAATATGAGCTTTACATTTATTTGGTGTATTATTGGCAAGAGATTTAACTGGTCAGCCAGCAATTTAATAGAACTATATGTCACATACATGTAATTACTAATTATATGCATCATTATTTATAACTCCATTACAAATTTCCTTTAAATTGTGTGGGTGTTAATTTGTTAAATATTGTTAAAGAATGTTTTTCTTGGAACAATACATCTGATCCCCTTCATCTGCATAACAGGGCCTTGGTATTCCAGGCATGATTAAATTTCCCTTAAAAAAACCAAACAAAATAGCCATGTCCTACCCATCTGAAACAGTTTTTCTGCTCATGTCAGTCTTATTCCTCACTGAGATCCCAGTTACTTTCTGGAATGGTATACGTGTGTAGAAGCTCTTCACAGAACTTTTTAGAGTGACTGGAAGGAAAAAGAAAAACAAAACTGGAAAAATCAGTTTAACTTTAAAGTTTACACATGGTAGTCAAGTAATCACTTGGTAAGGGTAAAGTGTATGTTTCTATGCTACAATGGTCATCATCCATCAAAATGTAATTTTTACAATAAACTTTCGGAGGTTACACTTGAAGGTAACCAAAAATCCAACAAGAGGTTCTAAAAACTTAGCAAATTACATTGCTGAGGAAAGACTTCCACCCCAGGGCTTCTGTTTCTGAGACCTGCATTGATGTTACTCCTTCCTCAAGGTCCAAAATCTGGGAGAAAACTCCAGAATGGGAGACTCCAGTATACTTATGCATTAGCCAACTTGTGCTGCACTTTGAGCTTCCCAAAAAGACACAATTTAATAGTTTAGTTCAGTGGACTTCTTCATTTTCACTGCAAAAGTACAGGTTCCTGCACAGTGACAACAGGCTTGTTCGCCCAGCTTCCACCCCTAAGCCCTATGAGAAAACCATTGAACTTCAGAAGTCTACAAATAGCAGAGGTTAAAATCTACACCTATAACTCTGGATTTACTAAAAAAAATTAAATAATAAAATTTAAAAATTAAAACATTAAACTCAGCAACTTTCAATTTCTGCATTTCTTAACTACCATGGAAATTTTAATGGTTGAAAATGGGATTGGCGAAATCCTAGTGACATTCCCATTTTACTCACATTATAAAATGATCTAAGACCTAATATACAAATTATTTGAGCAACCCTTGGCCTCTCTGAATTGGAAATGACTAAGGAGGAGAGCAGAATTCATGGTTACTATCTTTCTACTCTGAACTGAAAATGAAAAACCATACCCAGAACAGCCTGACCTTTCCTTGCCCCATCACATCTCAGGACTCATTCATACACTCAGACTTTTTCTCTCAGAATCAAGAGCCAAAACACTACCTTACATTACTAAGGTTAGGGTATATATTATATATTCAAATCCTCAAACTTGCCTATTTTATGATACAATTTCTGTGGTTGTTGAGGTACCACGGTTTGGCAGCTTTCTGGTATTTGATCGATGTTGCCACCACAAATCTGCGACTCAGGATAGAGGCTGCACAAAAAGTATGTGTCTGTGGCATTTTGAAGATCTGCCATTCGACAAAACTCATCTTCTTGTGCACAACCTACAAAGCAAAGTCACTAAGAGTTACACACACAGGAGGGTTTCTTCCCCTCTCTATTTCTCTTCAGGATTTCAGGACATCTAAAGCAAATAACTGAAAGTGAGAATTATTCTATTATGGTAAAAGAGATACGGAGACAGATTCTGTTTCTATGACGCTGAAAGAGCAGGTTTACCTGGAGAGCACAGAAAAGTTGCTACACCAGAGTTAATTGGAAAGATACATTCCCCAGGTGTGACAAGCACTACCCTAGTGTATCAGCGTCACTCTAACATTTATGATTCGTAAAGACCTTTTTCTTTTTACTAAATTTAGCATGCAAACTGTATGTAGAACAACTCTGCACTAGTTGTGGGTCTCTTACTTGAAAGAATAAAAATGATAATAAAATCAAGCATTTTCTACAATGTCTTAGGAAGTTTTTGGAAAAAATGTTTCTGAAGTGTTCATATATCACACAAAAATATGAAAAACTTTCCCAGAATCAACTGTTCAAGCATTCACTTGTCGCAATTTGCACTGAAATTTGCTCCTCGTTAATAGTGCGCCTTTAGAAAAGAAACAAAACTGGCAAATTTATTTCTTAGTTACTGTGGTACTGGCTTCTACAAATATATATGCCAATGTGTAGTTTTAAACACACATAGCTCTACTGACCTCTTACAGTGATGTTTATGCACTTTTTAGGACTCTTGATCCTGCCTTCCTGGTAGTCAGAGTTAGAAACTCCTCCCCATTTACCACACCAAAGGATATTTTATCATCAACTCTGAATATCTGTATTTTACCTTCTTCTTTTACCACTATGTCATCTGTCTATTTGGAGGGGTATGTTTCAAGAACAGCAGAGTATTGCCTAAGCTGTATCTTTCACTTCTCTTGCCCATAACAGGGATACCCTGGTGATGAATGATGGGCACCACTTCTGCCACAGTAGACAAAGATTGTAAGCCAGAAACAAGTGGCCCCGTTAGCAACTTCCATGAAAATGTCTCCTCATCGCGATTATAATGCCCATTAAAAGATTTTAATTAATTATTATCCTCTATAAAATATCAGTCTCCAAGATGCCTTACGTGTGAGACACCAAAGCACAGCTTCCTCTGATGAGTACTTTTGCCTGAAGACCAAATACTGCTGGTAAGGCAGAGAATAGTTCTCGTCACTTCGTATTTGGTTGTTGTCCATTAGGTAGAAAAGATCCTTTGTGGAATCTGAGATTGAAACAAATAAACAAACTGCTCAAAAAGCTTATTTATAATCTGGAATAAATGAAATTAATTTTTATATAAAATTCTCCCTTTCACAGTAAAACAGCTGCAACTGTTTTGTAGGGCTAGCATATGCCAAAAGCTGCTCTTAATAAGAGAACTGTCCACCCTAAGTTACTGGTGCTTGTGTAGGCAACACCTTCTCAGCCAAGGAGCTGCACTGCACAACACACCATTGTCAGACTTTCCATTATCCAAAATCTAGATGAAAATCACAGCTCCTGGAAATAAGACAGTTCACTCTATTCTGTCATGCAACACATCATCCTAACAGTGAAGCAGGATGCCTTCGAGGATGTTATAGCTTCTCAATCAATCCGGTTTTACTAATCCAAAATACAGCAGTTTCCTTATACTCCCTTGAGAAGCTTTTACACCTCTCAGTGTTAAAAGATTTCTTAACAAGCTTAATACCTATTTCAGCCATTTAACAATATTTCTCCTAGCTTATGTTCCCATAAGTCACATTAAATAACTGTCACCTGCCTGTGATCTTTAGACATGCATGCAATGCTTTTTATCTCCTGAGCTCCTTCTGAAAATATCAACAACAGCTACTTCAGGTTGTTTTCAAATTAGTCCCTTGAAATGAAGGTCCAACACTGAAATAAATGGACACTCTCCACTGACTTCTTAATTATTTTTTTTATAAACATATCATGCCATCAGCAGGTCTCATTCCCAGTTACTCAAACATTGCGAGAGATTCTGTTATTTACCCTTATATGCACTGAAACAGCCAGACAAAAATGAAAACAGCAAAATAAAGATGTGGTGATAATTGCAGCTGAAATTCTGAGTACCTATTGACATGCTGGGAGTGCACATTAGCTTTGGATTTTCTATCAGGAAATAGTAAAGGTATTGTACCGTGTGCTTTAAGGATGATCATCAAGCAATGCAAGCTCTGTAGACATTTTACCGGATGTATCCATAACTTTTTTTTAAAAGTTAACCTGTAAATCTTGTTACCTCTCAAGTATTAACTTCAACTTTTCAAACAGTTCGTGTCATGATTAAGACTAAGAGATGAAGGAAGAAACTGCATTCCCCGCATAACTTCAGGTTTTAATCATATCAGCAGCAGAAACAAGGCAAATGGAGAACCCTGAGGGCTGCACTCATGCCTTGGCAGGTAAACACAAGAGAATTTCACCCAGTGAAAAAAAAAAAAAGCAGCTTTTTCTCATTTTTAAGTCTAGACTTTAAACCACCTCTAATTGTATAAGCGCACCACGAGGTAAGCGACATCTTTAGTTTAGCTGCTTCTCATACATAAGCAAAACCAACAATTCACTTCATGTTAGGATTTTACATGTATTAAATCACATGCTCAGGTATTCATTCATCAAGGCTCCTCAGCACAAGTTACAGTTCATTAGAGATTAACCAAAGCGCTCTCAACAGACTCCACTGACTTTCTTTTAGGATTACAGTGCTGAAGGCCCAAGTGAACTCTAGGAACCTAATACAAATTATTTTGGATATATGCATGACAGAAAAACAAAGAGCAGACCCTGGAATAACAAAGGAGCTAGAGAACTCACAGGCCCTTCACTTTCATCATGCGTGGAAGAAACATTTCTGATTGATTGCAGTTTCATCCTGACTTTCTCTAAGCATCATATTTACAGTCATATTGTCAGTAGCAGTAAATATACCATGGTACTCAAGCTAAGGATTTGATTCCTGAGCTTATGTGATTTTTTTTCTCTCAGCCAAACAATATTTCCTGAATCTTTACAGTTCTGTAAGTCCGAAAGTACAGACTTTCAAGGAACATTTTAACACTTTCATTTCCAGCCTGGCCTGGGAAGATAAAAACCATAAAGATAGGAGGCTTACAACTTCAGTATCTTTCTCAAAACCTCTATCAGACTTCCTACCTAAGAGAAATCCTCTAGACTTAACAATTTCTATATCATTCTGATCCATATATGGCAATATATAATATTTTATCTTTCAATTCTGCACCCCCTCTGCTATCTTCTGCTGCCTTTTCTGTCCATCCTTACTATAATACCTGATAACATCAGCTCATTCTCTGTCCTCAAAGCAGTAGCATTGCACGCAGAGGCTTTAGTCCGGGTGACCATATCGGAGCCTGGAATGCAACAGGAATTAAAGAGCATAGTAATTCCCTTTATCGTTCTTTCACAAAATAAGATCCTCCTTAGTTCCCCAAATTTAGCAAATATTTTACAGTGCACCATTCAGAAAAACTCCTTAGATGAGTTCCACCAGCTGTTGAATCAAAAATGAGTAAAATCATCTCCATGTAACTCTGGGGAGAGCCTAAATCAAAACACCCTGCCAATGCCACATCCACAACCACTATGCACTCAGCAGCAGTGCTCTGGAGGCTGTGTGCATTTATTAAGCACTGCTACAAATCATTTGCACAGCTCCTTCTACGTTCATTGCAACACTCGGAAAGTAAACCTGCAAAAATAACACATACAGAGTCATCGTGCTAATAAAAATAATCTATTTAGCAATGCATAAAGCGCCAAATTATAATGGTATCTGGACACTGATGGGACAACGGTAAGTGTCTCCATGATACCATTTTCATGGGTATTAAAGGTTATTAAGTATATTATCAGACACACAAATTTATCCGAATTTCATGAAACTGACAGTAGTAGAATTACTCCAGATTACATCTGCCCCTGCCAGAAAAATCTTTCAAGCAGTGTCTCAATTTGAACAGTATGAAATGAAATGAGAACGACACGTCTACTGTAGAACACGCATCTGCCACCGTCTGCAGTTCATCGTAAGTTTTCTAACAACTTGTGTGAGATAACTCACCTCTCCACAGGTAAACTTGCTGAAAGGTAGTAAAATTTCTTTCTGTCTCTTCTACCAACCTAGAAGCTAATGAAGAAAAAAACTGTATTAGAATATCTGCTCAACCTAACCAGGTACTATTTAAATCCTCAAAAACTGCATTAAAAGCACATCACTAGACTATGCATCACCTTAGCTCTAACCCAAGACCCTAAAGAAGAAGGACCCAGGTGTCCCAGTGCTATTCTGGGACCAGGGTGCGAAGGTTTTACTCTATTTTCCATCATTAATTTTTCTGTGCAGCTCTGAGCATCTGTCTTTGTGCTGCTGATCCAGGTTTTATCTTTCTTATGGATTACTTGCTTGAATCTGCCTGAGTCAAATACTGGAAATATTACAGGGTGACATATTAAACACATTCTTCTCTTTCATTAATGTTCACACAGTAAAACATGAGAGGTTCATCTATCTAACAATGCACCCAACTAGAGAGTTCTTACTCTCTCATGATTGTACAGATCTGGATTTACTTCAGAAAAAAAGCACTGAATTACAAGAGCAGGCTGGTGAGAAAGGCAGAGTCTATACAAGAACTGAAGAAAAGTCATGTAAATTGAGGTAATTCATTGACATACTTCCATTGAATACTTGTCCTCCCAGGGTAAAGGAAAACATCTTTTCTTTTTCATCATAGCTCACACCTTCACATATCCCATCTACGACAGGCATCGAACTCAGGCTATTTGCATTGCAGATCAGCACATCTGGGTAGCTCATCAAACTACACAAAATGGTACCTGGATTCAGGCAAAGAGAGAGTTGCATCACTCCAAT
Source organism: Baryphthengus martii (assembly GCA_013396935.1). Lineage (NCBI taxonomy): Eukaryota > Metazoa > Chordata > Aves > Coraciiformes > Momotidae > Baryphthengus > Baryphthengus martii. The sequence continues at coordinate 558,572 of VWZK01012356.1, forward strand.
AATGCTTTTCACTACACACAGCTTTTCATCTAAGCACCCCAATACTTTCTCTAAATGTTATTGGAACCTGTGTCAGTGAGACAGATACCCTTGATGCTGTTACTAAAGGGAAAAAAAAAAAAAAAGGAAGAAAATCAGAGCCAGAGTACTAAGGTCAGCTATTCCTACCTAAACCAAACATTTGTAGTCTACTTTTCAGAGATTCCATGCACATACTACCATGACCTAATAAAACTTTACTATTATCTGATAATATTCAGCCGTGTTCTCAGCACTTTATCGCACCGCAGAGACATATTCAGTCCTTTGGTGACCTTACAATCTCAGGCTCTGAACCAAGAAAGCACTTAGATTATTACGGGGACGGTTTCGCAGATAGGTGCCTGATTTCAGTCAGCTCAGGCCTGAGTCTGCCCCAGCATCACAACGTAAGTCACAGGGACCAAGATGCCCAAGGCCAGGTCTTCTGGCACTGGTCTGTTACCATAAAGCTTAGACAATACTCAGCTCTTGCTTTGTACTTGCTGCCACAGCTCAGACTTTCTGTGGTTTTATAATGGCCTTTCTGGTTTGTTTTTATGGACTGTGTATGCAAGATATTGAATACGCTACCTTTTTTTTTCTATAAATGCATATATATATTTCTTAAAATGTAAACAATCCTTAACGTAAATGTAAACAATCCTAAATGTTAACAATCCTTAATGTAAATGTAAACAATCCTTAATGTAAACAATCCTAAGCTAAAACCATAAACAACAACCCTAAGCTAAACGATAAACAACCCTAAGCACCCTAAGCAAAAACCATAAGCTTTAACATAAACAGCCCTAAGCTAAAACCCTAAACAACAGCCCTAAATTAAACCCTGAACAACAGCCCTCAGCTAAACCCTAAACATAAACACCCCTAAGCTGAAACCATAAACAACCCTAAGCAAAAACCATAAACAGCCCTAAGCTAAAACCCTAAGCAACAACCCTAAGCAACAACCCTAACAACCCTACCTAAACACCCCTAAGCTAAACCCTAAACAACAATGCTAAGCTTAAAACATAAACAACAACCCTAAATTAAACCCTAAACAATAGCCCTCAGCTAAACCCTAAACACCCCTAAGCTAAAACCATAAACAACAACCCTAAGCTAAACCCTAAACAATAACCCTAAGGTATACCCTAAACAGCCCTAAGCTTAAAGTCTAAGCTAAACCCTAAACAACCCTAAACTTAAACATAAACAAACAACCCTAAGTAACATAAACAAACAACCTAACAAGTAAGCTAAACCATAAACAACCCTAAGTTTAAACCATAAACAACCCTATGCTACACCATAAACAACAACCCTAAGCTAAACCCTAAACAACCCTAAACTTAAACATAAACAAACAACCCTAAACATAAACAAGTAAGCTAACCCATAAACAACCCTAAGTTTAAACCATAAACAACCCTATGCTAAACCGTAAACAACCCTATGCTACACCATAAACAACAACCCTAAGCTAAAACCCTAAACGACAACCCTAAGCTTAAACCATAAACAACAACACTAAGCTTAAACCATAAACAACAACCCTAAGCTAAAACCCTGAACGACAACCCTAAGCTAAAACCATAAAGAACACTAAGCTTAAACATAAAAAAACCTAAGCTTAAACCCTAACCTAAACCCTAAACAACCCTAAGGTAAAACCATAAACAGCCCTAAGCTAAACCATAAACAGCCCTAAGCTTAAATATAAACAAACAATCCTAAGCTTAAACATAAACAAACAACCCTAAATAAAAACAACCCTAAATAAAAACAACCCTAAACATAAACAACCCTAAACATAAACAACCCTAAGCTAAACCCTAAACAATAACCTAAACAACAACCCTGAGCTAAAACATAAACAGCCCTGAGCTTAAACAATCCTAAATATAATCAATCCTAAATATAAACATAAACAATCCTAAATATAATCAATCCTAAATATAAACATAAACCATCCTAAATATAAACAGAAACAATCCTAAACATAAACCATCCTAAATATAAACAGAAACAATCCTAAACATAAACCATCCTAAATATAAACAGAAACAATCCTAAACACCAGAAAGATCTTTTAAATGTGAGAAAACCTTTCCTATTCTGAAGGTTGTCTAAGACCACAACAGAGAAGTTGTGGAGTCCCCATCCTCAGAGGTATTCAAAACCTTGCTAGACCCAGTCCTGGGACACCTGCTGTAGCTAACCCTGCTGGAGCAGAGTAGTTGGACTAGATGATTATCAGGGCACTCTGCCAACATCAACTATTCTGCAATTCTGTGAACTCGCCATACATTCTGCACTTTCTCTTTTAGCCTTCTTGTGTGTTTTGTACGACGTGTATCTCATTTGAAAGAAGGGATCTGAAGCTCCGCAGAACAACCATGCAGGCACAGAAGGTGCATTGATTACTTGGTATTACACGCTGACATCTTGCACAGATAACTGACTTTGGAATCCCCAGGATTTCCAGGATCCGTTTTCACTCCAAACTGGAGAAGTGCTTGCCACACAGCAGCCCGTAACACATGCCCGGATTTGTAACAGTCCATCTTTAAGTACTGGAGACATCACAATTAGAACTCCACTTTCTTTTACAGGAAAGGCACCTCCAACAGGAAAGTTGATCACACGTGAGCTCGAAAAGAAACTACAAAAAGTAAGCACTAAAATTAAGTGCTTAAATTTGCTGGGGGAAATCTGGGCTCTGCCTAAGTCTCACCTCGGCCAGACTCTGTCCACCTCACTTGCTCTTCTATCTAGACACCAAGACTTGGGAGATTATAGCACACAAGAAAATAATATAATTCCCTGTTTAGCATCCTCTTTCCCTGCTCCAGAAAGGGGGCTGATTTACATTTGCACTACAAGGACTCTGCCTAGAGGCACTGTCTTAATTCCCCCATCAGGTGAGAGGCGTTGACTTCTGGCAATCCAGCTGCATTAGGTAAGGAGAGAGGTGTTTTCCAAAAGGCTTATCTCATCTGGATGCAAATATCCAAAGCAGGTTCAAAAGAATTATCCTTTTAAAATGTTCATTTCTCTCCAAGACCATCTTGCTACCTCAGGTCTTTATCTCTGTTGCTCCAGGCCAAGTCTTGGACATTATACAAATTCTGTCTATACCAAAACCCATCAGTTTGTCCAAAAATGAGTTCTACTCAGCATTGATTTTCTACTGCAGAATGTTTTATTTTGCATTTACACAATACCTCCATCAAGTGCCATCCGACTCAAGATGAAGCCATCACAGCAAGACTCCCTGCTGCACATCTGCCGACAGAAGAGCTGAACATCGGTCAGAGACGCGCCAGCTGCCAAGAGCACCACGGAGCGATACACGCCAGAAAGCACGTTCTGAAAACTGGTTCTTTCAAAGGTCTTGAGTCCAGATGAGTTGAATTCTTGTTCTGGGTAGACAAAACAGGAAGGAAATGTTCAAAAGAGCTCGAGAAGAGACAAGATGCTTTTGGATTGCCTGCAGTCTGGAGCTAGTCTTGCAAGTTTTATGATAAAAAAATCAGCCTTAAATGTTCTTCTCTGGACTTGGAGATGCAGATGCAAGTTAAGATAATCAAATGGTTTGGTGCAATTATACCTGGGTAGTTGGTCAGAATGTACTGCCAGGGTAGGAAAAACAGTATGCAGGAAGGTTGGTAATATTCCACTTTGAAGTACTACATAAATAATGCCCGGGTATAAATGAAACAAACTTATCTTGTTAAATAAGTAAAATGTGTAATCTGGCCAGCATAACTGAATCTGCAATTAAGGCTTCTGCTGACTAGACACATATGTAAGAGGACATGATTCATATAAATCTGGATCTAATCAGCATTATAAACAGAAATCTAGAGTAGATCTGGTATCAACAAGATTACATTGATTGCAACAAGCTCAGGGTATTTGTCTTTTTTTTTCAGGTGAGACTCAACTCTTTATTATTAATAATAAATGGTGATTCAGAGGTTTGGATAGAAGTAAAAACAAAACAGTGACAGCAGAGAGTTTTGACTCAAACCCTGCAGCATTCAGCATTTGGTCGCCTTGATTGAAATTTGGCATGAGGCTTAAAGTTGGACAAACTGGAGGGGACATGCTGTGGTATCAATCACACTTGGGTGGAAAAAAAAGTGTATTTTGTACATTCATTAATTCAGCTGAATCACTTTGGGGTTCACTGGAGAGCAGGTTTCTTGGCTGGTATATTAGGACAATTCAGAATGAAAATTAACATAAACTGTTAAATTATGTACAAGATGGTCATTAATAATACCTGATATATTCAAACAACAAACCGCTTCATAAAGAAAAGTTGTAATACAACAGAAGAGAACAGAATAGAATAATACCTTGGACAGAATTTGAGCTTGAATCTGCTAGAGAAAGCCATCTAAACCGCTTTAAAAAAGCTGTATTTATAATTTCTAGGCAAAGACATATAAAGGGAAGATTTGCTGAGAGTTTCTGGCTATCACAAAATGTTAAGCTCTGAAAAGTATTGTGTCTTCTTACACAGATATGCTCCCCACATTTAGTCATGATCCTATAGAGAAGTAACTACAAGGTTGGGCACAGCAGCCTAACATCAGACAAGTAATTCACATCTGGTACCTCGCTTCAAATAGACCATCACTGCATCTCCACCTGGATTCCTGACAAGAAGCAGGCAGCTGAGATGACCAATGCTGGTGGCAGCCGGGTTCCCCAAAACACCTTGGACCTGAGACAGAAAACAGCCATGCAAAATAAATACAGTCTAACGGACTTCCTCTCCTAAAACACATTTTCCTCATTCAGAAACTCAGGGAGAGGAATTATCGCACACAGTCGTAACTACCACAGCTCCAAGTGGCCCAGTGTGGACATTTTTTCTCCCATCAAATTGAGATCTCAACTCTTCAGTGCCACATTGCCGTGCTTAAAAGTAGTGAACAGGAAGATGTCACAGTGCTAAAGAGCACACAATGGAAACCCTGGACTAGAGGAAGGGACTGTTTCAGGTGACCTGATTGCCAACCTGGATACTTCTAGTTTGGATTACCCGGATTAACTCTCCGTGTAAATAATCCAATTTCCTGGCTGCAGGAGCTCAACATGTTTTAAGAACAAAAGTGCCCTGTGATGTTTCAACCAAACGCTGAGGCATTCAGATGTCACTTCTGGAAACATCGGTGCCTAGTTTCTTTACTAACTTGCAAGAATTTGTTACTGCCATAGTGAAGAGCAACATCCACGGAGTTAGGTAACAGCTTTCCTTCCTTCTGCGATGCTGTCTACTTATATTGAACATACGATATTATGATAAACACATCTTTCAATACGATCAACTTTACCAAACCAGTGGTGGTGCAGTTGAAGTTGACTTCAGCAGCACTATATAATTCACAGAGAATTTCGACACCAGCAGGAGTTACAGTTGCAAAACCACATGCATCTTCTCTCTCACAGGCTGAAAACCAGGAAAGAAACGTAAGTTTTCCTACAATTTCACATGCAAAATTACTGCTATAAATTCCACTGTTTACTGCCATTTGCGTAGTTTTTCATACATCTATCAGACTGCAAGCTCATGAATTTCATTAGCCAGATGAACCTTAGTATTCAACTATTTTAGGAGAGGGTTAGGATTTTAAATTTAATTAATGCAAAATGTTGTTCATCACCTGATGATACAAACAGCTGAATTAGGTCTAACCACCCTCCCAGATATATTTCTGCTGGATGATTCTGCCTGATACAGTAACCCCATGGCAAACAGGTTGTGACAAGTATCAGTGTGATAGGAAAGAGGGAAACATCAAACCCTTCAGTCCTGCCAGCCACCTCTGCAGCAATCTCCTGGCCAGTGTAAGGGCCATCCCTCTCCAGATTTAAGAGTGGCTGCCCCTACACATTCACCACTAACTTGTATCCACAGCTCTGATCCTAGAACAGAAGGTGACACTGCTCCCAAATGGTTTCAGTATAAAACCAATCAGCTTAGACCAAAACATCATCAGTAACCTATGCTAAACTGTATGACTTTGTATGGAAGCAGAGAGGGAAAGATTAATCCTTACCCTTCAGTGAGCACCGCAGCAGTAATATTTCATCACAGAATTATTAAGGTTGGAAATGACCTTCAGGGTCATCAGGTCCAGTCGTCTACTAAACATTATCACGACCACTAAACCATGTCCTGAAGCGACAATTTTGCAGCAGCGCTGCCATTTGGCAGCGGACACAAGTTCTAATGATCACACAGGCTATGCACACTGAGTAAGGTGGCTTGTCAAATTTTCCTTCCTAAGTTCATTCCTATGGTTCTCTCAGCTCAGTGTCTTGATTTCTGAAGGTCTCCAGTTTCAGAGGAAGGTGCAAGAAACCTTACAATATATAGCTAGGGGATGAGCTGGGGCAGTAAAATCATTCTAGTAGTGCATAAAGCTTCACATATTCACTTCTTTTCATGAGAGGCGACTGGCTCAAGCTAGACCACAATATGTGGCACAAAGCCACCGACTTTGTCAGACTTCTGTGATACCTGACCTACAAACAGGTCACCTGTGTTATTACTGCCAGGATGTTTTTATTTTTAATGTAATCCCTCTGCCTCTCTTCGCAGTCTGAGCATTAGGAGACAGAATGTGAGGCTGATTCAAAGTACCCTGGAAGCCATGCAGGGGATTCCCCATGGTCTGAGATGACTTTGAACCAATACAAACCAGCAAATATGATGTATCGAAATGTAATATAGCACATGCACTGCAGGGCTCATAAGAGGAATATCCCTACACTCCTTACAATATCCTTCTGATGTAAGGATGATTGCTCCTCTTTTATGTGCCAATCAGGTAATTTGGGAAGAGGTGAAAGCCTGGTTTTCACATGCCCTGAACACCAAATCCTTCTTTTGTCTGCATATCTGAAAAGTCTGATTTTCCTGATCCGAATCTCAGCTCTCATCTGTACTGCAAACTATACCAACTAGCTTTAAAGTTAGATGACTTGTCTGAAGTGGTATGTAAAGTTAGAAGACTTCTTTCTGAAAGGAAGACCAAGATCTTTCCTGAACCAAGGTCTCCAAAAGTTGTAAATATCTTGGCAGTGAATTGGTGATGATCAGCAAAACGTATTTACGGAACTTAACTATAAGCTCATTATAAAAAAAAGATTATTATTTCCCAGAATGGATAGTGTTGTCTCTACAGGTTTTCGAAGAGTTTTCCTCACCTGAAATGCACTGAAAAGCTGGACTTTGCAGGTCTCCCCCAAACGACTGAGACTGAAGAATTTGAGACTCTTCTGAGCCATAAATCACTCTGGAGGCAGAAATTCTCTCGAATTTTCTAAGCACTTAAAAAAAACCCAACCAAACAACAACAACAAAAAATAGGTATTATTATCAGTTCCCATGTTGCAGAGAGACAAAGACTTCAGGTGGAAAAAAAGAAATTTAAGAACTCTGTGGGGAAAAAGGTTTGCTCATTAAATTATGTACCACAATTCCAAAGGTAACGTACGAGACAGTTGGACTGAGGGTATAATTTCTGTTTTGTGTTTAAAAAAAAAAAAAAAAAAAAGTGTCACAAGATCTTTCAAAAAACAGCCAGAAGTGGGCTGGGAGTTTATATCCAAGTGAGACTTCTCTTCCAGCAGCAGACTGATTATCTTCCATTACTTGTTCATGGCACTGAACCAACTGTTGAGTCAATGGGGGAACTAACTTTCTGCAAAACAGCCACTGAAACAAGAGCCAGCTTCAACAGGATTTGGTTAGAAAGGAAATCTAGGAGCTTTATCACTTGCTTGCAGGAGCACAACAACCTGATCTCCATTGACGTCAGGCTCAGGGATCTATCCAAGGTAGCATGTCCTACACACTTCTTTTTTTATTTCTTCATTCATCCTTTAACTCCAGACTGCCACTTGACTTACCAGACCCTTTCCTCTACTCTCTGAATTGGACCTACTGCACCCGAGTGTAAAGATGTCTGACAAGCAGCACTGGTCACAAACTGGGAAAAGCTCATGGATAGGGTCTAGAGATGCAAAACCCAATGGTCACTAAATGGGGCAAGGAATCCAATTTAAGCTCCAGAAGTTTTGGCCTTGGCTGTGTCCTGAAGAAGATGATAATCTGGTGAAGGGACACACAGTGGCACCACCACTACTCTGCTCAGGTTGCTACTACCTGTATTACAAAGTGGGTCCACATGTTGATAAATGGGTATCCTTCAGCAAGCAGAGCATATTAAGAAGGGAAGATTGTGGTGACTTAGCATCGCCTCTGTTGTGAACAGACTTCTCCCCTAAATGCCCCAAATGAAAGCGAATCACTGACGAGCTAAGAAACAGTAGCCTCAGCCTATACGAGATGTCTGCTTGAGGAAGAACTAGAGGCTCAGCCCTTCTCTCCCCTGCACACATGGGTGCAGAGGTTCACAGGAGGATCCCAGACCTCTCTCCCTGAAATGTCTGGATAAACCACAAAATAAAAGTCAGAGATAAGTTCTTAAAACAATCATTTGTACTCTTACAGCAAAACAATCAGGGCTAAATTAGAAGCAAATGTCCACTGTTGTCAGGGCTGACTCAGCAGGTGCTTTTGATAAAACCATCATTTCTGCTCAGAAAAAACCATGAGGGCTAGCCAAACACAAAAAAATCCTTGTGCTCCAGCTCAGCTGGGGAGAGAGCTGAATGATGTTGTCAACAGAGGTGGAAGCTTTTTCCTTACTAGAAGCACAGGACATCAAAATATAAACATTAGCTTAATTCTGCACTAAACTGAATCCTTTCTACAACTGCTTGGATAAAAGCAGAATTCATGTATTTTCATACAACTGAAAAGCAGCACTGGTTTTGTGTTGTTTGAAAAATCTTTTTTCCCCTAAAACTAGCTTCATCCCATCCCTCATGTTCTCTTCAAAGATATAGGAGAAAAAATAAATAAGGATAGAAAGTTTAGTGAAGCATTAGACTGAAACAAAACTAATAGAAAAGCTGCCTTTTATTAATTCTTGAATTTTGATTTTAATAAAAAGATTTTAAAATTCCATTCCTAAAGCTATTTTGTCAAAAAAAAAGAACAATGAAAAATTTTCTACCAGCTCCCATTTTCATGAACTTGTTGGTTCACTCTGCCCTCTTCTCAACCCTAATATAATTACTCAGCCATTTCACAGGCTTAGTACATAGCAGAAATTCTCCATCTCACATATTACTAAAGCAAAGCTCTAGATCCTATCCCTGTCGTTGCAATAAAGGCTACAATTTAATGAGAGATCAATAAGAATGAGCATGGGTTGTTACAACTTATTACTGTGCATTCATACATAGGAATTCTTCCCCCATCTGAAGACTCAAAAATCAAAGAAAAGCTGGGTTATTGATTGACCATGCCCAATCACCAGCCTCCTGTCAAAGCAAGATCAGTCTTCAGCCTCTGCTGTCTTGCTGCATGCTGAATTCAGTTAAGGGAAATAGAAGGGGCAGGGGGGAAAGTGAAAATAGAGATAATCAGTTTCACTTTATATAAGGCTTTCTGGAAATGTAGCATGATCTTTAAAAGAAAAAAAAAACTAAACAAACAAATTAGCCCATAAATTATTTAAAAAACAAACAAAGAAACAAACAAAAAAACCCCACCAGACATCTTGGGTGTTAATTGTTGTTTTTTTTAAATCCTGAATGGTCCACACTTATAAATATTTATTTGTAGTGGAATCTCCTAGCACGATCCACAAAAATAAGCACAGATACATATAAGTCCTCCATCCTCGGCAAAGTCTAAAGAGCTTACACACAAAGGCTCAAGATAGGTAAATAACAGGAGAATCAAGCTGCTGTGAGTCCTCTGTGCAGAGAAATATCTCAAATATCCCATGACTGAGAGCAACAGATGCTAACACCTCGTGTTCATAACTATGGTCAGTCTCTGAGTACGCTCAGAGCAAAAACAAGGCTATTTTAACTGAAGATAGTTTTGCAGCCTCTTCACAACTGAGGGGCTGCATTTCACACTCCTCCCACTGATTAGACTTGTCATAAGACACTGTCTAATTCAGAGCACACCATGACATCAGTTTCTGGACTGAATATTACATTAAAATAGATACCAATCATATGATGAGTAATAAAAACTTCTGGAAAATTATTTTGGGAGAAGGCAAAACTTTGAGGCTGAGAAGCGTAATTAGACCTTACTGTGGGCACTTTGGGGACTGTTTGATGGATGACTTTTTTTTCAAATTACTAATCCTTGAGAACAGGCATTTCTCAACTCTGTTGAAACAGAAGTTCCTCCAGCTTGTAAGGGTGTGTTCACAAAACCAGAGACCAATACAGCAGGACCCAGAGGGTGACATCATGCCATGGCTGTAAGGTCTTTGCCAAGCACAGTCTGTTTCACACGAGAGCGCCAATGAGTGATAATTTCATAAAGAAATTCATATTTCTGCTTCTTTCCCACTAGCCCTCTCATTATGATTTTGAGTTTTCAAGCAGGGAGCAGGAGATCAGCACACATCAAAAGCTGTCAGGCATCTGAGAGTGCAAGAAACCTGCTTCTCTCTCTTCCCTTACCAGAAATACCTTCCCCAACGTAGTCGAGAAATGCAAAATAAAAAAGGAATGTGGCTTAAGGCCGAGGCTGCAACTGCGGGAAAGTGAATTCCTATGGAGTGATAAGTATTTTCATAAAGAAGTTTCACTTATGAAGGGTCAGAACATATCCAAAATATTCTTCTGACACTTACCTAGGCACTGGTAGTCTGTAAGGAGATCATCTGTTTCAGTCCAATGCAGTGCTGCTCCAAAGCTATCAACGCAGAAAGACTTCTTAGTGTCAGGGTCTTGCTGGGAAGGTCTATACTGGCCATCTTCATCACACTGCAGACCCTGCTCATTGCTTTGACAATACGTGATACCTATTACAAGGTAACAAGGAAACAAAAAAGTGGTACTTTGATAATGCTGTCACTGGGTTTCATAGAATAGCTCTGGTTGGAAGGCACCTTTTGAGGTCCCTCTGCTCAAGCAGGGCTACCTAGAGCGGGCTGCCCAGGACCACGTCCAAACAGTTTTTTAATATCTAAAGGGACTGGAGATGCCACAACCTCCCTGGGCAACCTGTGCCAGTACTCAGCCACCCTCACAGTAAAAAGGTGTTTGCTGATGTTCAGAGGGAACCTCCTGCGTTTCAGTTGAGGGAACCTCCTGCGTTTCAGTTTGTGTCCATTGTCTCTGGTTCTGTCAATGCAGTAGAATAATGTTTCAATGCTGTAGCACAAAAGTGCTCTAAGAACTGCCAAGACTTCACTGAAAATTAATCTATAATTTACATGGTGTTTCATGCTCTGAAACACGAAGGTCTCACACTGCTTTGTTGTTACTGCAATTCATATTTCAAGCATTTTTAGGATTCTCTGCCATAGATCAAAACTCCATTTATGCTAAGTACTGTATACTAAAGTATACACTTACAGTATACAGTATACTTAATATACTAATTAAAACAAAATTGCAAAGAAGTACAGAGAAGGAATTGTATTTTCATACAGCTCTGGTCAGTGCCGGCTGCACTGGACCTGAAACCTGTTACAAACAACCTAAGGAGCAAATTTTTAATACACAAGTCCAATATCTACACAAGGAACACATATGGAAATGAAGAATGACAAATGTAAGCAGAAGCTAATTGATGTTAGGGTGCATTACAACAAAACTACTTTTTTATTCCACCTAAGAAAACAAATGGGTTCAAACTGAAGTCGGCAGACACTATACTCACTGATGCTCTCAAAATAAAAACATTGTTGATAATCACTTTTATTTTTATCCATGAGCTAATTCTGCAGACAAAACTGAACTTGATCTTAATAAATGATTTTCTTTATGGAACTGCATGCAAAAATAAGTAATTTAGACCGAATACACCAACTTCAGTAAGCATATCAATAGTTTTGTGAGAGGTATCTGTATTTGCAGGGGAAAGAGCTGCACAAAGAAAAGACTACTTTAGTGTTCCTAAAAGAGTCAACTAATTAACTACACAGGATGTTTCTGAACATCCAGTCAACACCCGGATACCATTCCTGAGGACTATGAACACCTCTTAAGGAATCACAACATCCTGGATGAGACTAACCACTCATTTCTCATGCATTTTTGGTCAAAACACCAGACAGTTTGTCCTGTCTCTGAATGCATGCAGAAGGGATGATATCCATCAAAAAAAACCCAGAGGGAGGATTTTAATTTTTTGTTTTTTAAACCTACAGATGAAAAAAAAATTCCATCAGTTACTTGAAGCCAGAATACAAAGGACAAGGGAAAATATGAGTTCAACTTACAGTGATCAGCGCTGATTGCCCCATAGGAGCTGGTAGTTTTGCCCGCAGGACACTTGATACAGGAGGAACGTCCTGTCTGAGGCTGATAGTAGCCAAGAGGGCAGGGAATGCATTCATCCTTCTGGAAATGACTGCCTGGGGGACAAACGACTGCAAAGAGAACAATCACCTTATTACCCTTTTGGAATCCAACCAGTTCAGGCGTTTCCACATATGGGTGGGTGTGTATGTGTGTGTGGGTGTGTATATATACATACATATATATATATAATCTATCTCATGCTGGTGGACTTGTCATGAGCTTTAAGCTCTTAACATATGTGTTTCTAAGTGGTATAACAAAGGTGAACTTTGTTATAACTTCTTAAATATTCATTAAACTCACCAATGGCTGGAATAGAGACTGCGGTCTTTTTTTCCTCAGATCACCCTAAACATGTTCTTGAATTAGTGCACATCGTGCTCTTTGGAACGGTCAAATCCAGGCCTGATTTCCGTTTGTCAAATCCATTTGTAATAAGATAATGCACTTTGTGGATAAGTTGTGAAAGAAAACAAAGGAAGGCAAGCTCAAATAGAGTAACTTCTAACACTACAGACAGAAAGAGAAAGGCTCCTAGGAGTAGAAACTTCAAAAACATCATACAGAACACCACCATATGGTAGCACTTTCATTCAGAATTCCTGGTAATGAAATTTTTGCTAAGAACTTCCAAACTAAACAGTAATGGCTGGATTAAAAGTCACTACTTGTGCACATCACAACCCAAACACAAACCAAAAAGATATTCTTAGTCTGTATAAATATCATTTTCAGAACAATCATAAGTAGTATTTCCAGCTGACCTGTGCTGTATTACAAAGAAAACTCTTTGTCTTCTGGGAGGTCATGAAATCCTGTCTTTGCCTCCAGATCATCCAAACGAACTTTAAAGCAGAAGAGTCACAGACACTTTTGCAGGACAATACCTTTACTTGTTATTTCACAGCTGCTTTCCAGATGTAGGTTTCCTTCAATACACTATCAAATGTATATTTTGGGACTTTGACAAGGTGCAAAACTGCATTTCTGTTCTTGCCCTGTGTCTTGATGGCAGTTTAAGCTTGCATGGGAGAGAAACAGTAATGGAAAATTGGCCATCCCCACTACAACTCGTCTGATGAATTGCTGCTCTTGCCAACACATTGGAATGTAAATTAATTTAACTTGTAGAAGAGCCTAAATTATAATAGATTAAAAAGACAAGTCATACAAAAATGATCTTATCTTCCTCTCTCTGCACTAAATGGTCCAATGGGAAGGTCTAGGACAAGACAACTGTGAGATTGACATTTCTTCCCAAGTACGTATCAGAGCAATTACTCTCAGTATAACACATATCTAAAATCAATTACAGAACTAAAAAATCCCGGATCAGATAGAATTCTCCTTTCTCAAGCACATTGTTTAATACACAAGAGTGTCTGATACATTTTAAAGACATTTTCCAACATATGCAAAAAGGATCATACTCACTGCAAATGAACAGGAGAAATTAAAATGAAACAAGCAACTCCTGCCTAAACTGAAGACAAAATGCAAAGGAGAGACTAATTATGCAATTAAAGTTTTAAAAGGAATAATTTAAGATTTTCAAAGCATTCCCCTGTTTTTGCAGTTTTAGTCACAATGTGAAAGTAACATCTGTGTCTGCTACCACATTTTAAGCAAATAAAATTGCCTTTTGTCTCACACATTGGATTAACAAAAGGGCACAACAAGCAGCAAAAAAATGTTGGTGCAGAGATACGTTTTCTAGGCTCTGTAACTCCCAGAGTGTCATTTCAGCTACAGGTTGCACTCAAAACAATCACATAGATGTTAAGTTTGGTTCTAGAAGCAAACTATCAAATTGTACTTTTTTCAAGCTTTAACATTAATACATTTTAATGATATAAGAAACTAGAGAACAGCTTTGAGCCAGCATTGCAGAGCTGAGTGTTAGCACTGGGCCCAAACTTTGTATTCCTAGAATAGGAAAAAAATAAAATAAAATATAAAAACAAAGCCCAAATTTAATCCCTTGCTCCTGCATATTAAATTTGTAACTGGTCTACCTTCTAACCAGATTCAGGCTTCTGTGTACCAGGGGAACAAAAAATTCCAGGCTAAAGAACAACTCACTGTAGCGACTGTGCAGGGATATCACTCCTGAGTACCCTCCTTTTACATAATACCAGCTCTCACTATGCTCAAAAACTGTCTTAATCAATCATTACCCAATGCTTGCACTGCTTTTTCCTCCCTCCATGGATACTGGAAAACTTTGGGCTATTAGATTCTTGATCTAGATTATTAGAAAAGAAGTCTTGGTCTGCCAGCTTAGCTACACATCTAGCACTATATCTGATTTGGGTTATGCTCTGCTCAGAGAAACTCTGATAGAATTGCCAAGCATTTAAAATAATATAAGCAACCAGCGTAAAAACGTATAATAAACCACAGATAACTCACAAACAAGCTTCATGTTTTGTCCTATAATAAATGAGGGGAGAAGTGCTGAGTTCATAAGGTTGCCTCCCAAATATTTTCCAAATCTCTTCTTTTCTGACTCACGTCTTTACAAAGAAAGTGTCTATTGTCCCTTTAAAATGTAGCTAAAATAAAACTGTTACCTCAGACTTTTAAGTAATTATATTCATAAATACCTGTGGGGCAAAGTAATTCACTGTAAGGCTGAGATAAAGAAAAACTAACACAGGATAAATGTTACCCACTTAACAGGCAGAAAAACAAGAAACAAAGGTACAATAGACGCAAACCTAAAGAAACAGTTTACTGCAAGGAAAATAAATGGGCTAAAGCGGCACGTTGATGCAAGCTGCATGTTTCCAAATGAAAATAGTCAGTTTATTGAGAATACCAGAAAGCTGACACCACCAAGAGCTGTCCGTTCTTCATGAAGCAAAGGGAAATGTCACTTACAGTGACATAAACAAATCTCTAAGATCAAGATCTGAAAAGTCAATTTGCATTTTCACAACAAAAGGAGACTGGAAATGGAAGAGAATAAAGAAAGAATATCTGTCACCCTCACCAACTTTGATATCTGTAATTTGTACTACTAGCCCTTATTATTGCAACAGAAACAGACCAAGACAGGCTAAATAACTAGAATATATCCATAATGTAAAATAAAACCATAAATACATATATATCTTAAAGGAACCAGAAATACAACTCCTAAATCCCCTGTTTAGAAAAAAAAATATGCAGTCCTATTCTACAAACCAGTGTCCAACACAGTGCCTACCATAACACTTTAGAATACAAAATCTCTGCCAAAAGCTGGAGCAGAAACTGTCTTTCCAAATCCGTATGATAAGTCTGTTTTACTGTGTGACTTTTACAGCCAACTGGTTCAAATACGTAAGAACTAACTCACAACGCAAATTAATTCACTGCTTCCTAGAGGTCTTTATCACTGGCAGGAAATATTTGGCAGAAAGATCCAATTCTTTCTAAGTTCTTCTGCTCTAAGTGATGGACTCTACTTAATAAATAATGATACCTTTAATCAGTACAACAGTACATCTTGTTAAATGACTGCAAGTTGTTATAGATTCCAGATTCTCAGTGGGAATTAATCTTTTTTTTTCCTGCATGGTGTATTTAAATAACCAAAACCTGAAGTGTTTCAGATTATGGAGATGAACTGAAAACAGCAGTCAATTTATCCTTAAAGGTCCAAGCTGGAAACCGCAGCAGTTCAGAACTGATTCATCACTTGATAACTTTGAATCCCTTGCCCAGGCATTAGGAAGCTCTTCTAACTTAGAGAACCACCATACCAAGAAGGGAGCTAAATCTTGTTCCTGTACATTGATTTGCTCTTGAGGTATCTAACTGAAGCTGCATAGTGCTGAAGCTTTCCTATCTGAAAATATTCCCCATATTGGAAAACTTATCCAGTATTAGCTACTCTTGATCTTCTATGTAGAAGCCATACATCCCTCCTCTGTTCCCTAAAAAAGGCTAGAAACAGTGAATACACCTCAATCTGATATAAGTTGGACACAGATTAAGTGGGCCAATGAGAGTGACCAGGGTTGCACTGTGGGAGGATTGATATTGATAGGAACAAGAGCAGGGCTGGTAAGGCAAAGGCTTTTTAGCAGCAAGGTACCCAGGTACCCAAGGCTGCCGGGCACAGCCATGGGAGCCCTTGAAAAGGTAGGTCCAGCAGCCCTAAGCAGGACGTTCACAGCAAGGTAGCCCGATCCAGGGAAGAAGACTAAACAGAAGAAGATAAAAAGAGGGCAGAAGTGCAATCAGGTCTGGGTGTCGGTCAACACCAAGAAAGCTTCCATCCTGAGCTTCGCTTCGCTCAGGAATTCATAATCTCCAAACTTGTGTCATTTCTGCATCTAGGTTTCTCTTCTGGAAGCATCATCTGAAACACTGGCTACATCACCTTTGTGAAAACTCCTTATTAAGGATCACATACATTACAGAAAGATCTTCTAACACCAGACAGATCTAAAATAATCCCCAAGAATGTTTGCAAAACCTTCTATACAATGTCAGCACCACGATTCCTATCTCCAAATCACTGCTTCAACACGAGGACTGAGCAGTAAGCAAAGCACTAATGCCCATCTCCCTTCAGATTTATCACACGTGTCGGTGCTTCACGTCTTTGATGTATAAACCATAAACATAAGATCGCTGATGATTTTCTGACTTCATCTTAGTCCTGATTCCTAGAAATGTCAAAGAAGAAATAGCAAACTAGACATACCACATCCTTGTGAATTTGGAACTGCTCTGCCCAGAGATGAAATTCTTCGAAACCCTCTTCTACATCCTAGCTGCACACTCGGAGACAGATCAAATTCTTCATCCCGGGGAAAATCAATGACAGAATCTGCTAGGAATTGCTTCGAGTCCAAATGCAGCACAAAAGCACCATCCTTAATCTCTTTTATAAATGCTCCAATGAGATTTTCTCCAACAATCGCATTCTCTAAAGGGGGTGAAAAATACAACAAAATGGAATGAAAGAGATTTCCAGTATGAGAACAGATAATCACGAAGAAATTGATGAAATTTAAGTTAAAAACATAGGCAGATGCAGAAATACAATCACGTCAGCAAGCAGCAGACAAGAACGAGTTACTGCTGAGCAGTGGCTTACACAGTCAAGCCCTTTTCTGCTTCTCACCCCACCCCACCAGTGAATAGGCTGGGGGTGCTCAAGAAGCCAGCAGGGGACACAGCTGGGACAACTGACCCCGAATGACCCTAGAGATTGCATACTATATGGCATCACGCTCAGCAATAAAAGATGGAGGAAGAAGAAGGAAGCGACGGAGGGGGCATTAGGAATGATGCCGTCTGTCTTCCCAAGTAACCATACCATGTGATGGAGCCTGGATTTCCTGAAGATGGCTCAACATCTGCCTGTTGATGGGAAGCGGTGAATGAATTCCCTGCTTTGCTTGCACATGTAGCTTTTGCTTTACTTATTAAACTGTCTTTATCTCAACCCACAAGTTTTCCCACTTTAACCCTTCTGATTCTCTCCCCACCCCACTGGAGGGGAGTGAGCAAGTGGCTGTGTGGAGCTTAGCTGACAGCTGGGGTTAAACCACAGGAAGAGGGCATTTCAACTTGGAATATGCCTTTTATTTTAAAGAGAAACACTAATTGCTTTGAAAGAAGTTCCTTACACCATCCCGAACTCGCTCTGAAACCACAGCAAAGATTTGCCAGTCAGTCAGTGGTCTCTGCATAATTGCTCTATAACATCTGAAATAAGGGTCATTCTTTAGTGTTAAAGGTGATGTAATAAATAGAAAAAGGGGAAAAAGAAAGAAAAGGGGAAAAAACCCACCTTGGAAGGAATTAGTTATATTTTTGGCAATGTGTGAAATGTGCTTCTCCAAGCCCACCTCAATAAGGAATACAAACTTTTCCACCACTGAGGACCTGCCCAATGGAAATTAACATCTGGGACAGTTTAGCTCATGCCTGATAAAGTAATTTTCAACCTCAATTAAGGAAGCTGGGAGAGGCTGTCCTATCTGAAAGAAATATCCAATTATAGCTCCTTTTCACTGTGCAGTCACAGTTTGAAAAGAGAAATATCGTGGGGTTTTTTTTGTTATATATTGTTTTATTGTTATAGAGACAGACTTTAGTGACCGAGCATTTAGTAATACTTTGTTAGTGCCTCCTAAGAGCAGATACTGGGAACCAAAACAACTAAAAGCAGAATAGGTTTAATTCACACAAATATCAGAGGAAAATATACTTACCAATGTCATGTAAGTCAGGGAGTGAAGCAGCCGGGATGTTTTCCAGCTGAGTCCTCCATGTGATGTTCACCCCCAAGCGGTCCACGCTCACGCATTCGACATCAACAGCGGAATCATCACAGACAGAAACCGAGCCGGTATTTCCAAATGCATTTACCTCAAATTCAGAATTCAATGAAACCACAGTTAGTCAATCTGAGAACCTAGTTCTTGCCTTTCCCTATTCATTTGCACTGTGCTATATGCTCAAAACCAACATTTCAAAAGGTCCTGTAAACACAGAAACAGGAAATAATAAATTTAGCAGGTCATTTATTCACTGTAAGAATAGTCAAAATGTTCTCTTCCATCAAAACATATTTTTAATAAATACTGAACTGATGTGACATGAATTCTATGGTTACAATTAAGCTGATCTGCCAATGTGGGGTCCCTGAGACTAAGCAGCCTATTTTCACAGTCATCCATATAAGAGTGCTTCCAATACTGACATATTTCATGGCATGTTCTGCTCTTCCACCTCTCCCAAACAAGCAAAGTTCTACTTTAAGGTCACCTTTTTTTTTAAATACAAAAAAACCCCAACAAAAAACAACAAGAAACCCCCCAACAAAACAACAAAACAAACCCAACAACAACAGAGAATAAGGAACTGAAATTACCTGGAGATGACATAAACCACGAGCCTTCAACTCATCTAAAATAAATATCTGGAATGCCTGGAGTAATCCAGAGTAGTCAGAACTACAAGACTTCTCAGGAGGCAGTAGTAGTTGAAAGTGTGTTCGAGCTTGGACTGTCTGAAATAATTGGAGCTCTAAAAGTGAAGTAGAAAGGACATTTAGTAACCTCACTAATGTAGAAATTGACTTTCAAAGTTACTTTGAGAAAAAACAACATAATGGCATTTTGGTATCACATGATTATCATCTCCCTGTTTCTAGAAGAAAGCAGTAGAGTTGTCAGTAGTAAATAACAAACAGCAAGAGAGATAATGGATAAATACATCAGGGAAAAAGCCAGGTGATGTATAACAATAGAGTTTTTACACTGGAGCACTAATTCACAGAAGGATAAAGAACAGTCATTAATGATGATTTTTTAATAACCCTTCAGATAGGAATTTCCAGAGAGCTAGGTGAAAGCTGATGTTATGCCAACACTTAAAAAAGAAACAGGAAGACAGGAATTATTGACATGTCAATCTCTTCATGATTGTGTCCAAGAAAAGCAAAGACTTCTCTTTTTAAAGTAATTAAATGGTTAAAGCAAGTGATACTAATTCAAATGGGCTTTCAGAAACCTAGCTTGCCATATTAACTGGGAATCAAGTTTTAGGAAAGAATAAATTTGATTATATAATAGTGGCATTGATAGGGACATCAACAAGGGCCTTCCAATTTTTTCATAGCACACCAAAGTGATGCAAATCACACAAATCAATGAGAAAACTGTGAATCGGTCACAAAAGGAAAATCTATTTAGCCAGCTTCCAGTCAGAAAAAAAAAAAAAAGGTGCAAATTTCTTGTCTCCACCAGCGTTACACTGATCTTAGGCCTCATGGAGGGTTTAACTCAGATTCAGCCCACCGGTCGTGCTGTCATGTTATCTCCAAATGGAGCTGGCTCTTATCCTACCAGTATGGACAAGCAGCTGAGCTCTCCCTCATTCACCTCCTCTATAGACCTTCCATGCATCATAACCAAGGGTCACTGCTGGAGCACAATTTCCCACTCCTCTCCCCAAAGCGAGCATTGGAAAGCCTGGAGAGCTTCCAAGGAGCTCTGGGAGGGACCAGAGGACACAAAAGCCTGCTTCTCCCTGCAAGGCAGAAAGCCTTCTATCTGTTTAGTTTATCGGAGAGTACGTAAGAGTTGACTTAACTACAATCTATAAGTGTACACATAAAGAACAGGAGATACATTTGTAAGAGTGCGGTTAAGTATCCATTGGAACAAATTATTAAGTGAATTCTCCATTATCATGAAGCTGATTCAATCTCTTTCTGATGTGTTGGGAATTTTTTCTCTCACCTTAAACCCATGCTCTATATCAAACTCAAATTACTGGGGGGAGTCCTTAGGTTGTATTAAATGGCAGCTTGTATGAGGTTGCTACACACTCCCCACTGCCCTTACAAAGAGTTACTCAACCATCATCAGGCAAACATGAAAGTTACTTCATAACATGCTACAAAAACCTAGCAAATATGATTACAGACAGATAAATGTCTCAGTCTGAAATTTAAAGTTTGAAATCATTTACATTTGGAATAGAAGACAGGGGTACAACTGAAAATGTTTTCAGAATGGGCTTAACCCATTAAATCCATCCAGAATTCTGGAAAAACATCCACTCTGGAGATGACGAGTAGCTGCAAACGTGGCATCAAGATCTGCACTTGTCAAAGTTCAGCACTGCTACAAATTGTCACTTTGATCAGAAGGTATCTCTATTTGAAATAACTGAAAATGCCAGCATTCATATCCAAGTACATGAGCTCTGAATAGACAACTGATTCTTCCAAGATTTAAAGTGCTTTTTTTTTTCCTGAAAGAAAAAACGGTTTTAAAAATACCACTAGTCAGACAACTAAGACAACAATAATCCTAAAGAACAGACTGCTGCAAAAAGATGCAGAAGTAACAGTGACTAGATTATGTAAATAAACAGTAACGTTCTGCCAAATTCAAACATCTGGCACTCATCTGTTCTTCCAGGACTAAGTGGTTCCATCAGAATCACTTCATGGTGCCAGCATCTTTTAACTAACAAAGACAAATCTGCATATAGATTGAATTACTATTTATAGTTATGTTATTATAGAAAAGCAGGACTGTTTGTGGAGTAGAAGCCAGTCAAGAGACAGAGCTGAAGATGGCAGAAGACAGGACTAAATCTGCTGCACCTCAATTTAGCAACTCCCACGTAACTGTTGTGCCCTATTATTGTCATTCACATAGTAGCTTTTTGTACATCTATTTACAGTGCCCTGCACCCTTCTGTCTCCATTTAAGGCTCAGGGCAAGCCTCACAGAGCAGGATTTCTATTAGCCCCCTTTCCTCCTTCCCTCCCAGGGGAAGATAAAAAGGGGAATAAAGAAGAAAATGCCTCACCCAAAACTAGAAGTTAAGACTGTAACGAATTTAATATGTAACAGGACATAAACAGGGAAAAGAAACATTAAGGGCAGAAGGATATACAACTCTATACCAAACCTGCTCTCGGATGCCGATGGATTCTGCAGAGCACGGCGGTCAGGCCCAGCCGCGCTGAGGGTAGGCCGCAGCAGCAGAGGCCGGGAAGGGAAAGACCCCCCCACCACCACCGCTCTTCCTGTCTCCTTTCATGGAGAGTGGTCGGAAGGAGAGGGAATAACAGCTGCCCTCTGAGCCCTCAGGGCCCTGGGTTTATCAGCTGTGTGTGTCCCCCCTTCAATCTGTTAACCCCTAAACCACAACACCTTCCCAAGGCACAGCAGTTCAGACGTACTCTGGCAGGCCTGGTAGAGCGGGGCAGTGGAGACCCATCGACGCTGTTGCACCTCACACTGGAAGAGCGTGCTGGAAGCTGCGCTGTGGAAGCCCTGGCGACACACTAGCCAGCACTGCTGAAGGCTTGAAGCTTGGCCAGAAATGTTTTCACAAAATACAGCTCCGTTGACAATAGATGAGGCACCGAATGGCAGAGCACACTGAGGACCTTTGGACACATGAGAAAGGGGATATATTAGCGGCATACTATGAAACACTTCTAGTAAAAAGTCTGCAAAATCCTTGTGTAAACAGAGACAACCCAGACAGCACCCTGTGTGTATTTCCCACTCATCTCAGCTTGGATCTGATTTGATATCAGCACAGTTCAGTTTACTAGAGCTGATGAAAAGACATGTATTGACTTTGATGGGTAATGAATTGGGTCGAGAAAGTTACGTGCATGGTTTCTAAGAACAGATAAGTTTAAAACAGTCTTGAATAAATGCAAGCAGGAAATGAGAAGGAGGTTTCTAACCATCGGCAAAAGAAACTTTTACAAAAGATATGCAGTGGAAATAGGGCAAAAAAAAACCCAAACCAACAAAAAACCTCTCAATTCTCTTTAGAGTGAAATATGAAAACTCGTTACTATGGTGTCTTCAGCAGCATCAGGATGTTTCTGGTGACGCAGAAGATCCTTAAGAGTAGTGTACAGCTTTAGACTTGGAGCACAAAGTTTACCCTATGAACTCACTCTGCATCAACACAGTCGTTTTAACCCTACTAGCCCACTGCAACAGACTATTATAGCAGGCTAACTACAATGACAGTTTCTCCTAATCAGTACAAACCAACTGCTTCACTCAGTATTAGCCAATCCCAACCTAATTACTGAATATATCTAGTAATAATTAAACAATTCTGAGTTCTGGAGCTACAAAACATAGGAAGAAAAACTACTTCTTCGCTTAGAAATAAATACAAAGAAAAAGGTGTTCTCAGATCATACAATTCACTTGGTTGGTATATATACAGAGATCACCTTCCAAACAGTAATGTTCAGATCAGATCCAACCTCCCTAGTCACTGAAAGTAGGAAAACAATGCTGGTGGTTCAGGTTGGAGCAGCCTCTCTCCCTACTTCTGATGGAGATATGATTACTCCTTAACTTAGCAGCCACTTCAGTTAAAATTTAAAACATTTCAGGATGAACCTGGGATCCAGTGTGCACAGCACATCTTTGTTTTCCAACCATGAGCATTTCAATGTCAAAATATAAGGATTTCATATCTGTCTCTCTGAATTGCCAAATATTTTTTTTCCAAGTCTCCTTTCTAGCATCTTTTCTGCAATAACTCTGTAAATGGAGCCACCACGTTCCTTCTCTTCACTCACTGACTGTATCCAGTCTCTTTTTCAGTAAAGGTGGAAACCTGGCACCCTTGCTTAACAAACTTTTAATAAACCTCGCAAGATTTTAGGACCAAAAGCTATCACTATAAAAAAACATAGTAATACTTATCCTGACCAATGTAAACTACATCCACCATAATGTGTAAATTACATTAATATGTCTTTATACAGGAAAGGATATACAAATGCATCTGTGGTCTCTTTATTGCTCTAATGCATTTCCACATCCAGCAAGTCAAATCCAGTCTCAGCTGTATGCTCAGCCTTTTACTCAGACTCTGCTACAGTCTTTTAGTGTCTGTTCCAATGAGAGCTGGTATGTGAACTAGGGAAAGAACCATCCCCAAAACATAGGTGACGGATTGTTTCCTGGTGTAGTTCACAGGTTTCAGTTAACAAACAGTAATTTGCTCATTTGTCTATACCCTCTACAGATACCATCTCATTTATTATTGCTATCAAGCCTACATCATTTTGTTATTCTCTTTCTGCTCCAATCTCTTAGTTCTGTGTGAGTGAATCAGAATCCAGCTGAATATTGACAATTCTTTCACAGGCATTTCTAAAGATTTCCATAAGAAATTTACTGTCTCCAAGACCTTCTCAAGAAGGCTTTATCTCCTCTATCTCTACTCAGAGCTGTGGAAAGTAGTCATGAGGGTGGGAGATGCGTGTAAGGACTGCTAGGATACTTGGCTTCCTATCTCCAGGGCATGTCAAGTAGAAAAAGTTGGATTCCACCTCTGATGGAAATAACTAAGCTAATGAAAACCTCATTGCATGCACTGGGCATGGTGAAGTTATTACTTGCTGTTTACAGCTGTCTGTTCTGATATTGGAGAAGTTTATCATCTTTTTCCACCACAACAGCTTCTTTGGCTGATAAAGATCTTGAAGATAGTCAGATAGATAGTACTCCTTTCCGGTTTTTTTCTGAACAATTATTACTAGTTCCCAAGACTAGAAGTATAAGGCTGGACAGACTGAGGGGAAAAATAACTTCTGCTTCTTTATTCTTACACAATAACTAAGTTGTTTAGCATGAAAAAGTTCCATTGTTATTTCAAAATCCAGGAAAATCATTAAAGATTATTTCAATGGTATTTCTGTGCAGAAAATAAAAAATAGCTTTCAGTAAAACCAGGTTTCCACTATATTTTCAAAGCAGTTTCTCTCAGTCCAGTTTTGTGGTTTGTTTTTTTTTTTTTTAAAAAAAAAAGAAAGGTCATTAATCATTCAATCACTATTTCCTCTAGGAAAAGTACAGCATTACAAGATCCCAAAAAACATCAGATGTGCATGCAAAATGTAAAATCATCTTAAAGGCACGCCTCACGATATACCTACACTCTCCTCAGAACATATTCTATAAACAGAGATACAAACAGGAGATATCAAGGACTTAATGTTTACAACTAGTTCTGACTTTTCTCTGGCCTACTAGAAACACTTCCAGTTTTCCCTGTTCACCTTCAGAGTCTATGGGAACATCAATCCGTGCTGCTGAGTGATGGATGTCTCACAGAGTTCCTCCAGCTGGTCCAAACAAAATAAATACCACCCAGCCCCATGTCCCACAGAGATACTAGTCTATAACCAGAAAGTCGGATAGTAGCAGCACTGTACTTGTCACCTCTGCTTCTCTGAAGAGCTAGAAACCTGCACTGAACTGCTATGCTCACATGGTTATGCCACCCTAGCTCTGGGGTTCATCTCTTCAGATCTCATTTGGGCATTTCCAACCAATATCCCGTTTCAGGAGGCAGATACAATCCTGGGGCCTTCTTAGGGCTTCTCATAAAATCCCATCCACACAGCACTCTGTCGGTACAATAGAGTTCAAAGAAAATGATGGTGGTGTTGGTTTCCAAGCTGGCTGAGGAGCTTTCTCATTGATTAAAATACCTTATAGCCAGTTGGGCTGACACAGACCTATACCTCATTGGTGAGCATGTGTTGCTCTTTATATATCAGAATCACAGCAGAAAATCAAAGCAATTCCTTATCAGGTGGTGTTATTTTCCTAAATATTCCAGCAGCTCCCATTTAAAAAAAAAAAAATAAAATAAAAGAATTATGGAAACAGTAGTGTCCTGTAGGTACTAGTGGAAGGTTTTCTTCTTATATCTCTAGTCTCCACTTATCATTACCCCTTGGAGCATAGCCTTATAGCAAGTTTAATTTGTTTTGCTTCACTTCAGTAATGGGAAGATGTATAAAACCCAGTGCGAATTAAATTTACCAAATGTCTCCCATTTGGACATGTCACTGGAAACCATGAGTGAATTCCAGTGCTTCACAGCTCCGGTCATGCAGGAAATACTCTATGAATATGTAGGGTTTTGGCACATCCTTTTCACAACTCTGGTCACAAGCCAAAAGTAGAAATGGCAGAATCATACATTTTTCAAATTTTATTTCAGTCAGTCAAATGGCTTTTAATGCCAGAGCCAGCTCAGACTGGAGCAGGTTCAAGTTTGCAGCAAGCTGTTCATATTGACTTTTTAGCTAAGTTTTACAGCTCAATTGCTTTGATTTAACTGATTTTATGAATGAGGAAAAGTCAAAGATCCATTCCCCTCTCCTTTCTCCCTCAAAGCACCAGAAGAAAACTGGACGTCGTGCCCAGGTAAGTCTGAAATCTGCTATAACACGAAGAGAAGCATACTGCTTGCACAAAAGTCTCTATACAGGTCTGAACAAAGAAGAATAAATACTAGGAAAAAATTAGGAACTGGGTCAAGTTCCAGACCTGGATTTGCTCAGAGGCAACAGGCTTCAGGAAAGAACTCACTTGCACATGCAGGTCTTCCTCCGCTTACTCGTGTTCCTGGCACCTCTTCCCCATTGTCAAAGATGCACCAGCAGCTCTCTTGATCCTGGCTGCACTGCACGGGTGAGAAAGTCCCGTTGTCCCCTTCACACTGTGGGATGTAGCCTTTGCCAGCTTCTCGTAAAACAGTTTTAGATGTCAGCATGTTACAGAAACTAGGACCTTTAAAGAGAGAAATTCATTGCAAGATACAAAACAAAGATGACAAACTGTCCTAAAGACTTTAACAGTGGTGTTTTCAGTCTGTTTTATTAGAAGGAAAAAAGATGAGTGACCATGAAACCATAAATAATTTGAATCATTATTAAAACAGGGAATTTTACTTCCACTAGAAAAACTACATTTTTTTCTAAATATTAAAGTGCGAGTTACATGGTTTGCAGCAATAAAACAGTTGAAAAAAAACTGTTGGGTTTTTTTGTTGTTATATATTTGACAGTATATCATCTAGATACTAATATTTAATATTTTTAATAAAATTAAACTTTTTAGCAAACATTTTTTAGCAAGGCCATTTTAAACGTTATAATATGACCATTTACATTTTTTAATCGTCAAAATGTTCCAGTTTTATACATTCAAAACTGAAAAAAAACCACAACCATGAAACAGCAATATTTATGGCCTCCCACAAACAAATAAATCAGGAATATGAGTGTGCAGAACCACCCCACAACAAGAAGATCCAAAAAGTTCGATCCAAACTTCAGACAAAGTTGCTTCTTATTAATTTTGTTCATCTGCAAGTGTCGAGTAAGTTTGTAAACCTGTGTAACGAACCATTACACAACTACTTCCTCACTGAATGTGCAGTTACTTATCCCTTATGAGGCCTGTTGCACATCTTCATGGACTTCTATCGTTAGTTCCTCTATAAGAAAAGGAAAGCAGACTTGCTGGGTCAGATGAAAGTATTGTCTAATTCACTGTCCTCTCCTGAGTGACTGTCTGCTCTGTTACAGATATTTTAGGAGAAGGTTTGACTGAAGCCAGCAGATTATTCTCCTGGATTTTCTATGGCAGATGGGAAGCAGAAAATCACTAGCTAAAGAACTGAAGAAACAAGCACAGCAGAACCATAGGCTCTGGGGCTGCCTTTACTGCTCAGAAGAGCAGAGCCAGTGCATGGGCTCCAGTAGGGCTATCTCAATTCATACAAGCAGGTATTCTTCAACTTCTTTATCAGTCATCTCCTATGAGACTTCAACAATTCTCTGTCTTAAATCAAAGACAATAAAAAGATATTATAGATCTAATTATATTCCACGGAGTGATTGTGGGCCATCTAAAATGGACTCATTGACTGCACATGGCCCAGTTCCTCCAGTTCAGGATTTAATGCCTTACAAAATTCATCCATGAACCCAAAGAATTTTCTGTGGTGGCAAGAGATGGAAGGTAAAAAAAATGCATAGAAGTCTCTTCATCCGTTTGTCTACATTGGTTTATTTCTGATGTTATGAAAGTAAAGGATAACTATTTTCAGATACCCTTTCAGTGTGCTTGTATGTAACATATCACTGAGGAATTAAACTGTAAGCCCCCTGTGTTTCACAGGCACTGTTCTGAAAAGGAAAGTACATATTTCATAACGCATGATGCACTGGCACTAGCGTCACAGGCTGTGGGTAGAGCATTACTCACATTCGGGATTGCCATCCAAATCTTTGCTGCCACGCTGAAATACTTCTCCTGACAAAGGATCTACACACCAAGTATCTGTGTCGGATCTCTGCAGCACGGCGTATTCTCCTGTCTACGAAGAATCAATTAGGTGTCATTGCAGTACAATGTGTATTAATAGAGACAGGACATAATCCATACCCTGAAGGTTTGTTAAAATATTTAATTATATTTGCATTTGTTCATTAACACAACACATTGAAACGAAACACAGAATATTAAAGTGCAATCTACCTAATTTAATACCTCGAGCAGACCCTGAGAGAAGCAGTACACAGATTGAAAGCGCATTAAGATGAAGTTCTGATACAATCATGATTTGAAATGTCTGTTCCTTGCCTGTCTCAGGGCTCTATCCTGCTCACTGCCATGTTTGGAGAGCATCATGGACTCTATTTTGGGACACTTCCATCCAGCTCCCTCTCATCCTGACATTGTCTCAGCTCAGGAAGGAAAAGCCCCCCAAATGTCAGTCAATTAAGTTGTGCATTTTAAGCACATCCCTTCAAAAGGACTAGGCAGAGCCACCCTGTAGGAGGGCAGTGTAGGCAGGAACAGAGCTTCCTATTCCCAGTCTTCATCAGAACTATTTAAATTCTGCCTTATGCAGAGCAGTGCCCACTGTTAGTTTTATCTCACCGTTTTTTTTCAGTTTAATAGGAATGCACAAGGGATGCTTAGGAAGCATAGACTGAAGCTATACGGGCCTTTGGCAAGGTGCAAGCAAAACCACGGAGGTTTTGTTTCTTTCTCAGCCACGTTAAATCACCTCAAGGCAGTAGGGGATGAACAGATCGGCTGTAGAGGCGTCCAGCTTTGAACCGCTCTGTCTCCAGCTGGAAATTAAGGCATTGGTTCGAGATCGCTGACATGACGTCTGGCCTGTAAGAGGGAAAATACACGCATGTTAAAATAAAACCAAGTTCTCAGACCTCAGATGGAGAAAGGGGCACATCCCCAGCTCCTTCATACATCTCGATTAGGCTCTTCTATAGCCTCAGGCAGGGAATTTGTGATCCGTGTTTGATAACCACAGAATCTCAGGATGGTTGAGGTTGGAAGGGACCTCTGGAGACATATGGTTGGACATCTGGTCCAAATCTCCCTGCTCAAGCAGAACAACCAACAATAGGGAGTCCATTCTCAAATCTTACAAACCAAAATCACACATAGTAAAATTAAATACATTAGCAAAACAAGCATGAAATTTCTTTTTCTTTTCTTGCAATAGTTAGAAATGAGTCTTGCTTTACACATATCATACTAGAGTTTTAAATAAATATTAAAATTTGTAAAAGCAAGTAAAGATAAATATTTAGGAAGAAAGAACAACTGACATTTGGGAAGTTCTGCCGAGCGCGAGACCAAGGAATCCATGACATAACGTCCTCTCTCATCCACACACCAGCAATGACCTGGCCAGGGAAGAAGAGCAGCTTTAATTTAGATGCTGTACTACAGTGTGCTTTGTTGCATACTGGGAAGATTTTCATCCTCAGCAACACTATAGAAAGTGGTCAGTAAACCTACATCAGAGTTAACTCTGTTATCCAGAGATAAGTGAACCACGTCTCAAAGCAGTGGTCAGAATAGAAATGCAGTGGCTCTGGTGAGAGTCTTGGTTGCAGCCCTATCCTGCAGTGTATCACCTATTCCCAGCAATTTGGGATCATCCACAGAGCTGCTGAGAGTACACTCCACCTCGTTGTCCTGGTCATTAATGAAGGCACTGAGCAATACCAGCCCCTGAACTGAGCCCCAAGGAACCCTACTAGCAGCGAGCAACTGGACATTGGCTGCTTTCTGAGCCCCGATGAGCTGCCACTTGAATCCCTCACTTCACTCAATTTTCCACCCATCTTGTAGACTACTTCACCTCTCTCCAGTTTGGCTACAAGAATACAGGTTTTCCATCTTTTTATTAGAATTCTGCTTTGCTTTTCTTTGTTCAGACAGCCCAGAGTATCTTGTTGGCAATTGCTCACCTGTGCTCTCATAGCACTGAGTTGGCTCCCAGTTTCCCAGGCCATCACACTGCGGGATGTACGGGAGAAACCCCAGCTGCGCTGCTTCCCCAGCAGAACGTTTCGAAGTGAAGTGACTCCGCCAGTAGAAATGCAAGACTATAAAAATTAAGTAAGAGAAAGCTGTTAGTGGGCGGTACAAGGTATTTTAAATACACATTCGCAAACATCTGAATACTCCTCGTTCTTCAGAAGGCAAATGAGAAGATGCTACAAGTACATAAAGGCTGGTAAATGTCCAAATCTTATATATGCCTCCTGTCATACGTGTAAGACAACGGAAATCAGCTCTTGGGTTGGCAGGTTATTTACAAGGATTAATTAAACCTGCTGGGCTGCACCTGCTTTTCAGCAAACTTGAATTTGACACAGAGTACTCATCCGCATATTCTGGGCATTAATCCAGTTAATTAAGCTCTCATCTCTCTTTCACCTACCTGACCATGCAGCCAGCTGGAGGGCATAGTCACCGCCCGATAACAGTTTTTCGGAGACCACCACCTCTGACTCATAGGGCCGAACAGAACGTAGGAGGTCACTGTCTGTGAGCTGTATTCCCTTTGCCATCAAGAAGCTCTCTCCAAAAGCGAAGTGGGAACGATTTGATGCTAGGATGAGCTGCTCTGCCTCCTCCATAAATTTCATGGCTTCCTGTTTAACACTTTCACATATACCAGGACCTGTAGAACCAGAAGGTATATTAATGCCTTTCACCTAAATCCAGAAAAGATTTGCATGTGAAAACAAGCTGGTCTTTTAATGAGCATCTTCTGTTTTCTTCTGCACTTGCTTAGTTTTGAATTGCACAATGAACCAAGCAAACAAAGACTTGTCAATGCTTAGCTATATAACAGCAAGAGTCCAAGAGTACCAGGAATCACCCAAACTTTCTCTGAGTCTTGGACAAAGCCTGGATGATTCTAAGTCACCTCCTCCTCATTGGTTACAAACTGAGTTAACTGTCCCTTCGTCACCATCATAAGAAAAAAAGTGAATAATCAGAAGAGAGAGTGAGAGAGGAGATGAAAATATATCCCTTGGGCCCAGAGTGGCACTAACACTTGGCCTGTCCTCTCCATAAATCTACTGACTCAGAAGTGTCAGTTCAACACACCAAACCAGCTCAGTGAAAGCTCCTCTGCTAAACTGCTTTGTCCCCTTTATTCCCCATTTGCCCACAGAGCTGGCATCTCCGGCACTCCTTGCCCATACGGAAGCTTGTCAGTCAGTGTTCTATCTCTTCCTCACAGCTGAAAAAATTACTATGATGAGAATGGTTTTAATGACCACACGTATAATACAGGTCATCGGCTGAAGTAACCCCAAAGAGGGCCCAACATCTTTGGTGGAAGTGTCTAGATGAAGGGTTACTGAACTTGTGCTGGTCTCACTCTTCTCCTAGTGACTTCTAGGGGATATCTGTTACCTTTGACTTCCTAGTAAGAAACAGTAGAGAAAATTTCTCTTGCCTCACTTTAAGGAATTCTTGAAAGTAATTTACATCACAGTGTAATCCTGAGTTTCCCATACAACTCTTCACATCCTGTTTCTAACTTCAAAGTGTCTTTTGCCATCTGGCTAAGCACCTTTTTCAAAAGCATTAGATGTCCAAATTCTAAATTATAAAATCTACACAAACTTGATACAGAACTTTATTCCTCTTTATTCCCAAAGCTGAGAGACCACTTATTTACCAAAAATGAACTACCCCACTTCTGGTGGCCAGTGACAATGGCAGTATTGAGGATCTTCCCAACAAGTCATTGTATCCTACTTCACAGCACTTGAAAAAACTTTCCTCTTGTGGCATAAAAGCAAAGACCAGGAACACTGCTACGTATGCGCCAGAAATTCTGTTACTTACATGCTGGGACCTGGTTCACTTCTGCCTTTGTTCCTTGCAGCTCCTCTCCTTTGCTATCAACACACCAACAATCCCGAAGTTCAAAGTGGCTTAATGGAGCACTGAAATCAGTATAGGGTCCTGGGTAGTAGGTCAACTGCTCATTCAGAAGCTGCCAGAAGATGTATGGATCCAGTAAAATGTTCTCAGAGGCATAGGTCACATTTCCTTCCAGCACTTCGAGTGGGAGATCAGTGAAGGAGGAGTAACTGGTGAGTGCTGGGAAGACATTCTGGTGCCCAGCCTCATACAGAGCTTTAATAAAGGCTGAAAAGCCTTTGGAAGACGCCTCTTTATATCCAGTTATGATGTCCAATAGGTTAGCAACGGGTAGGGTTTTGCCTTCATTGTTCTCTGCAATCCACCTGTCATACCAGTCGAAGGCTTGCTCGGGAGGGCCGCTGCACTGCACCCGCCGCCAGGCACCCTCAGCATCACACTGCGGGAGGTAAATGCTGGAGAGCTGGAGAGCACTTGGATCTGACAACAGGAGTTTCACAGCCTTGAGAAATTCCTGACCAGCTGTTACTTGGCAAGCACTTGGGCCTGGGGAAAAGAAAACATGTACAGCACTTCTTATAAATACACTGAAGATGCACAACAGCCCCCACCCCTTAGCACTACAGACCTCATTGCTATAACTTGGTTTCTTATCCCAGTAGTAACAGCAACATTTCTGGCCTATTAAGAGGACTGATGCTACTATACTCCCATGCTGGACCAGGGTAAGATTTCCAAAGGCATGTGAGCACTGGAAGATGTGTATATACATACATACATACATATATATATATATGAATTTTAAAAATATTTGAGCACATTAGGTGCCTGTAGTTCTTACTGGGAGGGATAGGTACTTCATGCCACTAAATCTGCCTGCCTTCTGGAATCTGTTCACACCAGCTAGGGATTTCCAGATACACTTGATAATCTCGTAGTTACTTCTTATTCAGTCAACCTCTGCAACAGTAGGATAATACTGATCTTATTTCCCCTTAGATCTAACCAGAATGTTCAGACTCTGTTGTCCTCTCTTCCTATTCTCTATTGAATATTGAAGCTGAATATAAAAATATCACCCCTCAAAATGCTGGAGTGAGTTTGTTTGGGAAGCCTTTCCTGCCATCTCCAGAATCAAATTTCATTTTTCCACGAAGCAGCTCTACAAACCTAGCAAAACACAGGAGCTCATCTCCTTTTGAGCACCAGAGAATTATGAACCTGTTTATTTTTGACCAAACTACAGATGGATTGCTAGATATAAATCCCCTACCAATTCAGATCATTGTGATAAATTCCCCACTAGTTCTGCAAACTGCTGTTCAAAGGAGCTTCTTCACTATGTACCACTATCATCTGCTGGATATTGTCCAGGCTCTTGATCTGTTCTCCCCATTGATGTGCCATTTTCAGTTCACAGAAACTTGAAAGACAAATATCCCCTGCCTATGTGCTTCTTTTTTCCTTTGTATTACATTAGGAGGAGGTCAAGCAGAGGCAGTTCATAGTCTATAAGCAAGCTGCAATGCCAAATTGATGTCTGACAAGCCATTTGCAACTCAATTCTCTGGACTAATTGCATGACCTTTATAAGAAACCTATTAGCCTTTGGATCCCTTGCCTGTGTTTGGACTCCTGTGACATCCTACTAAGTTGAGGATATGTTCTTGAGCTAAAAGACTGAAAGAAGTTCATGGTTTAAGGCACTGAAGCTCTTCACTTATCAGGACAAGGATGAGCCAGTGACAGTGCCCAAATGACTTGCTCCGGGAAGTAAAATAGCTTTTTCATTCACTCTGGGTCACATTCAGTTACACAGATGCTCCAGGTCTCATGGGCATCATGGATGGTATATGCATTAGCTACATACATAGGTAGAGCCGTGTGCCAATCACATGCTCATTAACAAGACAAGTCCTCAGGCTCCTCTGTGTTGAATGTGCCCACCCTATGTGCTGGAAGAAGAGGGGACCATCTTTAAGACTGAGGATATCAAGGTTCACATACACTCAATATCCACTGAATATTCCACTATTCCCCTGCAAATGTAGGTCTGATTCGTTTTCCCATTCTGGGCCAATATAGTTTGTATACATCACCCATATATTTCCAGATACAATCAGAAATGAAGAAAGAATGATGAGATTCCAACACAAAAACAACACATCTTTAAACTCCTAGTCCCTTGGACTTACATTGCATCGGCTTTCCAGCTTTTTCCCTTATTCCTGAAATAGTCTTGCCATCCAAATCAACGCAGAAGCAGTTTGTCCCGTAACACTGGAGTGGCAGAAAGTCTCCATCCTCGGTGCAAGAGGGAATAAAAAGATCTGATCCTGCAGGCAGGCTTTGCTTTAAGTTTTGCAGGTTCCTCCTTTGTTTCTCACAATCAGTGGGACACCTTGGACGTTTGCCTTGAACTCTTGAGCCTGGAACTTCCCTACCTGAAGTGTCCAAACACCAGCACTCTCCTGCATAGCACTGAACTTCCTCATACCTCCCCTCCTCGGTGCATGTTGGAACAAACAGGTCCCTTGGCTCTTCACCACAGTCTTTGGATCCCAGTGCTAGTTTCACCACTTCACCTAAATCTTCAGTAATGCTTCTGGGGACAGAAATCACTTGTTGAAGAAAAGTAAAGAACTCTGGCAGTTCCAGAACAGAGGAAAGGAATTTCATCATATTCTGATTGTCCTGTAGAGTTACTGTGCGGCCAAAGCTGCTTACAAGAGGTTTACTCAAAATGGAGCTCCCCTTTGATATCTCCAGTGAAAATGCCTCAGCTGATTCCAGAAGGCCTTGGCCATTATCCCTCTCTGCCACATCCTGCTGTGAGAAAAATTGGCCAATGTTGTATTTCCCACTGGTGCCAAGTGCCCCTGTGAAGTTAAACTGGATCAAGTTCTTCAAGAACCTTCCTCCAAAGAGGTTTTCTTGGAAACGCTTTGGATCGGCAGTGAATTGCAGTGCCACTTGAGCCAGTTCCCTTGATGGGAACATCCCCGTGATGGCTTCACTAAGGGTGGTTTCTAGCCCAGGAATCTGGCTGACGTACGGGCTTTGTGCAACTGGGGATGACAGTCCAGAGTCCAGAAACAGTTCCTTGAAGAAGGAAGGGCAGGGCCTTGAGAAGCCAGCTATTTTTTCCGACTGCTTATCTGGCATGGAAAACAAATTAGGCTGAGCGAAGTACCCAGCAGGGCCATAAAAGACCCTTGACAAGGCCCGTCGCCTCTCAGAGATGCACATTTGTTCTTCGCCTAAAGAAAGATTAAAAAGAAATTTCAAATTCTGGAACCTCCAAAAACTGTAACGCTATGGCTATCTTATAAGCAGTCTCAGTAGAAAACACAGAAAAGTGTATTTTATCATGTCTCTAGTTCCTCAACTACACATCATGCACCTAGATAAGGAAATTTGAACTGAATATGATCTATAAATAAAATTCTCCAGTCAAGACACGAAGTGTCTTCCTTCACCACATCTGAGTTATCTCCTCTGTGCTCTTTTTCTGGTTCTGTTGTTTCCCAATATAAATCCTCATTCCTATTCCTATGGTGGAAAGAATGAATAAAGGCTTTTCAAAATACTTTAACTCTCTGGTAGGATGCCAGCTGCTAATGAAAACCTCCAATGACCCAGGTTCAATATGTGAACCTAAGAAAGAGAAATAGACTACACAGAAATAGATAGCTATTTTAACCAATATCCGCTAATGAGGAATTCATGGGGGCTTCCTACCTAGATCCTCAGTTTCATAGTGAACTGTTCATTACAAGAGATTTGAAAAGACATTGAGTGCTAAGGACCAGATGGCATTTATAAACGAGCTCTAAAAGAAAAAAAAAAAATACAAAATGTCAACAAATATAGTAAAATGTCATGGTAGTGTCATGCCACCAACATTGGCCCTGGCCACCCGTATCCCGAGCCAAGCAATGTCAGGAGTGTATCTGCATCCAGTTCAATCTGTATGTTCGTAGACACACAGCAATGGCTCCAGGTCAGGATGTAACACACCACTGAAGAAGGACCTCTGAAAATGTCAGCTTAAGGCTCAAAATACATTAAAAAAAAAAAGGAAAGACTTGATAGGTACAAAGACACTGAGAACCAAAGAGACAGGATGGCTATAGCACTAACTGGATCTCTGAAACGCGTGCAGCAGGTGAAATCATGTGCCACACAGTCAACTTTCCTTGAAAAGCAGCAGAATTATAGAGAAAGGATGCAAAAATATTTTGAGAACAGAACAGTGTTTCCAGTAGGAGACACTATTCAGCTGAGACCAAAAAATACGACACAGGTTTTTAAAAAACAGGATTCTCCACGTCGCTGACAACAGACAACTATTATTCAGTATTTCTCATGGTCCAGGAATAAGAGTGGTCCAGAAGTAGAGCACATAAATATGATCATGAAATTTATTGCCAGAGGATGTTAGGAAGGGTCAAAGGTTAAAGGGCAACTAGGCAAATTCCTAGAAGATGACTCCATATCAGAGTCTGAACACAATGATCTAGGTTCAGCCTCTAGTTTGGGGGCTCTCTCGCCTGCAGGAGGATATATGGAAGCTATAGGCACCTCCCATGTTTCTCACACTTTCTCCCTAAGCACCACTGCTGTCCCTGTAGGAGACAGGATGGTGGATAAACAGCTTTGGTCTGCTCTAGCATGGTCTCCCTTAGGCTTCCCACTCCATCCCCATTTATTCCATATTTAGGCGATATTATAAAGGAGTAAGAAATCCTGTTCACAGTAAGGATAAAAGCTGGAAATCTTAAAAGCTGCTAAAAGAGACTAGCACGTAATCTGAGGCTCTGTGATCAGCATCTTTCTCACTCTTCCTTGCACGCCCTTGTCCTGCTCCACAGTTCCTGGCAGGGGCTCAGGGTCCCTCACAGTGTCTTCTTTGTAAAGGCATTTTCCGCAGGATGGGCCCCTTCTGTTTTCAGTGTTGACTCTTGGTAAGAGGGATGAAGAACATTCCTCTGGGGACCAATAAGTTAGTGTAAGCCACAGTTCCGCAAGTATTCTAATATGAAACAAATGCAGGATCACGGTCTTTAAATGCTCTCCCCTCCTACCCACAGTTGAATCAAATCAAAGCAGAGTGAGAAGGAATAAACAGAAAAGCACTGCTGGGGTGAATTGACTGTGAAAGATCTGAAAAGCAGCGTGTCCCTATCAGGATTGCCTGGTGCTCCGGGTCATGCAAGTATACAACTTGCTACCCACACCTACATCTCTGCTTCCTCCAGTGTTCATGTTGCCGAGTGCGAAAGTTGAAGATACTAAAGAGAAATAAAAGGAAGCAGAACTGGAGACATGCACATGGCATGTAGCTATCTGAACACAGACTGCAGCTATATCCTTATGAAATACCTTCTTGAGAGTTAGTCTGCAAAACCTTTGCAGAAATTTTTCCCTGCTTAAATTTCCTGAGTCCATCAATAAAAGCCACAAGCAGCCTCAAGTCATTGTCCACTCCCACCACTCCAAAAAAAAAAAAAAAAAAAAAAAAATCATCAGGATTGCTCAGCAAAGCACATTCAAAGAAAAAACAACCAGTGCCAACATATGGTGAGGCCTCTCGGAGGTTCCCTTGCAATATCCCTGATGATCAGCCTCAGAGGCAGGCTAAGGTTTGCATTTCACAGTAAGGCTGTCTCTGCCCAGAGCACTCTGAGCGACCTGGGAGCTGTGACACCCAGGGCAGGTTCCTCTCTCTCTCTCTGTGAGGCAAGGTTGTGTCTTGAGATAGAGCAATTACCTTCCCCAAAGGTGGCCCCCACAGTTTAAGACCCCGTGCCCCAGCCCTCCAGCACAATCCTGAATATTTAGGTAGTGAGCTTCAGAGTGAAGGTTTTTAACTTTCCTCCTCCCCTCAGGCCCTTGGACATTTCTGCTGTCATTTCCATTTGGGGCACAGATTTGATGGTGCGCTCTTCACGAAATC
The DNA here is from genome assembly GCA_013396935.1 of Baryphthengus martii. NCBI lineage: Eukaryota > Metazoa > Chordata > Aves > Coraciiformes > Momotidae > Baryphthengus > Baryphthengus martii. Next base: position 596,543 of record VWZK01012356.1, read on the forward strand.
TCTGAAAACCCAAACTCGCACACCTTTTCTGAATTGTTTCATGGGGATTTTTTACCAGATTGGGCAATTTTCATGGCCAAATACGCAGCAACAGAGAGAGGAAAAACATGCGCAGAGTAAGAGACGCCTTAGAAATTCCACAGCATTTCACCAAATAAAGGAGGTAAAATCAAAACCACCATCACTGGTTTCCTTATATTATCCCAGATACTCTGACTTAGCAACCAAGCTCCTGGAGTTAAGATGCATATCAAGCTGCAAAGAAAAGCCTTGCTGTATGCAAAACTAAAATGCTAAATAAAGGCCATAAAGGAAAATAAAAGGAATACAATACTTAATAATTTATTAGAGCGTGTCTCTTAACCGCAGGAAAGTTTTTGGATCTCAGTTTTTGAACACCAGAATCTCTTTTTACTGAGAAGCGAACCGTTCCTTCGGGTTTCTTTCTAAAGATGCCACGACATGTGCTCAATTTTTCTCGTACATACCGCAGGTCGGGGGCTGTCCTCTTCTCTTTGTGCCCTGGACCTCTTGCCCTTTGGCATTGGCACACCAGCACTCTCCTCCCTGCTGACACTGCACCGGCGCGTAGCCCCCATCAGCGTCACAAGCCGGCACGTAGGCGTGCTGGTAACGCTGGGCTGCGTACCGCTCGACCTCGCACTTCGAGGGGCCTGGAAAAGAATCAGTATGCATTAAGGAGGGAAAGCTGAGAGTTTCAGAGTCATCTCTGCTTGATCCCATTGTTTGCCTATTTGGGGGGGAGGGGGAAGAAAAAGTTCAATTTCCTGACTGTTTTCAGTAACACTTCAAGCACCAGCCCAAAATGCAAATTCTCCATCTTCTTTTCCCCTGGAGAAGCAGCCCCAGGGTTTTCTACTCTAGGTGTTCATTTCTGAAAACTAAACAGAAAATAAAAGCTTGACATATTTTTCAGCCATAGTCCTGGGTAGGCAGAGTAGCAGCGTCTCTCTCAGGGAGCTCTGCTGGAGGCCAGGTGAGCTCTGGCCCTTAATGCAAATGCAAAGCTGCTCAACAGAGATAGATGTGCAGCGTGGGAGACTGAGACGAAGGCAAACATCAGTGTTTCTGAAGAGAATGAGGTATTGTTCCTGCAAAAAAGTCTGCACTGGACTGCAGATTTGGTCTGGGGCCACCTAATTTCTTTAATTTCCCTCTTCAGGGATCTGAAGATCCTATTCCTGTCAAACTGGCCTTGATGGCAGAGAATTCAAAACTTCATAAAGTAAATTTTCTGAATTATGATCTCTCCAATACTAGACTCCACTCCTACAAGAGAAATTTTGCTTGTTTGTATAAACCTGAAATCCTACAGCCTAAACATTCCTCATCTTCAAGAGCTTTCTAGCTACAGACAGCTAGCAGGTTGAGGCAGCAAGAGCATCGCATCAGAGCAACCTGTTCATCAAGGAAGTCTGACAACTTTTCTAACGCCTGTGGCTTCAGGTGGCAGTGTGAGATCTGGTTAAGTCACCAAAGCAGTCCCCCTCAGCAGCTGGTTAATGTGGTCACATCTCCATCTTGTGGCTGCTACAGCTTCGTTTTTGCTAACAGCAGCTTCATCCCTAGCTACAGTCAGAGCTTATTCAACAACACTGTAGTGGACGGGGGAAGATGCTTTCCAGACTCCCCAGAATGATCAGCTTGCCCCAGAAACAGAAAAACTATGTGACTATGTGGCCAGAAGACTTACATCAGTATCTGCTTAATATCTTTGGTGATATTAACTCCTTAGCAAGGGTCAGACAGTAATGTCAGAGGAATTTGCATGGGAGGATGAAGTATCACACCAGGGTGTTCAAACTCTGCCCAGCCAAGGCAATTTTCTTGGGCTTTGCAGTAGGAGAGAGAAGAAGTTTCCTGACCTCCTGTCCCAGAGAGTTCAGCGCCTGTAGGCAAAGAAACTCTCTCCCCATTTGCCTGCCCCAGCTGGGAAGGGAATGGACACAAGGACAGATCCAGAAGTTCAGCCTTGCTGGCTAAGGCACTACAAATTCTTGTGGAGACTCCTGGGGATTCAGAGTGCTGTGGTCAGTGTAAGATCTTTCCTATTTCTGAGTGTACCAACATAAACTAGGGTGCATTTTCTCAGGCTTTTCATTTAATAAATCATCAGATTCATCTGTATAATCTCAGGGCAAGAGATACAGAGAATTCATAGTATTTCAGCTACTGCAAACTTCAAGTGCATGGAAAATCATTATTGGAGGACAGGTACAATCGCTGTTAAAAATGTGCACACCAGAGGTTAAAAGCCAGCTGTGATTCAAGGACCTTGATTTTTGCACTGAAACTGCAATGCGATCTGCTTTTAGTGCAAGAGACTCCTAGAACCACTGGCCAACAGCAGCTGTCACATATAAGCTCCAAAATTGTCACCTTATTGAGAGGGCATCACCTGGGTGCTACTTACATCTGAACTTGCCAGAGGTAGCAAGCTGAACCCCCAGGAACCGCCTCTGCAGGATCCGATACACGCTGGTCTCTGTGAAGGAGCGGGCAGGCTCCGGCGTGGAGAAAACTGTGTCATAAACTTCATCGAGCAGCAGTTCCAAGCCTGGGAAACAAGACACTTTTAGCACACAGTCTGATTTTATGACAGAAGCCTCTCGCTTTACACCAGAATAACAGAACTGGAAACCTATCAGGACAAACAAAACCTCTAAAAGGGCCAAATGTGAACTTATGCTGCATAACACTAATGTAGAGCACCATGTAATGCACTGCTGAGTGCCCAGGCACTAGGCTTCATGACAGCTTCCAAAAGAAGCAAGAGGAACATCTTGTAACTGGCACTGTGCTGGGGCTTTGTTAGGTTCAGTCTGCAGTAGATGAAATTGATGGAATTTTAGAAATTGGTGTTAACAACAAATCATTCCCTATCATTTTGGTTGCAAATCAATAAATAGATGTGCAGTACTTTCCCTGATTGCACAGTTTTTTGAGAACTTCTCCCCCTTGTGGGAATTAAATGTTGAACTTCACACCTACCATCTAAATATTAAGCTATCATGCTTTGCATTGTTCCTGGGTGTTTTTGTTTTCTTTTGTTTCAAATTTTTAAAACCACAGTATCTAAGGAAGAGAAGGTGGAAGTCCTCAACTTCAAGATACCTCCTTCTTCAAAAAGATTTTTTCTTTTTTCTGAAGTGCCTCATCAACTAATAACATGCCTAAAAGTTATCCTGAGGCTATGAGAGAAAAGAAAGGACCATTTGATATCCCCACCCATGGCAGGGAGGTTAGGCTGGATAATCTTGAAAGATCTCTTCCAAGCCAAACCATTCCATAGTTGTACCTGAGCAAGAAGAATATAGCTTAGTTTCCAGGCCCTTCATATTCCCCTGCATTTGCTAATTGGACTTTTCAAATACCATGCGGCTTTCTAATGCAGCCCAAACACTCAGAAATCCTTTGCCACCATCCAAAAAGGACAGAATTAGCTCCTGGGCAGCAACTCCATTGCTACTGACAGAAGAGCTGGTCCTAAGTGTGGGATTTAATTAGTGAGCTCCAGCCTCTCCCACGGGCATTACGCTGGTCAAACTTGTCTTCCCTCTGGTAAGAATGAAATTGAAGTCCCAAATAATTCTGAAGACTGATACTTGTTATTTGTCCTTTTACTTGGGAATTCAAAGCCACTCAAGTTAAAGGATCAAAGGCCAGTGGGTACTTACCAGTATCTGCTAACTCTCTCCCCAGGCTGTCTGCACAGTAACAGTACCCAGAGACCTCCGGGAACGCCTTCCGCAAAGAGCTGAATGTTTGGAAAGCCCCTGGGAGCCTGGAAGGAAAAGCAGCCTCCTGTGAAGTGCCTGAGGAGACCCATCAAAAAGAACAAACCATCATCTGTGTTTCTCTTTCAGATTCACAGGGTAAGGATGTCTGCAGAGCACAAAGCCATTGCAATGCCCTTCGGTCTCCTTGTGGCAACCAGGCCGTGACATGATCCAGAGCAGTGTTTCAGCAGGATGACAAGTATCATAAATGCCATTTTTTTTAAAACAAACACAGGACACTCTCCCTTCAGACAGATTTCTGACCCTTCCTAAGAAGGTACCCAGCACCTAACACTCATTTTCAATCCTATTCTCATCTTTGAAAGCCTGTCAAAGAATGTAAAATTGATGGATGTTGGCTTAACGTTATTACAACACTTGTTCACTAGCTCCTTCCAAAAATCTGCACAGGATGGCAGAGTGCCTAGACAAACAGGTTGCTTCCTCTTCCTTACACACTACATACACTTTCTGCACTGAATTAAGCACAAAAAAACCTGATAAAAAACCTCACTAATCTTCTTTATTTTCAGAGCATGGCTCGAGAGATTAAGGAAAAATGGGTTTTTAACATATTACAAGTAAGATTGACTCTTACTTCTGGAGCTCAGAGAGACACTAGTTTCCAGTATAATATTCTAGGAGTGACAACAGCCAGATTCCAGCAAAGCAATGCTTTAGGAAGGAAACTTAGTAGGATTAGAGTTGCAAAAAAACATAATAAATGTGATCTTATCTGACAAACACTCTAGGGTTTCTCCAAGCAAACAGAAGATAAGTTTTCCTAGATTCCAAGTGGCAAGTTCCAAAGCAATCATATTATTTTACAGACATGTACTCTTACTCTGAAATACAATAATGGTCTGGTGTCCCAGCTGCACATGGCTTATTTTGGAAAATTTAGCAACAGGGAACTGGAATTTCCTGAGGCAATTTTCTTCACTACACAAAGTAGGTTTTACCAAAGAAGGACACTTAGCGGTAGGAATAATGGTAGATCAGGCCCTGATCAACTAGGAAAAAGGGTAATGTGTCAAAGCAGTTTACAGTGACCCTGTGAAACTGGGACTATGACCAGCCACAGTTCCAGTGCCACCCTCCTGCACTGCAAAAGGCTTGTCTGGCTCAGACCCTGTGGTCAGGTGAGAGGAGTGGAGTAAAGGACGTTTGCTGCCTTCAAGAATCTGCTTGAGAGCTCTGCCACCTCTTGCCAGGAGAGCTGAAGATGTTACTGCTTCCTCAGTGCATCAAAGTGCAAGCTGGGGAAGAGCGGCCCCTGGCAGAGGGAGAGGCTGGTAACCTCGGGGTCATCCCAACATTACCCATCAGTGCTCCCGTCTCAGAGCTTGCAGATGACTAGGTAGCGCTGCTTTGCTCTGGCACTCTTCCACGTCTTCCAATGAAAAGACTACTAACTCCCTCCACTTCGGATCGTCAAATCCTACTCAGGTGCTGACACTGGCATGCAAACAGCAATCAAAATGTCGTGCTTCAGAACACAAAGAGACTTCCGTCAGCATTAAAACAGTGCAATTTCAGATATAATCATCTGAATACCATCTTTCTATGGTCTTCAATGTACCTACAGACATAAACAACCTGGGGTACTTCAAGAGCTTTCTGCTCTCCTGTATTATCATGCACTGGCCACAGCCCAGTCAGGAACATGATCTCTTCTCTTCTTAGGAGGAGCAATGTTTTTCTCAATGCTTCACTTCTTAGGAGAGCATTGTTTCTATATTCAAAGGCAGGCCCCTGCACTGCTCATGTCCTTGGAGCTCAGCACCTCAACACCTAGCTGAGTGAAACAGGATGCAATGAAAAAATTCTGCGTGCTGCTTCCTTTCATCCTCAATGTTAAGAAGTCACATGCATAATTATAATACTTTTATATGGGGCAGATGTGTAGTCATATCCTGTCATTCTGGTTATTTTTGTTCCAAGTAGAGAGTACAGCTAAATAAAGTATAAACAGATATAAAGATGGCCCATACAAACAAGAGGACAGAAGTTTCTCACCTTGCTTGGAAAACTCGCTTCCTGCCACTTCTTTTCTTTTCACAGCCTCTTCTTAATCACAGCCCTCGAGATGAGTAGTGATAACACAGAGTACCTCATCTATCAGACCCAGTCCGAAACAACAGCCAAAGCAAATATGACTACATTTAAGTTATGGATAGATTTATAGTGTATTCATATGTTTTGAAAAGAATGCTCGCACTCCAAAATACGCGAAAGTAAATAAATGTGAGGTTGTAGGCCTTTCCTTCAAACAGCAAGTCTCTGCTCTTGGCTTTCAGCAAAGACAACTCATTCAAAAGCAGGTTTGTGAGCAATCCTTTCTATGTTTCATAGGTGCAGCTCAAGTTATAACTGCCTTTCTCATTAACTATTGAGAAACAGAGAGAGAAAACCAAATCATGGTTTTTTCCACTGCCAACAAATTAATAAATAGGGCAGAACGTCCACTGAGCTGGGATAAAGACACTGCGCAAGGTCTGCAGTCTGAAGAAATTTATAGCAAGAAAGTAAAAAGATTTTCCTTGACTTTTGATTTTTTTACTATTCCATCTCCTACAAGGCTTTCTATATGGCTGCCCATCCAAGTAGGACCCAGGTGCAGTCTGTGTAAAATCAGTAACAGCAGCCAAGCCGCTAGGAAATCTGGACTCATCTTTCTTTCCAAAAGTGTTCCTCTTGGGAAAGTCTGAGCTCTAAGCTTCTCAATTTCTCCACTTAGGCCTTTTTAACCTAGTGGTTTATTCTGGAATATTTATGAAGGTGTAGAGAAATTATTTGGGGAGGGAGTTAGTGTGACTGTCTAGATTTCAAAAATCAGTCTGTGGAACCAAAGAAAGTTGCTCCACTAGTTCCACATGAACATAAAAGATGGGTTTAAATCACTGTTCTGCTATAGTCCTTTGCTCTGGAACTCATCCCTTCAACTCTGCATTCTGGTCTCCTGTTTATGGGATAGGATAATGACATTTCAGGCAAGAATAATGCGAAAATAAATATATTAAAAACCTGAGATACTCAGACATGCTGGCAGTGGGTGAAGTCAATGTCATACTTAGAAAGGTAGACAGCTGGGAGTGAAATAGTCCTGCTGTGATCAGTTACACGTCACGGACATGAGAAAAGCCCAATCTTTGCAGGTCTTTGGAGACAAGTCTCACAATGGGAGAAAAAAACCCAAACAAACAGTTAATTTAAAGCAATGTTTTCTCCTCTGTAATTGTTCTTTTAGAATTTCCACACTTCACAGGCCAACAAACAAAAGAGCCAGATTATCTTGGTCTTGTCAAAATGACCTTTCCCAAAGCTCTGACAAATTTGCTCTGTGTATTTGGGCCTGCCTTTCAGTTTTGCTTAACTTTCTTTTTTAAGAAAGCCCTCAAAACAGCAAAATTTGCATTCAGAATAAAATGCTTTTGCTCCTACAGAGCCAAGTCAGAATGAGACATTACATTTACTCCACTGCCCTCCACTGGAGAAATGTGTTGACTGAGATGTCGAGATAACAGCACTTCACAAGAGACCAAAATGTTCCTCTGGATAGTTTGAACACCTGCACCAAAACAAACTCCTCTCTCTGCAGTTACCCTGCCTGGCCATTATTTTTGCACTTGAGCATTAATTCCCAGCTCCCCTAAAGGACAGCAACTTCTTGCTCCCATGACCAAGGATTTGATCCAGTGTTTTGAAGCCTTCTCCAGCCCTCTCCAACCACCCAAAGCCAGCCATATGTATGCCAGCACGTTCATTCATCACTTGCTGGTTCATCTTGGCACTGCCTAAATGGACGAGAGTTTCCCATCATTCTGAGGAACTTGTTCTTTGCATTATGCCCCTTGTCCATCTGTCTATCTGTTTTAATCTCTCACGTGGAATCTTCTTTCCTACCTCACATATGCATTTCAATTCCTCTGTTCCTTGAGCATTTATCTCATTTGATGTCGCATATCCATCTGAAAAGTAGCCCTGGCTACTTTTCCAAATACAGATCGCAATGTGGTATGCCATGCTGTGTGAGGACTCACTGATTAGACTGCAGGAATGGAATACCACTTTTTTCTAAATAAGAAATAGGTTTTACTTGGTCCATTCATTAACAGAAAACAGCATCATGTGCAGTCAAAAATATGAAAAGCAGTAAGACAGTGACTTGAAGAGGTAAGCAGGTTTGCTTTCCTGTTTCGGAAGCCTGCTCTCTTACCTGTTGTAACTATGAACAAGATCAAAAAACATCATGTCTGTAGTGTTGACAAACTTGCATTGGACAGGCAGAAATTCTCCATCCACCGAGCACTGTGGTGGGCTCTTCTCCCCGAACCCATGCAGAATGCGACGGTCTCGGATCTCGCAGTTCCCCGGACCTGAAGGGAAACAAAGATAATGTTTATTGGTGTTTTAACTTCCCACAGTCAGCTGAACAGCCACGCTATGGTTTGGAAGGGAATTAGATTCATTACATTGAACGTGGACACCTAGGTGCCTCGTACTGTCTTTATGAGAAGCGGGGAGTTGGACTCGATGATCCTTATGGGTCCCTTCCAACTTGAAATAATCTATGATTCTACAAAATGGATTTCAATGCCTATACTTCTATAGGATAAGTATAGGCTGTAGTGTCCAAGCTCCTGATCTACCACCTTTCATTTACACCAAACCTTTCAAATGTACAAACCCAACTGATTTGTTGAATATTACTTACACCGCACTGGCTTCCCTCTCTGCCTGGTGCCGTAAATCTCCATTCCTTCCGGATCTACACACCAGCACTGACCCAGCTTTGTGTCACACTGCACTGCATCAAAAGCTCCTGAATCCAGGCACTGAGGGATGTAGGAGATGCTACTGCTGTTGATGTATCGACTCACCAAGATCCTCTGCTTTTGCAGCTGGCAAAAGGATAAGCCTGTAGTACCAGAGAGGGGTTGTTAGAGGAAGATACTTGTTGGACACTGAATAATTTATTAAGAAAACATCTGAGTTTTCTCAGAGCTGCAAGTTCTGATTCTGCCATCCAAGTGGCATGAGGAGATTGATGGATTTGAGTTTATGAAAATTGGTATAGAGAAATCCACCACAGATGGGGTTAAAACTCTCCAACTCAAAAATCAATACACTATGTTGATATTTCATTCATGATTTACATTACTGTGATCTTCATAAATACAGACCATCCAGGTGTATCAGGTTTCCATGACCAGCTCTAAAGAAACTCCAGAACTTCCAGTAGAAATACCCAGCGAACTACAACAAACTAGAGTCCATTGAAGTCTGGGCTAACCTATTCTTGATTTCAGCTGTTCAAATGCAGACTTCAATGGTTCTTTACCCAATCTGAACAAAAATAGAAATTTGTGACTTACAAGATACAGGGTATCCATTCTGTTTGCTGCCAGGTACCTCAATGCCATTCTCATCCACACACCAACAGGAAAGACCATTCCTACTGCACTGAACTGTCCTGAAAGAGATCACAAGCAACATATTTAATTTTGTTTGTGAGAGAGTCCTCAGTCAGTATGGGACATAAACAAAAACATAAAGAAAGCCAAACAAGTTCAAGTCTTTTAACACCACAAATAATGGAATTAAAAAGGGCTGTTTTTCTGGTGACTAACTGTACCTGATGGGAGTTCTTTATCCTAATAATTCTCTAAAATCTTCAGGAATTGTAGATAAATTGTAGATAAATGACTTATCATCACTGAGGAAGTAAGAAGGTTGAACAGAATCCTGATGTGCAGTATTTGAGATTTATCATACATTTTGAGACAATTTCTAAGTCAAATCTAGAATGGCCAAAGTCCCCCACCCTAAGCAACAACAATAAGGTAACAGTAGAGACAAGCTGTACTCCTCCTCAGTCTCAGCTTTAACTCCTTAACTTCTTGCATCTTTAAGAAACAGGCTGCTCTCTAAAATCATCACTGTCCTCCATGTGATTTTTAGTTTCTTTACTGCCTTTAGAAGGAAACCCAACTGTGTTACGGCAGGTTGGATAACTTCTCCAAGTCAACTTGGCTCAGCTGTGCCAATCACAAAGCACACACCCATGAGCACGCGTAGGAAGACAGCAGTCACATCATATAACCATCCGCACCAAGTATTTAATGTGCAAATAATGGTGCCAGGATTAGCCTATAATCTCAGATTGACCTCTTAACCCCAAGATTATTTCCAGCAACAGGGAATTTGTTCGGAAGAGGCTGGACCTGCAACACGGCTCAATGAAGTTACTTCAAGTCTCTTGCATCCCTCCACCCTCCAGTCCACTGATTTGGAAGCTCTTCAAAACAGAGGCTAAAGCTTTCATCAGTCATAAAATATCGCATTCTGTAACAGCAGAATAACAACAGGGGAGAATTACCTGAACTGGCCATCTTCTGAGCACTGAGGAACATAGGTTTCTCCTCCTGAAAAAGCCTTTTCCCTCTGGAGTTCACATGGACGTAATGGTTGGGAATCTGTCTGATACTCTGAAAGCAGCAAGAAGGGAAACAGGTAAAGGTGATTTCACCACAAGCCTGTTCTTATCAAAATCCTGTTAGTGCCAACACTGCGTGGTAACAGTTCTAGGTTCATGGATTCTCCCTGTTTATTCACTGTTCCTGGTGTGCATTTCCTCATGGGACAGCACAGGGAGGTACTCAACTCACTGGATGCCAGTTGCAGGATAAGCATGTGATAGAGATGCTCATGAACACCTTTCCCAGGCTTGTATTTAATCAGTCTCAGTTCTGTACTGGTATGGTTACCATTTGCTGGTACCTAGGGTACTTAGAGTTAGTTGTGCCTATCACCACAAAACAGCCCTTTACCATAACCGCACCATTAATATTTCTGAGTATTTATTCTTTATTGAAGCTAAGTCACTCACTGTTTCACCAAAGGAGAGGTTTTTCTTCTTAATCTCCTGGAAGATGTAAAAAGAATCAATGTCTAGCTGTTAGCATCAGACTAACTCATATTAGGAGCACTTCTCAATTTTTACTGGGACAAGTCATCGACTTCTGAAACCAACTAACAAAGGAAACAGTTGACTCTCTGGTTCTTAATGCATTCAAAACCGGATTTGGATGCTGTTTTAGGAGAATGATGAAATTCAGTAGTTTCTCTTTTTACAGAACAGATCAGTCGATTTGACACTTTCCCCATCCTCAAAATCCAATGAATGTCATGCTCTTAATTCTATTGACTAGCTCTATAAAAGTACAGCAAACAAAACCCTATCTACAGTGATTTAGACCAAAGGTTCACTTAATCCAATATTTGGTCTGAGTGTGACCACAAATAGTAGTGCAAATGCATCATTAGTATTCTGAATGCTTTTCAACCTCCAATAATTTGCAGCTCAGAGACTTCCTTTAGCACAGATGGCTCCTGTGCACCTAAAACCTCTCAATCGCTTCTGTTTCTGTGAGGTTTTACTGTCTCCCCTTAAGCCCATGTGAAAACCTTCATGAGACTGTAAAGGAATTTTAGGTTAGCTCATCTATAGACATGTACATGTAGGCAAACCTCACCATTTTCATCTCAAATATGACTCTGAAAGCCAGTTATTCTGGGACGTGCGGAGATCCCTGCATACACTGCTAGACCCAGTCTAATAAGATATTTGAGTTAAGAGATTAATTCAGAGATTCAAATTGCTTCTTGTGCAGGATTACCAAACTCAGACCAAAGAACCTCGGACGACACTCAGACTATCCAGTATCTTAAGTTTCAAGCCTAAATTAGATGATGGCACATACAAGTAGAACATATAATCTTAGAACCTTCACATCCCTGCAGCACCACCTTTTATTAGCCAAGTTCCTTCTCTAGCCCAGTCTGTTCCTCCAGAACAGAACCACCTGAAATCCAGGTGTACTGAACTCTGATAACCATGACTATCTGAAAATGCCTAAAGCTTACTATTTAACCTGGAGCTCAAACTCAGTTTGCACAGCACACAATAACTAGCTAAGTTTGCTGTGTGCAAGATTCAAGATCATCATACACTTAGAATAATACACAGAGCACCACAAAGAGCACAGGAACACTACTGGACACAGGCAAAGGAAAAGAACAAGAGTACTTACCAAATATATTGGCTGCTGCTATGCTAATAAAGCAGCAAAGAAGGGTGCAAAATGGGATGGAGCCCATCTTTCGATGGGAGACCCCCATGCTCTTTTGTCTGCACGTCCCATGTGGTCTTCACCTGCTTTTTTATAGCAACCATTGTGCACAGGGGTTCTGGTAGACTGGCCACGAAACTGGGCGAGTGACGCACACGATGCTTCTGAGAAAACCACAAGAGGCCCCTTCACCTCGAATGGCCCCTGTGGTTCTTCTCAGCCAGTTCTCATCCCTGCTCCAGGGAGCACTACTGAGCCCAGCCAGCGGAGAGGAGAACAAGCAGCAGCAGGCAGAGGGGGTGGCAGGAGGGACTTAATTAAATCAACAGACAAATTAAGCGTATTGCCATGACCCTGGCCAAGAGCTCCTGCTCTCACCTGTGCTGAGGTACAATGAGACTTTGTGCCCTGTATCAGAAGTACACTTTTGGGGTTTTCTAGAGAGCCCAGCCTGCTAAGGGTAGAGGCAAGAGCTAGGCCTCCAAGCACTACAGCACTAGGACTAAATACAATTCATAATGTGTTTCTTTATTACACAAAAAGCAGGATGGATGCAGCTCCACTGACTATGAAGGAAACTGAAGGTCAGAGTAAATTGCACTTACTTTTTGCTTTTACTCCCACTTGAACCATGCACTTTAATACAGGGGAGCAGCTTAGCTTCTTGGGCTTCATCTTTCAGGTATAAGCATTAATCATAGCTTTTTGGAACTAATTACATGCTAGATCCTTGACCTAAAACATATCAGAAAAATTATGTCCTTAGTCCCAGAGTATCACCTATTTGTCTCCCTCTTACAATTGACAGTTAGCATTTACTTGCACCAGGAATTATGAGAACTCACCCTCACTTGTGCAAAGGTGGTTGGACAAATGGGCCCAGAATAATTAGCTAAATAATAAGAGAAGCACATGTTTGAGGCTGGCCTTAGGCTGATTTAAAAAAAAAAGTGACAGCAGCACTCCCGTTTGTGATTTGTGAGTACGAGGCTCTCTCGAAACAACGCTCTGATACTCTCTTACAGACCAAGATTGTGCTAACAGTCATCCAAGCATACTTCTGTGTGGGCTGTAGACCACTGCAGTGCTACAGTGTTTGACAGACATGGTAAGTGTCATCTCCAACAGCAGCACAAGCTTGCTTTAGCATGACTAGCTATTTTTAAATGAGTGGGACTATATCTGCATGTTACTGTGGACTTGAAGAAAGTCAATAGTCTGCAGAAAGATCAAACTAGGAAAAGATGAAGAACATGTCCAGTACAGACGGCAGACCAAAAAGGCGGCAACCTTCAGAGGCATAAAGAAGTCTTGTCAGAGTCCTGCCCAGTGTCACAGGCTCTCCAGGGGCAGGAGGTCAGCGCCTACAAGTACGATGACATTTCCAAGGCACTGAAACATATAACCAGAGTGTGCGTTGAGGGGGCTGTGCGATACTGATTTAGTCCAATTTTCTAAAGTTAATAAAAAAAAGTGTCATTCCGGTTTCTTGCACAGCAAATGGCAAGAGAAACAAGCTCATTAAGGTAGCCATTCACTTTCCTCCTTTATTCTTTGCTACCAAAGGCCAGCAGAGTTAGGCAGACAGGAAACCAAGGAGGTAGTAAAGAGCTATTACTAACAGAGAGAAGCACAAATCTGCAGTATCTACATAGCGTTGAATCCCAAGATTACTTTTATCTCCTTCAGAACCACTCACAAAACAACCTCTGAACTATGCAAGTTAGAAAGAACAGCCAAGTCTTAAAAGTCTCTTAAAAAACAAAGGGAGAAAGTGAGTTTTGGCACTTAAGCCACTTGTAGATGTGCGTCAAACCAAGATGGGCATCTCTGTACGTGCAAGTTCAAGGGGATGCAGTAGCCCGTGGATTAAAAAGAAGAAAAATAGTTTACAGAGCAATATGTGCAATCTGCATTCGTCAGAGAAAACGAGGCACTTTGTCACCTATGGCTGGTCAAATTCAAATTAGGAAAAACCTCACTGCATAACCTTCAGTGAAGGGACAAGTGAATTGACCGCTATTTTTAGCGCCTAAGAAACGATGCGAGAGTGTCTTTAATTAGCTCACCAATGAAGGGGAGAAAAGGAGTAAGTGAAAAAGATCACCATGGCCAATAGGGCCTTAAAATTAACATGGCTTCAAAATCATTGCTCCAGTGGCGGAAATGAGGGTTTAGTTCACTGTACACACTGGCAAAAGGCTACTCCATCTAGACTATAATTGTTCCGGTGTGATGAAACATTGAAATCACAAACCTCAAGAGAGAAGCACACCATTTATTCATTGTTCCAGTTTTGCATACACTTTCTTAGCAGAAAAGACTGTGCAACTGCAATTTTTACATATTGAAAAGCCCAAGGGTAAATGATTCCTGTGTATGAGTACATAAACATCTATAAACACAGAAAAGTTGCTCTCACCCAAATAAAACTTGAGTCTGAGAAGCCAACCTTAGTTTAAGAAACAAAATTAACGGAGCCTCCTGAATGCTGCAGCAAACTGGAAGCAAACATTTTAGGAACTACAGACATCGTCAAATTATGCCCACACAATTTAGTTCATTTATTTTAAAATAATAAACTGCTTTTCTGTGTTAAATAAGTCACCAATATTGAACAATCCTCTCACATGTTTTAAGAAAATTATGTCAAAAAACTGACTACCACCATTTGTTAGTAACTTATTACACTTAGAGATAGAGAACTGGTTTACATTTGGTACATTTCTCCCCAAGCACGAGACATTCATCTCAATCTTCTTCACATGATTTTGGCACAGATAACAATAACAAGACCTTGTGAAGCACTTATCTCTGATATCTCTGATTAAGTTTTTAAAAGCCCTTGTGTGATGCAAAATTAAAAGATCACAAGGAAAACAGCACAGCCCTACAAGGTAATACAAGTTTCAGTCACGTCATGCATGACACATTCTTCAGATTGAAAGAATGACGGTGAAGTCCCAGTAGCTTCTGTACTGAAGTTGGATAGTTCAGAGAAGCAGGCAGAGGACTTCTCAATTTTTTCTATTCTAATTTACCAGGTGGCAAAGTGCCTTTGGTGACAAGAGAACCTAAAGAAGCCCGTGTAAGAACATTTGAATTTATCTTCGTCCCTGCAGGAAGAAACCATTTCTAGGAGAGTTAAGATGTGTTTTTCTTACTTATCCATTAGAGAGAACACAGTTTTCCTCTACCTGATAATACCACAGTGATACAAGGTAGGAAAATATTTATTTTATTCTCACAACATCTGGGATGCAGATTGTTTTGAAACTCCAAGCAGAAGTCAGTTCTGCAACCTGCAGCGGCACAAAGGATAGATTTGCACACTGAATTGAGTCAAATGTTGGACAAACACAAGCTAATGCAGTGAGGAAAGGCACTGCCACCCACACCAGGACAGCAGGTCAAAACTACTTTTGGTCTTTTTGATAATGCAGTACTCAACCTTGTCTGTACTGAAGGCAACACCATACAGCCAGTCGCGTCAGAAAGCAAGTCCAAGGACAAACAGCACCTTCTGCCACACAGCGAGGCTGTGGAATTCGGTGTGCCACCTGATGTTGTGGAGAGAAATGAACGAAAAAGACTGATGAAACTCATGGAGCACAAATCTGCTACCGACTGATAAAACCAATGGTCCTCAAAAATCTTGGTAAAGGAAACTTCAATTCAACTGAAGTGAAGGATACATAAAGGAAAAGACTGATTTGTGCAGATCTTTTATAGTCAATAAGTTTCTACAGATGCTGACATTGTAGTTCTACCGAAGGTGAGACACTGGACTGACCACCTGTTTGGTCTGACTCAGGAAACCTTTTCTTTAATAGGTCTGCTAATGAGAAAAATGGTTTCAGTGCATTACTCCAAGATCTGAATTTGGCCTTGCATCTTAAATTTGAGAGACTGTCCCCTCCCTAGTGATTAAAATATGCTTTAGAATTAAAATTTTGGAATTTGCTGTATGCTTACAATCATATCTACTTTTGCTGTGAACAGCAGAACAATTTCACTGTATTAGTAACTGATTGAGATTCTGTCCAATTTCATTCATCTGCTGCTTATCATTTATGCCCTGGTCCACAGGATGCCTAGAACAACGTTCTTAGTCTTGTTTGCTTCTTTGTTCGCTACTACAGTAGAGTCCTGAACAACAGTTTGTAGGCAATATTAAAATAAATCACTAAAAGTAACTTGAAACTATTTTGTAATGATGTTCAACAAAGGCACAAAAACTGGAAACCCCCTCAGAAGGCAGATGTCTGCCCACAAGATGCCATCCCTGCGAATGCATTGTTGAAAGACACTGTCAATTTAAGCATCGAGTGCACTGCAAAACTCAAACCTCTGGAATTGTTAAAACACCAAAGCAGTTTAGGAACAGAAAAATCTTCTAATTAGTTTGCCACACAGTAATTCATTACTGTAAATAATTCACTGATTGCATAATTTACCTACAGGCTAAAATACAACTGAAGATTCCCTATAGCTCTGCAATGTATACAAATATAACTTGTTATATTGTATACATGTGTATACATATATATACACACATGTATACATGTATATATAAATGACTGCATATAACTTATTCACTACAGGCTAGAAATTGAATGGAAGAGCATCTAATGCTCTGAAACATATACAAGCACTCACTAGCTCATCAAAAACAAAAGTCCACTGAATGGGAGCCCAGGCACATAACAATCTCAACAGACCTTTATTGTGAGTATTAGAACGCAGTCAACATTATTGCTATTATAAAAAACAAATCACAGAAGAAAATATTTCGCTTCTCTCACAGAAGATTTAATAATAGTGCACTGCTGCCTCTCTCAGAGTGTTTTGTGACAATACACTGACACACGTGGCTACAGCTGAACGGAGGTGGCTCTGGCCAGTTTTAAAGAAAGAAGGCTGCTGTTTGAAGTAAACAGCAATTGAACTAGCTTTAGTTACTCAATTGATAGAATAAGGCTGGCTCATCCCCTGCTCACACACAGGCCCAGTGTGTATGGAAAGGGAAATTCACTCCTGAATGTTCATTTTGTCCATGTGGTTTCCAATTTTTTTTTTTTTTGTTTGAGTTGTTCAGGCCGGTGCAGAATGGCTGCCAAATTCACAATCTGCTCTCTGTGCAGTGTATTTTCACCATCATTACATGCTCCACATTTGTTTTCCATATATAAACAGATATACACATAGTGTATAATACTTATTGCTAAAGACGGACCCCCACACCCAGTGCCCAGGACATAACATAGTATAATAAAAACCATTACTGAAGTATTTCAAGCATCCTCTGTAAAACAATCACCTAAAGCCATATGAATTCAGCACAACAGAAAACAGTGTCAGTTAATGAAATCCAAGAATGGCAATGGGTATTTCAAAAGCGATTAAGCGTCTGACCTTAATAAGCATTCAAAAATTAAGGTGCATGTACTGTAATATTTCTAAGCAGTAGAGAGAAAAAACTTACAGGTCCAGTGTTCTAAATCAACATGGCAAAGATGGGTCCTGCTGGCAAATGAATGGCATCGCTGCACCCCCCTTCACACATTGGCGCCTTCACAGAACTACTAACAAGGCAAGGTAGTCAAGATGGCCCAAGCGCACACTTAACTACGAAGCCCCTGTCTGCAGAGCGCTTCCCACTCCCTGCTTTTGTTGTTGATTTGTATAATGAGCTCCAGTTCGGTTCAGGATCTGGTTTGTGCCTTTTAAAATTTCAGTGAAGAAAAACAGTTGCAATTTCCCTTCAAATACAAAGGAAAAATATTCTGGTTTGCAAGCATCAATATACTTTTATGATTTTACTGTGATGTTTGAGCAATTCCTTTATATCCCAACCTTCAGTTTGGTAAGGAGTGTTGGAGCCCTACAGCGCCAGAGGAGTTTGGCTGTTATGTTCATTCAAGTCCAGTTAAGTTAGAAGCCAGATCGGAGTAGAGGGAGATCACCACTTGCACGAGATCAGAAAGGGCTCACTAAAGGAAGGCAGCAAAAACATCTGAATATTTAGATCACGGTACACAGGCTCCAACTGTAAAAGCTCATAGGACACACGGGAGGCTGAGGACAGCAGAGCAGAGGAGAACTTTCCCTATCACTGCTTCCCACAGCAGCCAGAAAGAACTGGGCACAAGGACAGAGGAGTGAAAGCCCCCAGGCATCACAAAAGAAGCCAGAGTGCAGAAAGCTGAAGAACAAAAGGAGAAACAGATGCGAGCTGCAGAACAGATGAGGAGCACATGTAGAAGCTGAGAGACAGAATTAAGAGACAAGGTGGATGTCAGCCATACAAGAGGACTGCACCCATAGAAGAACAGTTGCAATTCTTTGCTACCCATCAAATACATGAAATCTATCAGAAAACTGCAACCCATCTGCTCTGACTATGTTAAAGAGGATGACAGGCTTCTACCACTGTACGCTACTCCATAGCTGAACAAAGACCTATGCATCTAAGGCCAGAATATCCAAAGTACAGGTACTACTCAACCTACAGCCACCCAAGAAAAGGGTTAGAGCAGGAGGCATCTTCCAAACCATTCCCTTTCACATGACTTGAAGTACCTCCATTTTGTAACTGAAACACAGGCAGCCCCACCATGTGGTATCTGACCACGTCACCGGACTATGTTGCATTCCGAACTGCAATACCCATGTCCTACGGCCATCACTGCAACTGAAAACACTGAATTCCTGATGTAGATGCCTCCAGTATGGTCACAGGAAGGAGAAGGCTTTGAAATGAATCACCCTGATACCTCCATGAAAAAAACCCAACTTTCAGAAAAAAAGATGGGCATTTAAAGGCTCCACAAGTTTGCCATTTAGCCCTGTGAAATCAAAAGCAGCTTCCATACAATGGCATTTCCCTTTTTTTTTTTTAATTACTATTAAGGACTTGTAGTAAGTTAAAAGAAGGCTGCAAATTAAAAGATACTACCTTGCTGTGCACATGTATCAAAATCAGTCCTTACATCACCACACACTATTTCTTCCTCAGAGAGGGTCTGCCTCCTTCCTCACACAGCACAAGCAATCGCAATTCACACCCCGAGAAATGATACTGCAAATAGACTGCATGTAGACCCCTGGCTTATTTACCAAGGAAGCAAGAAGACAGATGGGAAATGATGCCTATAGAAAAAAAGATTCTCCTGATAAGGCAAACTAGACGAAATACTGGTATGAGCCAGATCATATCAGGTTTGACTGGCACATGAGCAAAGCAATCAGCTGTATAGGTTACATTCTGTGCAAAACACTTAGCATTTTTATGGCACTTGACTTGTAAGTGTTTAAAGAAAAGCTTCAGAAGCATCCCAAACTTTTGAATACTTGAGAAACTGGGGCCATGTTACAGACTAACATCACAATTCAAGAAAGCAAACTCAGACAAGTTTGTGAAGCATTCAAGCAATACACAATGTACGATAGCACTGTCCATTAGGACACTGAGATTGTATTTCTTAGAAGATTTGAATGCTTGCAGGAATTTTTATAATACGTGACTACACAAGAAACGGAGATAAAAAAAGTACTGAACGGGTTATCTGTTTTTGTAAGCACAGTTCATCCTGAATAAGGCAGGATCCTGAGGGATACAATTACATACTCATGTAAATTTAGAGACCATGACATATACAAACAGAGGACAAGTTAAAGCTCCAAGGGCAACTCTAACTTTCACCTTACGATTTCCTTTTCAGGATACCATTCCTCCATCTCTGTGCTAAGAATGACACCTCCAACCTCCCACCTGGAATCTCTCAGTTCACCTCCACCTTCAGTAACATTTACAATTATATTACATCACACACATGCACACACATTGCATAATATTGCTACAGTGTATGCTGTATAAATTATGTAAATACACTCCACTTTGTTTCAAAGTAATTCATCTGGATTTACACTTCTCTCATACAGTACACACAGTACCACATTCAAGGATATGCAGCAAGTGAATAACATACAGAAGTCTCACATATCCAAAAGCAAGTAGGTCACTCAACTATTCATATTGTTAGAAGCAGTTATTTAAGCATCCAACTATATGACACAGAGTATTTTATTTCTTAACAGTTGCTATAAAAATGTCAACAACTCTTCAGCTCTTGTGTTCTTCCTGCATTATGAAGTTGCCAATCATGATTCCATAATTAACTTGTATGTTACCATGCAGCTCTGTAACGACTCCCACAAGCTTGATGTGGCAAGACTTTTTAAATAGCAACCACTCTGTAATGGGGGTTTACATTTTGCTTTGGACATCAAGAGTGATAACTCACTTCAGATATGACAGACAGACGGGAAATGTCAGGGTAGGTTTATTTTAGCAATGAACCAGCCATGCTGCTTGCTTTCTCAATAATGGTTTTATCATGAAAGTTCAATGCACTGGTTGCAAAGTCTTTCCCAGATAATCCATCTTTGGCACATTTTTCAAATTTATGCATCCTTAAAAGGCATTACAAGAATTTTTGATTTTTGATGGTCTGTACATTATAACTTTTTTTTGTTTGTTTTTACATTTGTACGTAGATCAGGAAGAAAAGTGGAAAATGTAGAGTATGCAGAATAGTTTTAATAAACAGTTTTACATACAGTACCTTACATATAGAACAGTGTGTTTGCAAATTTAAATAATTTTTGAATGTACAGTGGCTTGTACTTTTATCAAAAGGTAAATTCAAGTTTGCTGTCTATCGGTTCTAAAATGCATTTATACAGATAACTAGAACTGATAAACAGAGGTGAGGCATAAAATGTTCAAGTATCTTAATGTCATCAGTTAAATAGCCTCCTTTTAACAGTCATATTTTACAAATTTCAAAACCTGTACATACATTATTTTCAATTTTAGAAACTGCTTGTTAAAAGGTAACATTTCATGTTAACCACCAGATCTTGTAATCTATTGTCATAAAACTAGACATGGAGATATAAATGTATATAGTATGTATACACGTACATGTGTATCTGTACACATATACACACATATACAAATACGTAGGTAGCAATGGGTACACCGGCAACTTAAAAGCACAGGGAAAGTCCTGGGCTCAAAATCCAGCAAGAGCTAACAGAGCAAATAGGTTGCCTTTGGTTTCATGACATTTTGTTCACTGAAGCTGAAGGATTTTAGAAAAATACCTCGGATAATGTAACTTGTAATATTTATTCTAGTGGTTTAGTATATTCGCAGCCACAGAGATTTTTGCTGCTCTTGTCATTCCTCATTCCAGCTGAGGATGGTAAAGTTTCAGAGGGCCAACACCAGAACAGAGCTACCCAGGACAAAAATTGAATCCCAAAAATTGCAATAGAACATAAAAAAATATAAGCTAGGTACAATTTTTGGATGGATTGCTGGCACTGAGTAGGACTTTGGAAAAAACCTTCACGTAAGTCATAATCAAACTCTCATCCCAGTGGTTTTAATATTATTTGGCACATCCGACCACTATTTGCCACTTCTGTTTTAAAGGAGCCTAAGGGTACTGTAGTAAGGATTTCTATTTAAAAAAATATTTTAAAAAGGAGACCAGGGTAAGTAATTTTTTTCCAAAAAATCAAAGCTAGCATGTTCGCTTTCCTGAACATTCATGAGAGAAGATTATTTAGATTATTTAGAAATAATCTAAAATCTTTCCTTGTAGAGAGGATACAGATCTCCCTGTGTCTATCTTTCACTAGCAAGAAAAGAGAACTCATTAAAAAAGCAGTTCCCAAGAATCTTTAGTCAGCTGAAATCTGCTAATTTGGAGTTTTTTGCCAAAGGTTTCAAAATAGTAGCCTTGCTCTTTGCAGCGCTTTTGCTTGTCGACTATCTTGTTTGTGAAGATTTTCTTGTTTATTACATTAAAATCGTATCAATTTTTTTTCAGTATGTAATACACTACATTTTGAAATGTGGATATTGAATATTCACATTTTCAATATAACAGATTCCTTATTCTAAACTTCCTCTCCTCTCTCTAAAGCTTCAGGCTATTAATGTAATCAACAAAGAACCAGATAAACGCTCAGCTTTTTCCGTCTTCCTGTCAGTCTTGCGGGTAGTAAGAAAATTCAATGTAAAGATCCTATTTGTATTTCTTTATTCTTCCTTTTGTCATACAGAGCAAAGCGTTGCTATTTGCTGTACTTTCCCCATGTCAATTAAGAGCTGTTTGATACGTCGTTTGAGCTGAGGCAATCTTGCCAGAGGATCTGGTGGTTCCAGTTCTCCAGTGAAATCAAGCCAGCTTTCTAAAACTATGGAAGGAAAAGGAAGAAGTTCATTAGAATAAGTGTTCAAGAAACAGTTTTCATAAAAATTAAGCTTTTCTTTCTTACTCTATCTTTTATAGGAGGGGGAAACATACCGAGGCTGCGATTTTTATTTAATGGAAGAAACACCAGATAATTCTGTGTTTCATGCAAACAGTCCAAACATCTTCTGAAGAGGTATCTGGGAGCAAATTACACCCTTGGCTAAAAATTTACCATCTAGACACACAAAAGAACATAACACACAATCCTGAAATGCAAGGCTTGCTTCTGTCACTTGACCAGGCTCCAGTTTACGAGGTCCAGATTATAGAATGGCTTTCCAGTCTTCGACAAATGTTTTGAAAGAACTTCTATGCTCGTAGAGAAAGAAAAGGTCAACCCTGTTAGCCCAGAAATACTGTCTAGGACAAGGAGGAACATTGAAAGTAAAACTTCAAATAGGTATAATTTGATTTGTCAAAAGGCAATTAAAGACTCCTATGACTAGACTACAAACTGCACTCACTCAATTTTTTACGACTGGAGCATAAACTTACGTCCTGTAATAATATTTACTCCTACACTATAATTTCATTCAGGTTTTTTTCCTGAGGCCCGATTTGTCTTTCTGATATCAGTTACGTACTAATACATAGTGAACCAAAGTTGAAGGTAGAATGAATACATCATCTTCTTTTTCCCTAAATATTGTCAAATACTAGAATAATCAGACCAAAAACACTCCAGGTGTAGAAAAATCCATCAATTTCATGATCCGTATGTGGACAGAAACTAGATTAGTTACCTAAGCCTTCTGAAGTCTGCCTAATATCACAAACTTGAGCTAAATTTTCAGGGGCGCTGAAAGTCCTTAAGTTACTTTATTGGGCATTCAAAACTTGGGGAAGGGGGGGGGGATTAAGAGTACACGCTCTGGCTGTAATTTTCAGTATGCAAATTTTAATGCAATACTTAGAACTCCTTCTTACTGCCTCAGATCCCCTTCAAGACTGTGGCTATGAAAGATGCAGTTACAAGTGTATTAACAAGTGTCTGGGGCAGTGCAGTTACCATCAACTTCTTTTTCAATCAGGTCCATTCTGCTGGTGACTTCATTCTGTACATTCTCTATGTGGGTAAGGAGATTTAGCTGCCATTGAAGATGTGTGTCCACTTGTTCTTCTGAGCTTTTTCTTTCATTACAAACAAACACAGTGTTTCCTTCAGCAGAATTCTTCTTCATAGGAGCAACAGAAAGAAAAGAATTGCCATTTAAGAGGGTTTTTGTTTTGTTTTGTTTTCTTTTCTTTTAATAGCTGGTGTTGATTTCAACACTTGAGTCACATGATAAACTGTGCTGGTTTAGAATTGTACTTCTGTCTACTTGACCAAAAGCATAGTCAAAAAGCCAAGTACCATGACACATCAATAGACTAAACCAAACAAAATGCAAATTCCATACAAAGGAGCACGTACAGCGCTGAGGGAGTGAGGCAAGTCGTAGTTTACCCACTTGAGCACTTCGCTTAACGCAGTAAGACTGCATTTCTATGACTTTTTTATTAGAAATGGTGATTTAAATCATGAAATGCTGAACTGCACTGGTTCCCTATCACCAAAAACGTGCAAAATCTTAAGGTTTGTTTCAACTTTAGCCAGAGAATGAAGGAAAACTCCCTAAAACACTGTAATGTCCAAGATTTTCAAAATCATTGTTTTGCACAAGTAAGCTGACCAAGCCTGATTAAGACAGAAGACCATTTGCTACCATTGCGCTGGTCCCATGTAACTTGCAAATGCAGAATTCAAGGTATTTGGCGATAGTTACAAGGGCAGTAAAATGAAGAGTTATACAAATAGTATCTGAGCAAGACTGACTTCTTTGAAATAATTAGCATCTTCATCACATGTCAGAGATAATATGCGAGTTCCTCATCTTTCTGTATTTGACATTTCAGCTAATGGAATGACCAAAGGAAGTATACCAGATTTTATGAATTAAAGCGTTCAGCATCTCCATTAATTAGCAGGATTTTCAGTTTCCATTTTATATTCACCATGTCTTCATACCTGATGTTGTTTCACTACTGATGATTCTGTTTTAGGGACTAGAATGCTGGATATGTGCACTCACACAGTGTAGTTTGTTGCAAAAGCCAGGGCAAGGAGTGAATTTTATCATATTAATACACTTCTCTGATGAAGCACTCAATTTTTTTTTCCACATCACATCAGAAAAAAAAACCAAACCAAAACAAACCTTCTTTTTAAGACTTTAAATCAATTTAAAAAAACACAAATAAAACTTGGACCAGCCTGCTGGCAGCTTTATGAGTGAGTCCAGGAGGACAAGTATTACTAATACTCACAATATTCATCACAGGAGTTAGAGGTATTAATCAAAAATAGATTTAAAAAGTCACAAAAACCTCTAAACTCTCAAGTCTTTCAGATAAAATCTTTCTTCTCTCAAGATATCATGTTTGTCTGGAGAGCCCCCTGCCCAGCAAGACTCCCTCTCACCCGCACAGGTCCGCACTCGGCTCCACCGGGCTCTCTCCTCCCGCGCCTGGCCCCTGGTACCAGGCAGGTGAGGAACAACTCCCCTCCACCGGCCACCTCCACGCTTGCCCAGGGCGCTGCAGCTCTGCTGGGGGCTGCCCAACATGGAGGGCCCCCCAGGGCAGCCCCTGGGACACCCCCCAGAGCCAACTCGAACACTTCATGTCCTTCAATCTCCAGGGGACAGCAGCAGCCTGAGGCCCACCAGTGCTGCCGCTGGACCCTCCTGGCTACCACGAGGTGCTACAGAAATTTCAAAACCTGAGCATTTTTAAGGCAGCCAGGCCCATGGCAACAGGGCCCAGCAACGGGCTAAAAGATGTTGCAAGACTTTTTGAAAACCTCAGCCCCGCCGACAAGGCCAACCCCGTGGGGACAGGCCCCGGCATCAGGGCTGAGAAAAGGGGAAGAAAGCACAAATGTGACAGCTCAAGATCAGCAATCAAGAGCTCCCTCAGAGAGGGCTGGGGGGGAAAAGGGGCATACACCCAAAAACAGGGAGGGCAGGGCTGTGGGGATGGGGCTGGAGGAATGGGGGAGGGGGGAGTGCGAGGTTGGTGTGGGAGAGGGGAGGAGGGAGGGAGGAGTGAGTGGGAGGAGGGAGAGCGGGGCGTTACATTTACTACCTTACATCTTACTTACTTAATAAATTTTGTCATGATGTTACTTCNATCTAGCGTGAGGCCCTCCCACAGGAGGCAGTCGTCCACACTCTTCCCCTGATCTAGCGTGAGGACCCTTCCAAACCCTAACATTCTGTGAAAAGATTCGTAACAGAACTTTAGAATAGGACAAAATGAGTATGAAAACCCAGAATATTCAAGACTGTGGGATGCTAGAAGGTAAAATCCTAATGCCCAACCAAAACTCTGACAAGGAGAGGTGAAGAAGACGCCTTGCTGAGAAGTCAGTTCATGTGAAAACAGCACTTCAAATGTCAGTGTCATAAAGGTTTTGAGGCAAGTACAATCAGGTTCACACAGAAAGCAAGGAGAGCTTTTCAATGCATATTAAGTCTAGACACAAAGCCGTATTTCAGGGATCAAGGCTGACCACTGACAACAAGGCGAACTAAGGTGTCCCAAAAGCAGAGTACTCCGACAGTGCCTCAAAAAGATCTCTCCTGGTTTAAAACAGAGTGCAATTAACTTTTTAGATGTATGCTTTAGTCTCTGAAGGAAATATTAGTTTTGTTTCACTGCTCACATATTTTCTTTTAATTCTAAATATATTTATAGTATTCACAATGATGATTTAAGCTACTATTAGGAGTGTATTTCACACTGCTGCATGTCTCGTTACTATACAAACAATATAATCATGCAACTTAGCATAAAATACATTTATTTCTAACTAGAATGAGCCCCAATTTCCCATTCAGACTATATAGCTTACATGCCACATTTAAAACTAAAATTGAAAGAAGAAAAGACCCATCTTACTCATTTCTTCCACATCAGCAACTATATGTGAAAAGGGGGATGAGCTAGGTGAATTATTCTCACACAGTTGGTATTGTAGGAAATACGAAGTTTTGGTTCACTTTGTTTTTTGCTCAAAGAGAACTCTTCACTAAAACCAGACTAACAAGTTTCAGACCTTTTCTACAAAGTAATGGATTCAAACCATTAATGCAAAATTGAGAAATATGTGTTTAAACAACCAACTGTAATACCACCCAAAACCCTATGAAACATTTAATTAGAAGAAATATTCAACATAAGAGACTCAAAAGAAGTCAGTTGGTCAGTAAATCATTACCTGTGGACAGAATTATAGTGTTGCTATTAAAAGAAGAATATTGCACAATAATAAACACTATTACAAATCTCGGTTTAACTCACAACAAAAAACCCCACACATGTAGAAAACAAAATTGAGGGGGAAAAAAAAGAAAAAAAGAAAAAAAGAAAAAAAGAAATTTGTCCTGGTTTCCTCACCTTCCAAAAAACCATAATTTTTTTATCAAGAGCCTGCATTTTAAGCACAGGAAATTTTTTCTCTCCAAAACACTGTATTGAGCATGAATAGTTTTAGCAGAGGCAATACCTGAATCATACTTGGCATTTCATTCACCAGCTGAAATGGATGTACTTCACCTGAAACTATTCCAGTGATCCAACTTTCCTTCCAGTGATTTCTGAGTGATTTGACAGAATGTCAACTTACAGCAATGAACATTTCTAAATACTTGTATGCACCTGAGTTTTATCAGATTGAAAATATTTTTCCAACTAAAAAATTTCCCAGATGAATGATACTTACCTGCTCATTCATGCCATCATCCTTAAAAGAATATTGTAAACAGTTTCTATTCTCTGTGTGAAATTCCTGATCTTCCTCAAAACTACTTGTATCTTCATCATCTGAGCTCATAGGATCAGTGACCGCTTTGCAGTCTTGACCAAAACTCTGTGGTTTTTGGTAACTGTGCTCACTTGTGATGTATGTTTCTTCCATCTTCTGGGGTATACTGGGCGGCTCTTTATGGTTTTGATTGTGACATGTCCTTTCAGTTGGATTAACAGCATCTGGCACCATCACTAACTTTTTCTCTACCCCAACAGTTACTTGTTCTTGTTCTTTTCGCATCCCTGAATAAGCCCAGAGATGAAGGTCTGGGTGATGCTTATTCCTGCAACAGAGAGGAGGAAAATACACAAGTTACTGGGAATACCATTTACTGCACTGAAATATTAACTATCTATTTCTGCTAGATCACAGCAATTGATAACCACCATTTCCAAACACGTAAGTATTTCTAGGTCACTTATCAATTTAGGATAAATCATTTTAACACAAAACCGACTATTAAAATACGTTTTTCAAAATCACCAATAATCCAAATATATTGGACCAGCTCAGGTGCTGAACTCCTGACTCCCACTGAAGATGAGGATGGTCTACATCTTGCACTTGGATTATTTAAACTATTATGCAAGAAAAAACTTTCATGTGAGAGAATAACACATATGGAATATTGGTAGTCTCTGCTACCTAAATCTATAAACACGGAGAATAAACTGCCAACTGATACTTACTTTAATATCCCAATCTTCAGCTGTAGTCCATGCAATATTTCAGTTACACCATATACATCTGCCAGTAGGTGATGCGTTGACACAATTTTTTTGGCATTAAGATGAGAGTAGTTTTCCTTCAAAAATGATAATCCACACATATGTCCGTTGTTTAGCCAGTCTTTATCATAAAGATACTTGGCACTCCATCTCTGACCTGGGGTAAGCAATAAACAAACTGAGGGCCATCCAAAGGTACAGCAGAACTATATTTAAAACTAGAGTGCTATAATTATAGACTGTACTCTCTTAAATGTCTCCTAACATTCATGAAAGGATGTTTCAAGATCTTGCTATGAATAATTATGAAACTAAAATTTAGTTGTCATTGATTAAGAGGAAACTCTTAACACTTATGAAAACAAAAAGAAACCTGAAATCTCAAGATCTCTCTAAATGGCATTTGCAATGAAATTCTAATTTGCAGTCAAAGAACAGTATATTAAGAACTGTGCTATTATCAATCTAACCACAAAAAAAAAAGTTTAAAATGATATTTTATTTATCTAAATACTGCAGCTTACTTTAAAAAAATCCAAAACGAACACCTAAGTTACCAAGAGAAAAGTTAGAGAGTGGATTTTATGTGGGTGTATTCAAAACACCCAGTTTGTTTCTAAGAGACAAATACTTTGCTTCAATATTTAAGTCAATATGTGTTTATTAGAAGGCAGGAGAAGGCTTCATGAAAAGCAGACATTTCAAAGTTATCTGACAGCAGGGTTCTGACTCTCCTTCGAGGTGCCTTTTACCAGACACTACTAGACGGGATATTGATGTAAATGGGCCTTTGGGTTCCATGCTATGGCAACATCTACAGTCTTGTCCCAAACAGCCACGAATGAGTATTTGGCTAATGCTTCTGCAGTAACTATTCAAAAACAACAACAACAAACAACAAAAAAACCCAACCCAAAAACCAAAACTAGAAATGTCTAATGCTAATTATTCCAATATTACTGTTCACAATGAGGGACCCAGACAAACAGACTAAGACCGCAATATCTTACACCCAATTTCGTATCAGACTATCATCATATACAGAACAAAGATTGGGTTGATGGAAGCCCTTCATACCTTTCAGGAGAATACCCTGTCTATCTCCTTTCTGCCCATTATCCCAATACACTTTAAAATACTGACATTGTGAATGACCTTTTTCTCCTGACATAGAAAGAAAAGAAGTAATGGTTAGGAAAGGAGAGAAGATAAAAATTAGGGACACAGTCTCTGCACAGCAGGGGATAACGAAGTACCTGGTATAGTGCAGGGAAAGAACACAAGACAAATTAGTTGGTTTTAATAAGAAAAAGCTTGACTTCTCAAAGAGTACACCACACAGAACTAGCCAACAAAACTCTATACCATCAGTTTAGATTCAGACTGGAGCATATGGAAGTAGGCACATCTTTCCAGCTCTGTTTACCCAAATTTTGTTCTCAAAATACAAATAGTGATATTTTACACCTCTGCAAACAGTTTTCAGATTTCGTTTCTTAAATGAATGAAAGTAAATTTGAGAGTGTAGTCTCATTGTCGTTTTGAAACAGCTGAACCATTGGATATTTCACCAGAAGACAAGTACGTGTGTTTGTATTAATTGTCATGAAAAATCCTAAAAACTTTCTTTCCAACTGTATAGTTTTGCTCCAAATAACTGCTAAGAAAAATAGGTTTATGGACAGAATAATTTTAAAATAAACATAATCTTAATCAAGCATATTCAGTTTAAAATCAAGTGCTTTTCCTAATTGTTACCATTTCAAACTTATCCTGACAACCTTAAATTCAAGATGTGCTGTTTGTGTGCTATCATTTACTGTTAAAAGTGCTAGATTTTTTTCATATTTTACATATTCCGTTCCACACCTGTATTTTCACAGTTCTGGATAAACACAAACATTATAAAAAGCAGTTAATATGAAATGACATCCACAGTATATCTGAACGTAATGTGGTAATGAGTCCTTTTTCTCTAAAAAAAGATAAATTAAATGAATGGATGTGATTCCAAGTGTAGGCAAAACAGATTGCTGAACAAGAATGACTTGTTTAGTAAGACTTTTCAGACTACAGTAAAAAGCACTACGGTTTTGAGGGAATTAATTCTCAACAACAAAAGTGATGGTAATTAAGATCACGAATAAGATTAGCATAGCTGAACAAGATGTTACTAACAGGAAAGTAAATTTCTGCTAAGAGCCAAACTTAGAATCACTTGCCCCAAAGTAGTACAACAGATAACACAAAATAGAGAAAGCTTTAACAACTGAAGCAATACATAACATCTGTGCTTAAAAATCTCAAGCAGACAGCTGCAGATAAAGGTGGTTTACTCGTACCTGGTGGATCTCTGCAGATGTAACATATGTACTGCTCTGGAATGCTGTCCTCTAACAGTCCCATGCATACACTGTGCTGCCAACACAAGCACTCTTCACACTGATATCAGAAGAAAAAAACAAAACAAAACAAAACTAAAACTGAGATAAGTAGATTCAAAAATTAGAAGCTATTTCTTGTATCGTCAAAATGCAGTGAACAGCAGTTTAACTTAAATAGCTGGTTTGAGTAATATAATTTTAGCTGGGCAATTTGTGTTTGGGCAGGCAAAGACATCAAGCTAAAAAAGAGTTCTAGTTCTGCAAGTTACCTCAACCACAAATTCCAGACTGAAAAAAAAAATAAAAAATTGAAGATGTAACATTTAATAACATTTTATTACAAGATTCAGTATTTTAGCACCTAAATATTTAGTAGTGAAACATAAGACAGGAGTATAATATTACAGTAAAGTAGAAAGATAATGTAATACATTACAGCATAACAGTGAAAAGTAGAAAACTCTTCAGTTTAATTATTTATATTTACAAAGCATCTCTCCAGTGCGCTAGAAAGATGTGTTTTTAATATCGCACCAATGGAAAATCTAAAAGAAAAAGAAAATGGAGAAAATGAAAGAGGAGAAACAAGAGAATAGGAGAGCAAAATAGAAGTGGTAAGACATGAGGGCCTAGAAACAGCAAACTGGTTGCTCTCAGTGAGGCAAGGCATGAAGAGGAAAAATCAGGCTGTTGTTGGACTTCAGAAACGGGCAGGAAACTACCATTCAAAAAATACATTTCCCTTTCTCCAGCAGCCTGTGTTCAAAATATCTGCTTGTTTACTATTGGAAGTCTCTCCTCTTTGTTTTGATATGTTTTTGAGCATCACTATTTAAAACATTGGAATCACCTTTCCTCTTGACATACTGCCATGGCTACAATTTCCTCTCCTCTCTTCAAAGATTTCTACACCAGTCCAGTTTTCCACATTGTTACCATAGCTGAACTCCTGCTTAGCTTTTCCAACACAGCACAGCATTTCAGTGCGCTCCCAGGGACAGTCTGTGTCTCCTTCATTTCAGGTCTTTCTGTCATTTCCCAAAGACTTTAAGTCCATTTAACACAGGACAGCCATACTTGCTTCCTTCAAATTGCAACTAAAAAGTCTCCGTCTTTTCAACAAAAACTGTACCACGTTAATAGTTGACTACAAACCTGGGTTTTGAGCAAGTGGAAAAAAAACACAAGAAAAGCCACAGGAAGTTCATGGCTTTTTAAGTTACTGACAACTGAGTTCTTCTTCATTGTTGCCTGCATTGTATCTATCATTATATTATGAATTCCTTGTGACAAAGACTTCAAATTATTCATTACAAGATGGAAAATGCTTCCCTCATTGGACTACAAATAATTAAGACACAGAAGTCGCAATCCTTCAGCACCTGAATGCTGTGCAGACACTGTATACTCTTTATCTTTTTCTACACCAAGCAAGATTTAAATTCTTAGCAGTTTCTAAAGCCAGCTAGTAATATCTCCTTCAAGAAGTGTTGTTCTAAAGATGAAGAACGCACCTCACACCCCCCAACGCCTCCCCCAGTTACTGACAATATTAACGTCTGTACAGCAGAGATCTCGTGTACAGCTGACGTACATTTACAGCCAGCAGATTGATTTCTACAACTGGTAATGCAAAGCACAAGGGCCAGACCAGAAGGGCTGGTATAACTGGGATGGTCTGTGGACAGAAGCAGTGATGTGTGCACAAGAAAGGATACTTCATTCCAAATTTATCAACTGGCTATAAAAAAAAAAAAAAGTTACCTTTCCTTGCAAACCTGTTCTACATATCAAATTGTTAGAGAAACCCCATTCCAGAGTAACAGTTCTGCATACACCAAATAGTCACGTCACGTGCAGAATGTAGAAATATTTTCTTATTTTTCACTATTTACAGCTCTCTATGTAACTTCAGTTTCCAACACAGCAAAAGGGCCCCTTGACAAGAGATTCATGTGGAAAATATAGCCCCACCCTCCAAATTTCTTTACCTGAATCATAAAGCCATTTTCTTCATCCAGTTCACAAATGCATCTAACAATTTCATTGAGAGCATCATCTTCATCTTGAGACTCTTCAAAGTTAGTTGAATCAAAATCCTGATTGTACTCATCACCACTAAGTAACAAACTCTCTGTAGAAGAATCATCCAAGAACTCCACATCTGAAAGGTCTAGTAATAAATAAAAACATGTGAAATTGTGTGTGCAGAGACACAAGAGTTTACCGAAACACAGTAGGGGTTGGCAGTTAAAAAAATCTTAACCTGCATACAGAAGGAAAAAAAAAATAAAAAAAAAAAAAAAATCATCACTCTCAAACACACCGCTGGCATATTAGATTTCTTGATGAATTTTGCAAAATGCTTTTAAAGCAATCTCATCAGACATAGAGTAGTAACACTTAATCAAAGCAAATACAATGCAGGACACCTTGAGGAGTGTGAACATTTTGATTTAAATAGATGAAGTAAAAAAAATCAGTCACCATACTTATAGCTACAATGCCAAACACAAACCAGATTATTTCCTTTAAAATTATTTTTCTTAAAGAATTTAAGTTACAAACTGAAAGCTGCTGTTTAGCCAACCTACTTTCTCCACTAAGGTCAACAGACAAGATAGCTCTTGGATACTGGTACGATGTATTCTTCTCTGAGAACATGCTGCGCAAAGTCAGAGAGCTCCCTGAAGACCGTGTTAATGGAGAGGAGCACCTGTCCAAGAACTCAACAGAACTATCTTCATAATCTGAATAATCTGAAAAATTAAAAAGAAAATAAGCCCCTTTTGTAAAAGCAAAGTTTCTGACAAATTAAGAAAATATACTTAAGTATATGACAACATTATGTTCAGAAGTAAATAATATCGACATTGAGATATTAGGATG
This sequence comes from Baryphthengus martii, assembly GCA_013396935.1. Taxonomy (NCBI): domain Eukaryota; kingdom Metazoa; phylum Chordata; class Aves; order Coraciiformes; family Momotidae; genus Baryphthengus; species Baryphthengus martii. The sequence goes on from VWZK01012356.1 coordinate 629,665, forward strand.
TTGAAACCGTAAATATGAAATGAGAAAAGCTCTTCAAAACATCTTTCTTTAAAAAATCTCCAGTAAGAAACATGATGAAGTTCAATAGTTAAGACAAGTATTGCCTATTTAACTCCCCCTTCCCCCATCTCTGAATGTATAGAGGAATCATTTTTTCAAGAACATTATACAGTCGTCTTCTCCCACAATTCATCCTGCACCATCTGCCAGCCTTAGAAATGCTGCTGGGAGCTCTCTCTTCTTGCCTTAGGTCTGTCTGTAGCACTACCCCATTGCTACCTAGGAGTAACTGCAGATGGTCCCGTCAGCTGAAGTGACAAAAGCTGCCTGTACACCTGCAGAGGAGCACAGGGAGCCCAAAGGAAACCCTCCTGGTTGAAAGACTGAGAGGCCGATAGCTTCTGGGATGGGCCTGGAAGCATTGCAGTAGGGTGTGCACAAGCCCAGAGGAGCATGATGAGCAGGCAAACAACTAATACACTGTGCCCAGGCCCCTCCCAAGGCTGAACCAGCAGCACCATCGCCTCCACTATCCAGGCATGAAACTCATCGCAGTTTGTTACACCCAGAACAGTTCTGCAGATTGCCTTTTGAACTAAGGGGAGGCTGCAGCTCAGGAATGGGGCGCACCAGGGGATGTGGGGGAAAGTCATCTTGGGATTGCACAAAACTTATTTTAGAATGTCTAGGGAAGGAACCAAAGGTGGGGAAAATGGGTGAAACTAAGTGATTTGGGGAGGAAAAGTGGGGGGGGGAAACCAAGGAATAAGGTGGGGAAACCGAGGAATAAGAGGGAGAAACAGGCCAAATGTGTGTAACTAGTTTGCTGGCCTGGCTGTGCCCTGTGCCTGGCCAGCACAGTCTGTCCTATCTGTGCTGGCAGAGGTGGTGGAGTCTCCCTCCTTGGAGACACTGAAAAGTTGTCTGGACATAGTCCTGGGCAACCGGCTCTAGGTGTATCTGCTTGGGCAAGGGAGTTGGACCAGAGGACCTTCAGAAGTTCCTTCCAATCTCAACTATTCTCTGATTCTTATTGAACATCATTTCTCTTACCCGGGTGAGAGGCTCTCTATTCAGAGTGCACGTGTGTGTACAGCGGTCTGAGCATGAGCGAATGGAACCAGACTATAGGTCAAAGTGCCCATGTGGTGGGACACTACCTGGAGAGACTGGAGTGGCTCAAGTGCCAGGCACTTGTGAGGGATCTGTGGCCACAGAGGCCCACGAGTTCATGCTGCAGGACCTGGAGCCAGTGCAAGTGTGTGATTGTTCGCAGAGATCAAGTTGGACCAGCTGGTGGGCAGGTGAAGTGTCCCTGGAGCAAGGGGTGAGTAGGTCTGCAAGGGCCAGCTCTGGATGTAAGCACCTTTCTAAAGGTGGGGGCCACGGGGATTTGGAGAGTCCTGGCTGACTCCAGGAGTGTGTGAGGACACATATGAGTGAGATGGTCCGTACTGCAGTGGGGCTGTGGCCACAGGGGCTCCCATCTCCAGATGCCAACAACTGGGAAGACTGGTATCTGGAGGCAGCTACTGGGCAGACAATGTCTAAGCCCAGGTGCTGAGATTCACACTGCAAAAATACATGTCTGTATTCTCACTAGTGGGCCCCCCATCCTGCTCAGCAAGAGGGGAGCACAATGAAGCTGTCAGAACATGCACACAAGCAGTATGCTGGTGCCTGCTGGTAATACAGCAGTGTTAACATTTATATTGATACCAGCATGAGTCCTCTAACATACACTATTTCCATTAGTCTCAAGGAAAAAATCTGCAAGTCTGTCCTTAATCACAATGACTGGAGAGAGTGTTCCAGGTAAGTCACGGAATCAAAAATAATAGAACGAGTTGGGTTGGAAGGAACCTTAAAGATCATTTAGTTCCAACCCCCCTGCCATGGGCAGGGACACCTTCCACAAGGCCAGGTTGCTCAAAGCCTCATCCAACCTGGTCTTAAACACTTTCAGGAAGAAGGCATCCACAGCTTCTGTGGGCAGAGTCTTGGGCAAGAAGGAAAACAGAATGAGTCTGGATTTGTCCATGCAGTTATTTTTATTGTCATAATGGCTGCAAGTAAGACTGCACTGGATGTAAAACAAAGTAAACCAATGAACCTGCAATGTAATTTTATGGGAAACTAAAATAACCAAGGGGAGTTACAGAAGGGATGGCACCAAAGCCCGGAACCACTCTTACAGGAGTACTTCTCAAACAAGTAGAAAAAAAAAAAAAGGAAAAAAGTGGTTTGAAAGGGTTTTTTGTTTTGCTAAAAAAGTGCAAGCTACCTAGACCTTCATCTAAAAAACAAACTATTTTTGTCCCTCTAGGGAACAGAAAGAACAGAAAAAAAAGAAAAGAGTGATATGATCAAAGAATCAGAATACGTAAGTGAGACAAAGACAAATGGAATCACCATTTGTCAAAACAACAGACAAGGTTGGTGCAGCAGAGACCAACCTCAGCTGTTAAGGATTAACTGCTAAGGAGGGTCTGCATCTTATACAGTAAACCACTGAAATTTGGAAGACTAGATACTAGAATAATTTTAATGTCCAAGAAAAATAGGTAGGATGCATACACAGAGCTTCAAATAAAGAATTTGAAAAGCTGAAAAGAGTGAGCATACCTTTTGAAGGAAGAGAAAAAAAAATAATTATGAAACATCTATGTCTATCATGTAGGGAAAGGCTATAAACACGAAAATTGGGTCATAGACCTAAAGTGCCCTTTCAACATCTAAGGCCAAAACTTATTATTTAAAATTTCTAAAATTTGACATTCATATTGTTTCAAAACAAGTTTTAATATCTAATGCCAGAGATACACTCAGTGGTTTTCCCTATTTAAAAAAACAAAAAGACAAAAGTAAATTGAACTTACCATGCTGTTTAGATTTCTTCTTTTTTTTCTTCTTCTTTTTCTGTTTCGATTTATGATCCTTCTCCTTTTTCTCTTTTTTCTCCTTTTCTTTTTCTTTCTTTTTACCTGAAATAAAAATTAAAGATTTTGAAACAGCATTACTATTCCAAATTACTTGCTTCTTTTGGCTTAACCTAAACATGACATCCAAAATTAAGTATTCCAGTATTCTAGTCAGATTAAAATGATTCAATTAATTTAATGGATATCTTGAGCATCTCTCATTAATTTCAGATTTAAAGGAATCTTTCTCAACAAATAACATTTTACCATTTTAAGTATTTACAAATTAGTTACCATAGCAGAAGATACAACAAAGCACAACGAATAAGTGACATTATTTAAATAGCTTATAGCATCTATTTTGCCTGCAGTTTATAACAAAAAGGTTTGGGCAAAATAAAAAGCTTTCAGAAGTAAAAAAATTCAAACTAAAAAGATTACATCATCTTAAAAAACACATATTAGCCCTACAGAAAGTAATTTGTAGGAAATTTCAGTATCACAAAACTGCTGATGCTGTCAGCTCTACTACACAGCAACATTCTCATGGAAAACTGATTCTGACTTAGATTTATGACACATTTTTTACACTGAGGTGAGCTTCTAATCATTGTTGGTATACACACAAGGACAATTACTTTGTCTCAGAAAAATTCTATTTATCCTGCTAATTCTCCCCAGACAAAATACATCCCACACTATTTTCACTCCATAATAATTTTCTAAGTAATTAGCAGTGAGATAAATAACACAGAAATTGACTTGTTACAGAAAATAAACCCTTAAAGTCAGTACTTAAGGATTGTTTCCTGAATGCAAATTGAAGTCTCATTATCTTCCTGAGGAAGACAGACACAGAACTTTTACCTCCTGGAAAAACAAGGCAGAATCACATATGAATTCTTGTCCACATCTAATATTTTTTTTTTTATTTTAAACACAGGCTATAATCAAAGCCCTCTTGTCTATATTTTCTCTCAACAATTGCTAAATGTTTTGCTAACACTTAACCACTTTCTCCTCCCCCCTCAAATCAGTCAGTACAAGGAAATAAAGCCAGTATCACCGATTCAATTGAAAAAAAAAAAAAAAAAAAAGA